>CM068299.1:63010755-63231716 GCA_034768395.1 Linum lewisii
GGGTCGGATGGGTGGTTTGGGGTCGGGGTGGGTTGGTTAGGCGAAGGGGGGCGGGCGGTGGAGAGGGTAAAACAAAACCAAACCGAACAATGACTCAAAACCGGAAAAACAAGAATCAGATGATAACCATAACCAAACCGAAATAAAGTAAAGGTGAAAATCAGGGTGCAGGGGGCAATGGTGAGGGTTTGCAGTGTGACGGGTGATGGGTGCCGGTGCCCTTGGAGTGAAAATTTTTTCGAATTTGGACAGAGGGCACGAACCGGGTGTTTGTGCAGGCCTGATAGGTGAGGCGGCAACCTCCTAGTAAATAACTTTTACCTCGAAAAAAACGACCAAAAACCCGTAAATTTCAACCCAAACGCCCCGAATTAGATTTTAACGCCTCGGCCAAAAAAGGACAACAAAATCAAGGATAAACCCACCAAAAAACACACCCATAAAATCGCGAAAAGAATGAAAAACCTGGGTTGCCTCCCAAGAAGCGCTGGGTTAAGTCTTAAGCTCGAGAAGCAAGGAACATCAAGGCACGCCCAAAGACAAGACCTCAACAGCACCATGTATAAAAACAAATAATGAAGTCTATGGCAATTCCCTTAAAAGTTCGGTTTGGGAGGAGAGATTCCCTCGATGGTGCCATAAGGAAAAAATGAGTTACCGTGAAGGGGGGCCAACGAGACCTAAATTTTCCCCGGGGGAAAAGTTGACCCGAGGTTGTATAGGAGAATTGATACCAAATTTAAAAATCCTTGCCCCGCTTCAAACGGGAAAGAATGAGCTTGCCTCTTTGTAAAGGATTCTCATATGTATGGCGTATCTAAGCTCTTCCCTGAAACTTACGCTTCTTCCTGCGAGTATTAAAGGTTTAAAAATTTAATTTGCCCAATAAGGGGTGGGTCTCCGGCAAATGGAAGCTTTGCCATAACCATCATAGGGAGTGTGCCATGGGGTCTTGTAGGCGTGCGGTAGGCCCATAGAGGTCTCAAGTTTTGACCAATTTTCCGTGATTGGTCACCGTCTTCTCTAAGATTTCTTTTAAGTTTCCCTATTGGTCACCCGGCTGGGCATAGTTTTGGGGGGTGATACGAGGTGGACATCCGATGAGTGACCCCCGAACCGGGGGGCATACTCTACGAATTGCCCTTGAAAATGAGTACCTCGATATAATGTAACAGGGGTACCAAAATGGGTAACAATTAACAAGAAAATTCCCTCGATGGGCATCATTGGTGGGCAAAGTTGGCCTCCCCATTTAGACAGTAATCTACCGCAACTAATATGTATTGTTACCATGCGAGTAGGAAACGTCCCATGAAATCAATCCCCATAATCAATTTTTTACCACTAACGGAATTTTGAGGCTTTTCATTACGGGAAAAGATGTTACCTGAAGTTGACACGCATCGCAGATTGAAAAAGTTTGACAATTGAAGACCCGGGGCCAAAAGAATGGATTAAGTACCTTGGAGGTGGTTTGTCCTGATGTCCAGTAGGCGGAGTGGCAAGTCGATGAGTCCTTGACTCCATAAGGACACATTTTAAAATTAATGAGCCAACTCAAAACAAAAGGATTGTCCAATAGTAAGTTCAAATGCAAAGAACTTCCTTTTGTCTTGGGGAGGGCCCCCTTCAAGTCTCACTAGCAAGTAGTTAGCCAAATCCGGGAAAAGTTCCTTAATCTAAAGTGTTAGCGAATAAAGTCATCGGGGAAGTTGTCATTGTCTCTTCATTAATTGTGTACCATTTCCGCTTTTCCCAAGGAGACAAGGGGTCGGCGGGCTAATTTCGGACCCCTTCTTATCTCGAATCTCATATAAAAACTCTTGCAATGAGGACCCTGGATCAAACCTTGGTTTAGCATCGGTTAGATAGAAGGTATCAAAGCTGGTGGTGTGAAAAAAATGAGAAAGTACCAAGTAGGACCTAATTATAAAGAAACACTTGGCCAAGAGTCTTTCCTAGTGTGAGTTCCTTTGTCATATTGAGGTCTTACTTGCATGATATTGGAGGAATTTTGTGATTGTTGGCCTAGAAGCTCCAATGGGTAATCGTGATCAAAATCAATCAAAAAGATTTGCCAATCGGAGCAATGAGATAGGGGCATTGTGAGCTTATTGAGGGTTCAAAAGTTGCGCACCTTCAAAAACGAAATTCCAATCTTTCAAGAAGCCGAGTATAGGGAGTAGTTATTTTTGAGAAGTCTTTGATGAAGGCCCTTAGAAACCGGATGCCCCAAAGAGTTCTCAGGTTTCCGGATGAGGGTTTGGGGGAAGTTGAGAGATGTTCCAATTTGCCTTGAACCTCAAGCCCTTTTTAGAGATTTGGAAAAACAATCCCTCATTGGGCCATGAAATGAAACTTCTCCCAACTTAATGCAAGATTGGTCTTTCAAGAGCAAGACCTTCTCAAGGTTCCTCAAGCATAGGTGAATGAATCCCCAAAAAACCCAGAAGTCTCCTGAAATTTCCATGAATTTCCAGAAATCATGAAAATGGCAAGCAACACCATTGGAAGGTAGGGGAGCGTGACAAACCCCAAAAGGGGGTCCGTCGAAGCAAAAGTACCGAAGGGGCTGTGAATGTGGTTTTCCGAGTCCTCCGAGGCGCGGGTTTGGAAGTGGACATAATCCAAGAAAAATAGTACCGTGACCGGAGACGCTGAGCATTTGTTATGAAAGGTGAGGAAAGGTTTTTCTAGTGGCTAATGGTGCAAATTATGAAACACGCCACCGGTGATGTTTGGGGATAAGCTATCTTGTTTAGTACCACCGTGATTTTCTTGGGAAAACTTGCCGGGGAAAAGGGTAGAGATAGGAAAGATAACCCGATCTAAGCTTTAAAACCCTTTCTTCACAAACCCCTTAGTTAGGATTTGCCTCTTTTTTGGTTGCACAACCGGTTGAAATTTTATAAGGCCAGTGAGCAAATGTGGGACTTATACCTCGAATATAGATGTCCACGAATGCTTCATGTATTTTGAGGGTATAGAGGCCATTTTGCCGGGTAGAAGTCAAATTGATGATGAGGTAGTTAGAATCTGGCATGAGAAAAGCATACTCCAAGTGGGGGGAAGGGTTTAGCTAAGAGTGGGGTTCTTATAGGGTTTTTACCCTTTCCACCTTGGGAGAGCAACAAAAAGTTTACCTCTAATTTCTTCCCCTTCTAAGGGAAGCCACTGAGCTTTTAACTCCGGGTGCCTAAAAGTTCCTGACATCCGTTCTAAGGCAAACATCCAAAGAATCTCGACACACGAAGTTAGAAAAAATACACCACTAGCCGAAGCAATAGTATCACAAGGTACTCTAAATCAATCTTGTGCGTGAGCAAACTTCATGCCATCGGCTATGCAAAATGTGAAAACTCTCTGTCCTACTCTCAATGTCAATTTTCCGTCATGCACATCAATCAAAGCCGAGAAGTAGCTAGGAATGGTCTACAAAATATCAATGAGACATCCACTCATCGGTATCTATGACCGCAAAGTCAACTAGGAAGACAAAAGGGCCTACTTTAACTAGCACATCATCAACAATCCCCCCAGGACTCTTGGTCGACTTTCCGCAATGAATGTACAAAACGAGTAGAACGAAGATTAGACAACCCTAGCTTCTCAAATATGCAATAGGGCATGACATTGATACTAGCACCTAGATCCGCAAGACCATTAGCGAGAGAAATATTACCAATAGCACAAGGATAGTAAAGGTACCCGATCCTTGAGCTTTTTGGGTGGACTTTTGAAGAGAACGGCGGAGCATTCCTCATTAAGGTGGACTAGAGATGTCTCCGGTAGCTTTCTCTTGTTGGTGTAGAGTTCCTTCATGAACTTAGCATATTGGGGCATCATAGTCATTGCTTCGGGAAACGGAAGAGAGAATTGCATTTGACTAATCCGCTCCACAAACTTCTTGAAAACCTTCTCAAGGCCATCCTTCTTCAATCGAGATGGGTATGGAGGCTTAGGCTTGTATGGAGATACAACCGGTGCGGGAGGAGGACCGGTGGTGTACTCGATGTAGCCTTACTAGGTTCCTTGGCAACCTTAGTGCTCACATTACCCTAGGAGGTTCGACTTCAACCTCAACTTCATCCGAAGGAGGATCATTAATATCATCATCATCAACCATTAGATTAGGATCTTGTACCTTTTTAGAGTCAATTGGGGTAGAGGTTGTATCTTGCAAGGGTCTTCCACTTCTCAAGGTCACTACCTTGCAATGCTCCGGACCTTTGGGGTTGATCTCGGTATTGGAAGGTAAAGAGCCCGAAGTTCTCTCCGAAAGTGCCTTAGCAATATGACCCATTTGATTCTCCAAATTTGCAATTGAAGCTTGTTGATTCTTGATAAGTTGAATCATTGCCGCATTGGTGTCTTCTTGGGAGATTGTAGAACCACCCTCTTTGTTTTGAGAAGGCTTGGTGAAACCGGGCGGCCCATTACCCTTATGATTATACATCCCCGGTGGATTAGAACCTTGCTCACCACCTTGGTTACCTTGATTTTGGTTGTCTCCTTGGTTACCTTGGTTTTGGTTTCCCCCTTGGTTCCATTGGTTGCCTTGCTTTGATTTCCCCATTGATTACATAGGTTTCCTCCTTGGTTACCTTGATTGTACCCCTTGTAACCTTGGAATCCTCCTTGATTACCTTGGTTGTAACCCTTGTTATAACCACCACTTTGATTACCTTGGCCTTGGTACCCTTGGTTAGGCTTGTTGTACCCACCTCCTTGGTTCCAAGGACGGTTGTAGTTACCCCCTTGATAGTTCCCTTGAGGGTTGAAGTTACCATGGAATCCTTGACCTTGTGCAAAGCTTACTTCCTCAATGTTTTCATCCTGGTTAGGCTCTGAAGTAGCGGAAGGCATACATTGACATCATGGCCTTGGCCTCCACAACATTCACAACAAAATACCGAAGCAACCGGTGGATTACCCACTTTAGATGGCTTAGAGGGAGTCTTAGGCATACTAAGATTGCTTACTTGTGAAGCCATGGCGTCGATCTTAGACATAAGGAGAGCGATCATTGGATCATCTTCATCTCGGTGCCCCGGTAACTTAGGCTTCTTCCCATAGCTAGACGACTCCTTTGGTGCATCAACACTTACGGACCGAGAATCATAGTGCGTGTCACTTCCATACTTAGACTTAGGAGGTTGTTGTCGAGACCAACTCCTTGTCTTGTTGGCCATCTCCGCGAAGAGTTCTAGAGCATCTTCGGGAGTGAGCATCCTTAAGTCACCTCCGGCGGCTTGGTTGATCATCCTTGTATTCTCAAAATCAAGGGACCTAGCAAAGATGTCCGCCAAGCTCCATTCGGCGAAGTTGTGATGAGGACAAGACCGAAGAATGGCTTGGAACCTATTCCAAGTCTCATGGAAGAGCTCTCCGTTGTGTTGTGTGAAGTGGTTGATACGATCTCGGATTGCATCCGTCATATAAGGAGGAAAGAACTCTTCGAGGAAAGCTTCGGCTAGGCCCTCCCATGTGGTGAAAGCTCTACTCGGTTGGTTCTCCAACCATGACTTGGCTCTACCTTTGAGGGAGAAGGGGAAAAGTCGGAGTCGCACACAATCCGGGTGAACTTGATCGTTCTTCACCGTATCACATATCTCTAGGAAGTCCTTCAAGTGTCTAACGGGCACTCTCCATCTATACCGTTGAACACCACTCCGTTCTGTACCATCTGAATCATATTAGGCTTCAACTCGAAGTTTCTTGCATTTACCGGTCTTCGCACGATGCTCGAGGCTGCCCCTTCAAGGGTTGGGCGAGCATAATCAGCTAGTGTGCGCCTCGCACCCCTTTGCGATTGATCGTCTTCATTGGTGCGATGTGAATGTTCCGAATGGTTATCTTCATCCTCGTGATGAGACATAGTGTGGTGTGAGATGCGATCAACTTCTTCTTCTTCAACTGTAGGAGGTGGGGAAGTGGTAGGTGACTCGAGCACTTGTTCTAGTCCTTGGATTCGTGCTTGAAGACGAGCTGAACGCCTCATGCACTAACCCAAAATCTCCTGCAAACAAGCACAACAAACACACCCGAGTAATACAACGATGCGAGATAATAAAGTAAACAAAGAGCAACAAGGAAGCAAAAAGTAAAGCGGAAGGAAGTGAATAGATCGGTCCACTACTAAGTGCTTTCAAAGGAATGAGAGAGTCCCCGGCAACGGCGCCAAAAACTTGATAAAAGCGATTTTACCAAGGTCGTATTCCACGGGGTCCTCTCATAGACCAATACTCACACTTCTCATAGACGGTCTAGACATTTGAAATTGGTTTGGTTTGATTGAGAAATTCAGAAACAAAGGCAAAGAAATGCAATACTAACAAAGATT
The DNA here is from genome assembly GCA_034768395.1 of Linum lewisii. NCBI lineage: Eukaryota > Viridiplantae > Streptophyta > Magnoliopsida > Malpighiales > Linaceae > Linum > Linum lewisii. The sequence continues at coordinate 63,017,099 of CM068299.1, forward strand.
AAGCAAGAGAGAAAGGTGGTTCAAATCAAAGACAAAGGGGGCTCTCTTGGTGGGTAATTTCATCATGCTCAAGATGACTAATTGAACAAACAAGCCAATTAAGATCGAGTTTGCATTCGGATGACCATGCATTTCACTTCTATAGACTCAATGCACTCTCGTAGCACCTAATCCCTATCCTAATACCACTCAACTTAGGCTCTCGCTCTCAAGCTAAGTGAATAAGGATGCATTCTAAGTGTTTGATGAAATGCCAAGACACAAGATACTCTCTTAAGACTCTATGACCACAAGGCTAGGCACAACACTCTCATATCAATGCCCTAACACTAAGAGATTCACCAAAAAGCCTTTTCAAACTCAATTGAATGAAAATCCACATGCACACCAAGTGTTCGATAAAATGCCCAAGAGAGAAATCAAGTGAAAATGGTTGAAACAAGATGATCTAATCTCTTAAAACACACTCACTTCAATCCCTAGACCTACAATCTATGAAATCCAAGCACTCTCATGCATCAAATCACATTGAATGGACCAAATCAAACAAACATGGCATAAAATGACATTAAGAACAAGTCTAGGAATCATCCTCATACAACCAAGATCAATCATGGCAAGTTCTATACAATCATCCCTCTATCATAGCACAACTAATCTACCCATCCAAGATGAACCCTAGAAACTCAGCCACACATGGCCAAGGGAGTAAAGAGAAAAGAAGGAAGAATGGTCACCAAGAACACCATGGATGAATCCTTGAGATGATCTTCACTTCTCCACTTGTAAGCACTTCTCCCAAGGTTTGTTGGCTTCAATCCTAGCTCCAATGGCTTCAAATTGCTCCAAAAATGTGTTCTAGGGTTTGAGGGTTCGTGGGTATGTGTTTGGGGTTCAAGAGAGATCAAAGAATGCCCCAAAATGGCCAAAAACAAGAATATTTATAGTGCAGGGGACAGTGCACGGCGTGCACACCTGCACGGCGTGCACCCCTGCACTCTGCAGAAAGCTCGATCTTGTAATGCTCATATCACCCTCGTCCGGACTCCAAATGACCTCCCGTTTGCTCCTATGTGCTCCTTGTCATCTGTACTTTGATGCCATAACCTGAAAATGCACAGAGGAAACTCCAATAGACCACGAATTTGGCTCCAAAGTGGCAACCGGACAACAAAATGACACTTTGCACAAAACTTCAATAAAAGCATATAAGTCATGTCATTTCACGAATAAACACGGGCATTTCATAGGTCATTCATAAGCTTAAAATGCACTAATTAAAGTCATATCAGTCCCTTTGAGATACGTGCCTTTTCTTTGGTTTGTAAGTCTCTGTTCGTTCTTCATTTTTTTGGGTGCTTGGCAAGGGACTTCTCTTTGACATTCGTTTATGTTGATTACAGTGCTTAGCTTCTTCTCCAGGTCAATTATGTACTGTATAGCTGTAACAGTCTTGGCTGTATCTCCATTAACCCGAATAGTAGTATTTGAAGACATGTTAAGTATTACGGATTGGTAAAGTACCAACTACGTAATTGTTCATTTAATATACAATAGAGAAGTACCGTAGACTTAAGCTTAGCCATCGCAGTAATTAACTCCGCCATTTGGGCAACATCTGGGTGGGATACTTCTGGGATAGTGTCTGCAATGCACAACCGATCCTTTGCTGTCCGACAATACCTATACGAATCATAATATAATGTCTCACTAAAAGCCAGCGAACATATTACGGAATTCATAAATAGATATTACTAAATTTGATGAAAAGTGATACGAATAACTCAATTAAGTGTGTACCTTTGTAGGATCAATGTTTTAGGTATATGCAGGAGCAAATGATTACCGTTACTACCCATCACCTCCCTGAATCGTATTATATGTCTGCACATCAAGCCCTCCATTTCAAACATGTGGCACCCACAGACTATGATTGAACAATCTCTTGTGCATGTCACGATTCTTTCATCAGTTCTTGACCCATTAACATCCTGCTTGAACACGTTGAATGTCATCACACCTGCATTTATTTTTTCTTCCAACGCCAGCACGCCGTAGGCTAAAGTCTGCTCGTATTCAGACAACCACTTTTTAAAAATTTTTGGGGTGTATTCTTTGGCTAGTTGTTTTGTCAGTTCGCTGTGCTCAAACCTGTCCAACGGAGAAAAATAGATATTGTTACATATATTGAAGATATAGATAACTTTTCAAGCTGTAAGGAATTACAAACAGTTAAAAAAGGTGTTACGGAATTCAAGCAAAATATTACGTATTTTTTAAAGTGTTACGTTTTTGAAGCTAAAATAAAATGTATTGCTTATAAAATATTACGAAATATATTAAAGTGTTACGTCTAGTATCACCTATTGAACGGTTTCGATGTTTTCATCTTGAAGTCCCGTTTCAATTCCTCCTCTCTTTTGTTCTCCACTAGTCGGCTGAACTGCTGAAAAAATTCTTCCAGAGATAGGTTTGGTGCCAGGTAGTGCCTCATGTTACTGTTGCACGTTTCACTTAATTGTGAGCTACGCATGCCACAGGTGAAATGTGATTGCATCCATGCTCTAGACCACTGTGTCCTTTTTTGGTAGATCTGAGTGAGCCATGGGTGTCCTTCTGGTTCACGATCAGGGAAGCATTTTTTTTTCATAAGACCCCAGTGGACATCAAACTCAGCCTCAGTGTCAACCCCAAACATCAGGTAGCTAAGTTCAGCTACGAATACCTGATATCAATAAAGCTGTTACGTTACACATGGCAGTGTGAAGCATAATAAGGAAAAAAGTGACACGTAAGATGAATTATATATTACGTAAGTGGTTAAAGTGTTACGTTTTTTAAGCTTAAATAAAACGTATTATATATGAAATATTACGAAAGCTAATAAAGGGTTACGTTTTTTATGTTTAAGTAAAACGTATTACATATAAACACCCCTGTTGTGGTACCTTGTCACAGAGTGATCCCAAGTTCCTGGCAGCATTATTGAGGATATGGAATGTACATAGACCATGGTATGTAACCGGCATTGGATATATGGCCCTAATACCGGCAGCAATCGCCGCTGCTTGGTCGGTGAAGATACTGGTTGGTTTCTTCCCCCCATGCATTTGTCAAACATTTGAAAACAACATTCGAAAGTAGCTGACGTCTCGTCAAACAAAAGAGCAGCACCGAATATCACCATATCTCTATGGTGGTTGTACCCGACGAATAAAGCTGTTACGTTACACATGGCAGTGTGAAACGTAATAAGGAAAAAGTAACACGTAAGATAAATTATATATTACGTAAGTGGGTAAAGTGTTACGTTTTCTATGCTAGCGTAAAATGTATTACATATAAAATATTACGAAAGCTAATAAAGTATTACGTCTTTTAAGCTTAAATAAAACGTAACACTTTTGAAATATTACGAAGGGTAATAAAGTGTTACGTTTTTTAAGCTTAAATGAACGTATTAATTACATATAATATATTACGAATTAGAGAGTATTACCTAAGGGCTTGTAGTCTTTGTTTGTTCTGTACGTGGTGTCGAAACTGATTGAGTCCCCAAACACAGAGAATTCTTCACGCATCCTATTGTCTGCCCAAAAGACACTCAAGATTTCATTGCAATTGTCTTCCTGAAGCTCATAGAAGAAATTTTTTTCCTCTCTTGATTGAACTCTAAAATAGCGCTGCAGTGATGATCCTTCAGCGGTGCTCAATGCAGAATCTGGTCTTTCCCCGTTGTGGTTCCGGAGATCTTCGTATAAGAAACCCACATGTTTGCCCCCCTGCCATTTGCCTCATTATGTCGAAAGATTTCCGAGAACTCACCCCAGCCAGTTTGTGTATGAGGGCAAGATGTGCATTTGTTCGGTTCACACTTCTGTTTGACCGGAAAAGATGTGCATATTTTTCTGGGAGCAATTCATGCGGTGCATGAGTTTTTATCCAGTCGTATATGTAATACTTTTTGAGAGACTTGTCCCATTTCATTTTTATTTCCGCCTCACAACCTAGTCGTTCATCAGGTCTATTCCGCTTATTGTTTGTCTTCCCTTTTCTTTTTGGCCTTCGTGCGTGCAAACGAACCTAAGGTATCTACATGGGGGTCTTGAGCTAAGACCATGGGCTCTCCATCGGTGGCTGTTTCTCCAAGAGTCGGAGTTAATTTATATTTTTTCTGGTACCTTATTCTGACACCAAAACCAGCAAGATGAGCGTAATCCTCGTAGAAATGATACGCTTCTTGCATGTTGTCAAACATTGGGAGCGCGTCTCCTACGAATGTGAGGTTAAAGTGTAACTCAGGTTAAAGCTGTTACGAGATAAAGAAATAAGTTCAACGTACAGACAGCGATTTATATACGAAATGTTTTAAAAAGGTATACGAAGTAAGTCATATATATTACAAAGTATAAGGTAAGGTATTACGTAAGGTAAGTGTTATTACATATGGTAGTACGACAATTATGTACAAAGTTTTTTCATATACGTGTAACTGACCCGGATCAGCCACCTCATTCAACTCCACTCCCTCGTTCAAATCCAACGTTGTTGAAGGTTCTCCTGCAATACAAGGTATTAATTAATACGAACATTAAACAATATATTACGAATGAACGTATAAAATGTTACGTAATACCTGCACGAGGTACCGACGTTTCATTTAGATCAATACGCATATTTGTGGATCCCCCCTCGATTCCTGCATTTTTTTGCGATCAGAATGTAAATGTTGCGGAAAGTGTACGTAGGGGAAACATATACGTAAAGGATGCATTAGGAAAACGTGTGTAAAAATGTTACGAAAGACATGAAGGTATGAATTAATACAAAAGATAAAAGAATATATTACGAATTTTTCATACTGACACCCCATGCAGAATATATCATACGAACGAACGTAGAAAATGTTACGTAATACCTGTACTAGGTACCAACATTTCATTTAGATCAATAGGCATATTTTTGGACCCCCCTCGATTCCTGCATTGTTCAGAATGTATTTAAGCATGTAAACGTCTGTGGAAAGTGTACGCAGGAAAACGTAAAACGTAAAGGTTGCATTACGTAGTACCTGACAGAGTGATTGAAACGTCATCTAAACCAACCCCAATGACTGCAAAAGATTACGAAAGAGACGTAAGGCCAGGAAACATATTACGAATGAACAAAAATATTACGAATGCTTAATACAAATACGAACGGTATTACGAAATAACACGAATACCTTCACGTGCCAGTGACATTTTGTTACGTGAGAGAGAAACGAGGAGCGAGAAAATAGGAGCGAGAATTTTGGGGCGAGAAAATTATGATACCACTGAACTCGTGCCAGTGACTAATTTTCTTGGTTCGGATACCACTAAACTCGAATTTTCTTGGTTCAAAGTACTACCTAACTAATTTTTTGGCTCGGATACCACTGAACTCAAATTATCTTGGCTCGGATACCACTGAACTCAAATTTTCTTGGCTCGGGGTACCACCTAACCGAATTTGGTCAGTGACCAAATTGAGCCATTGACAATGACCGAATTCAAATGCCGCCACAGTAAACCGAGTAGACCGAGTCACTGACCGGTTCTTGAAGAGACAGATCTGGAAAGAAAAAAATGAATGAACATGGGAAGAAAGAAAAAATGATAAATCTAAAAAAAGGAACAAGAAAAAGAAGAAGTAGATGGAAAGAAGATGAAGAAGAAGAAGAAGAAGGCGATTTGGGAAGATGAACATAAGAAGAGCTCCAAATCAATTTTGTTAGAAGCCAAAGTCAGTTGCCGACGCTGAAAATTTGCAGAGAATCCGACTTGCAAAGAGATTTCTGTTGGCGGAGGCGCCTTTTGCTCCCTGCTAATTTGCATTCTCTGTAGTTGTGAATGTGTGACGACCAATTTTGAGTTTCGAGGAAGCCGTCAGACTTGTCGTTGTCTGATCCGAAGCTGGGGGCGGGGAGGGGTTGGCCGGGAAGAGGAAGATGACACTCATGTATCATCTGAAAAATAAGAAGAAGAACCGAAGAAGATATGTGAATAGGAAATTGAATTTGGTCGGTCATTTGGTCAGACCGAAAAACCAACCCAAATTTGCCAGCCCTATGGAGTGGTATCCAAGCCAAGAAATTAGTTAGGTGGCACTCCGAACCAAGGAAATTCGAGTTCAGTGGTATCCGAACCAAGGAAATTCGAGTTCAATGGTATTCGAACCAAGAAAATTAGTTAGGTGGCTGCTACTAAACCTAATGAATAGTTCGGTGGTATCCGGTGCAATTTACCCAGTCCGGGTGAGTACATGTCATGTTTTGTTGCATCCAACAATCAATCTCTACCCTTAGATCTTAATTCTTTCATCTTGTGGTTTCAATTCATTATTTATAATTTCAAGTTATTTTAGTTTGTTGAAGTTTCCTCTCATTTTCTATCAACGAAAGGTTTCTCGACGAATTTCCCGATAACACGAGCCTCCATTGATGAAAATTTTTTCACCCACATGATCACCGTAATTAGATCTATGTTTCTGGAAAAAAATTATTTTTTCTGAAAAAAAAATTTCTCTGACAATTTTTACGACGGCTAGTCGTACAGTTTGTATGTGGCTTGTACAAACCGTATACAATTTGTATTGATGTTTGTACAAGCTGTATACACTTTGTATGAGTTGTACACTCTATGTTATTTTGTATAGTATGTACTAGAGCTGTATACAAATGTATACACTTGTATGGAATTGTACATCTATTATTTTGTACAATCGTACGGACTTTATACACTGTATGGGAGTTGTACTCTCTGTATTTATTTTTGTATATTTTGTTTTTTTCGTATGGTAGGGTCGTAAATAATTCATACAAATTGTATATACTCTATATGAAATCTGTACACTATGTATGAGAATCGTACAACTTGTATATAACGACACTCTGTATGGAGTTCGTACAGACTGTATTGATGAAATAATTAAGTGTGTCATCATCGACAGAGTCTCTATGTAGAAACGACGTCCCACAAATTTAAATCTCAATCCGACCAACTTTTCATTCGATCGACAAAATAATTGGTTAAAAAAAATCTCATTCATACAAGTTAAAGAAGAAGGAAGGAACAAGTGAGAGATGAGGACCGTAGATTAGATGGATGGCTGAGATTGTTGCTGCTTTGGAGACAACATTTGAGTCGCTGTCTCCGAATCGGACTCAGTCCGGCTCCGGGTTGGGATGAAGTAACTCCTACCACTATGCTACTAAGCACTTATTGATATTATATAATAATACAATTATCTTATTAAATAGATGCACGTGGTTTGTAAAAAAATGTGCACACGAGTAGAGTACGAAATATGTGTACACTAGTATATAAAAATAGGTGTGCACGTGTACGAATAGGCGTTCACATGTACACACATTACATTATTAAGTAGTGTGCACATGATTTATACAAAATATGTACACACGAGTACGAGTATGTGTACACTAGTGTAAAAAATAAGTGTGCACGTGTACGAATAGGTGTACACATTTATACATGTGTACAAGATAAGTGTACGTGTGTAAAAAATGTAAGTACATAAATGTGTACGTGTATAAAACGTGTACACATGATGTATACAAAATATGTGTACACTAGTGTAAAAAATAAGTGTGCACGTGTACGAGTATGTGTACACTAGTGTATAAAATGTGTGTACACGTGTACAAATGTGTGTACACATGTACATAAACAAAATGTAAGATATTGTGTACACGTGTACACCGTGTGTACAAGATAAGTGTACACATATACAAAAATGTAAGTACATAAACGTGTGCGTGTACAAAACATGTACACATGTATAGAAACATGTACACATGTGTACGAAAAATCTTTGCAAATGAGTACACAGTTTATGTACAAAAATGTGCACGTACACATGTTCAAAAATGTGTACACATATTAAAAACGTGTACGAAGCGTCACCGAAAAAAAAATTCCAGAAAAATAGGCCTGACGACGGTCATCCGGTGGCCGAAATTTTTTTTGAAATCGGAGCTCCGATCGTCTGGAAAATTCATTGGAGAAGTCGCCGGAGTTCCGGTCGCCGAAGGTCCGATCGCCGGAGCTCCAGTCGCCGGCTGTTTCCACTTAAATTTAAAAAACTAAAAAAAAATTAAATTAAATTAAATGGTGAAATGACCCTTTTACCCTTTTAATTTAAACCATTAGATATGAAAAAATGAATCAATGGTTGAGATTTGTTTGATGGCAAGCCGAAGTCGTCAAATGAGGGAGTTATGATTAGAAAATTATAGAATTGGAAAGATCGGAAACGTACATAAGAAACACTTTAATTAGTTAGAACTTTCCGTTGTAACTTTGATTTTGATTTTGTTAGAACCCATGCGTGTGTGCAATTTTCTTTCTGATTGCATCTTGTTCCAATTATAATAACAATACTAAAGCAAACTACATTTTCTACGTGTGTACGTGACTCTATTGAAACGGAACATGAAACTTTGGTTTCATTCGGCTCCTTTATAGGATATTGATAAATATCCACCTACAAAGTGTGAGTGAGAAAAATTAAACTCATAACATCTATGCCAGCTTTTGTGTTTTACTACATTCTAAACAACATGCTTTTAAGACGACCTTGTTAGACCTGTAAGATTTTTTAATATATAATTTTTCTAGTTACTTTATTTTCTATTTTAAGGTGCGAGAATCTTCATATTTCCACCGAGCTAAAACAAGAAGTTAATGTTTATGATAAACCAAAGACATCGTTTAATACTTATTTTGCTTCAACCTCCCTATATAAAAAAGCTGAAGATTTGTTGCGATTCGAAACGTATATTTTATTCAATTTCAAGCATTGCCTTCTTGTGTTTGTGGTCGATAACACATTTTTTTACGGGTAAATACAAGTACACGTTGCTCATGACTAGTTCATTCGATGGAAATGACAACATTTTCATTGTAGCCTTTGTCACCGACAAACACGATATTTGTATGATATCAGACCGATATGTCGGTCTCGAATACGTGAAAGATTGTCGAAAATGGATGGCATTAGTGTTGGTGCACATGTATTATGTCAGTAACTACAACTCCTATGTCAAGAACCCAACCATGAAGCGACGCCAACTAGCCCTATGTATGTGAAATCACACTCTAGTACTCAACTTAAAGAGAATCTGAGATTCAGTGTATGATCTAATATTTGATTTTCATATCACAAACTTATCCTTTGAACTAATTTATAATGATTCAACCTCAATTAAAACCCTAATCATTAAAACTGATCCTTGCCAACCCAAAACTGAAGCTTTGCAAACAAACTTTCACTCACAAGAAAAAAAGGTCTATAACGACCGGAAAAACAGTCCCTACAATGCCAAAAATGGTCGCCAAATTAAGAAAACGGTCGTCATTAATTGTTGCGACCGTGGCCAATTTTGGTAGCTAACTTGACCGTGACTATTGTTATTGGCGACCGGAAAAGTTGTCACGATCTATTAGGGAAAAGGAAACTTGAGAGATATTTTTTCTCGTAGCCGTGTACGGGAATTTTCAGCGGGAAATTAATTCCCCACACAGGCTTTTGCCGCTCAGCCCAATAGCCACCGTGAGTGTGGTGGCTAATATACTGGGCTATTGAAAATTTAGTTCAACGACCGTGTTATTTTTTTTAAGTTCAAGTATGGATATAATGGGGATCGTATACTGACACGATCCTTATTATTTAACAATAAAGATTGTACAAAATGGCTCGGGATTCTAAATTGTTAACAAAATGAAAATAAGTGACTAAATTTGTCAACAATATGAAACTAATTGACTGATTTTGTCTCTCCGTTCTTCGATTAATATGTCAACTTTCTTTGACGGCTTACATGATTTAAAAAAAAAATTACAACATATTCGTAGATGTTCTCAAATACGCATTTGCTCAAGATGTTCAACATCTAGAAATGAATAAAAAAAAAAAAAAAAAACAGACCTCGGACCGAGAGAACTACATTTTCAAATATGAAACCAAACTACAAACCTATCTCTACCCAAAAGCCCAACAGGCACTTTTAGTTGGCTCTGTTCTTCATCAATATTGGGTTTCGATCCTCTGGTTTCGAAACATTGAGGGATTTTAGAGCTGCACAATTACATCACGATGATTAAAGGGGCAAAATACTATTTTTCCAAAACAAAAAATACACAAGTAATTAAAAAACATAAACACCATAATTAGGCAATTATAAGTAATGTAACTAACAAATATAAGCATCCTAAATCGTAAATAGTATTATCAACTAAAGCAAGAAAATCATTATACCAAATAAATTTGAAGTCGAGTCATAGGTCGATGAGCATCTGTTTCTTTCTGAAGCCTTCCATTCCACTTTCCAGCAATTGCAAATAACATTTAGAATCTTGAATCAGACCTGTCTCTGTTGGCAACAACAAATTCATATTAAATTTAAAACATCTCGAGCCGTGATGAAACACCATTTGCTTATAAGGAGCGTATCGTTACTTACCATCTCCATCGTCCTCTTTGAAATCCATGTGATCAACTCCTTGGATGTTATTCAGTAGTCCAATTCCGTACCCTGGAACATATATATACGTACAAACAAAACACAGTATGAGACAAGTCCAGAAGTCCTATATATATAATTAAGATTGAACTACATAGAGAGACAAACAAATCAAGAACACACGGAATAGAGATCTTACCAGATCGAAGATCGACGACGCCGGCTGCTGCTGTTGTTGTTGTAGTCGTTGGAAATCGAGGTGGATTTGAGGGCAGCCGCGGCGGCGTGTAAGCCAAAGAGAAAGAGAGAGGAACCCTCCTGGTGTTAGCGGCGGCCGCCTAGTTTTCTGTGTGTGTGTTTTGTCTGTTGGTCTATTATCTATTTATACTAGATTTTATATCTAGGGTTAATAATATCATAATACTCTATGTACCCAAACGACAACACTTTGAAACCCCAATGTTTCGGCAAGTTCAGCTTTTTATTTCGTTTTCATGGGTTTAGGTATTTAGGGTTTCGGGACTAATAATTTAGATCTTAAATGTCGATATGAATATTTAGATATGAATGATACATCATTTTAATGCTAAATGAGGGAGTTATGATCATAAAATTATAAAAACGGAAATATCGAAAGCATATCGAGAACCTTTTTAAATTAGGTGAAACTCACCCATTGTAACTTTAAGTTTGATTACGTTGGGACTCATTCGACTTGTGTGCAATTTTCTATTTGATGGTCTTATGTTCCAATCATAACGAGCGCATGAATGGAAAAAACCGAACATGAATCTTTTTTTTTCATTCAGCTCCTTTATGGGATATGGATAAATATCCACCTACAAAGCGTGAATGGAAAAAAAATTACGCGTGTAACATCTATGTCAACTTTTTTGTTTTACTACATTCAAAACAACGTAATTTCTAGAAGACCCTACTAGATCTCGAGATTTTTTTTTTGTGGGTGAGAGGCGCTCTGCGCCTTACAAATTACGCAACACCAACCGAGGTTGGATGATCTCAGACGATCATACGCAAGCCAGTGTGCCACTACAGGATGTTCGATGTTTGCAAGATGATCTACAAGACAGTTAGTTACCTTCTCAGTAAATAGGTTGAATTTTAACCTCCTGGCCAATCTCGCTTCCGTAACTCTTCAAATTGCAACACAAGATTGACAATGACATGTTGGTGGTCTCGGTTCCCCGAGTTACTTAAGAGCTGAATAGCACAAGTTGAGTCAGTTTGGATTGTCAGCTTCCTAGCTCTCCAATCCCATGCCATGTTCAAACCTTCAACACTACCACGTAATTCGGCTATGGTGATCAAGTATCTCCCGAGATTAGTAGAGAATGCCGAGATAAGGTTCCCTTGCGAATCTCTAATAGCACCACCAACAGATTTTCTCCCTTCCCAATCCACTGATCCATCCGTGTTAAGCGTATACCAAGGATCCTGTTCAGGTTGCCAACTAATTTGTTCTCGAACTCGAGCTTGGGAATTAGATCTGATCGGAGCCACCGACTCATGCGCTTGTATCACAAGACTCTGCCAGTATTTTTCATTATTTTGAATACAATCTTTCTCATTATTTTGTCTTCTATTTTAAGGTGCGAGAATCTTTATGTAAAGCATTTTGTTTTCACCGAGCTAGAACAAGAAGTCAATATCTATGGTAAACCAAAAACATCGTATAATACTTATTTTGCTTCGACCTCCATTATATAAATTTTTTGACGATTCAGAATGTGTTTTTCTATTTATTCATAGTTCTTACTCATATTTATTCTTAACAACGTACTTTTTAGACGACACTGCTAGATCTAGTGGATTTTTAATAGAATCTTTCTAGTTACTTTCGTTTCCTATTTCAAGGTGCGAGAATTTTTAGGAAAAACACTTTATTTTCACCGAGTTAGAACAAGAAGTCAATTATGGTAAACCAATAATTATAGAATAAGTACATGTAAAGAATTTATGGATAAATAAAAAAAAAAACATGTTTCCAATCGTGACTAAATCTTTATTTTTTATATAGTGGAGGTTGAAGCAAAATAATACCAAGAATTTTGCTGACATTTCAAGATAAGTTAACAAGTTTGGGATCAATTGATGATCCCACTAGACTTGACCCAAGCGGATAGGTCGCCCCAAGCTCACATACAACAATTGTGGACCCGACATGATATAGGGTTGTTGATGAGTCAAGTCATTCGCGAGCAAGGTCAGGGCTAATGTGCGGCAGGGGCGGAACTATGTACAGATTTAGATATAGGGGTCATGGCTCATACACCAAAATCAAGTAGGATGATGTAGTGGTTATTGTGTTGTGTATTAAGCTTGATGTCTGAGGTTCAAACCTTTACATCATCCTCCAACCAACAACATTGATTCTGAAATGTAAGTCTTTTCTGGATCTAAATGGTTTACGGAGGTTTGCTAATCTAAATGGTTTCAAGGTTTTGGAATTTAAATGATGGTGGAGATTGAATTGAAGTTGGGGAAATCTCTGTATTTTACCTATATTCCTGAATAGAAGTTGGATTATTAAGCTTCGCTAGATTAACTCTTCATTTTGATAAGGAAATCTCTGTATTCTGTTATGTCTCAAATTAGCTCATTTTTTACCTTTTTGAGTTTTGTCTTGTTGTTCTTTAAGTAGTCTAGCTATGGTTTTGTTCATCTTCTTTTAGGTTTTGAATTACTATAGTTACCAAGTGGTGATATCATATATGGACTTGAAAGTAATAATCTAATAAATAATTAATTTGAAATGCTTGCAGTAGTAGTGTGCCTGCAATTCAGTTTCCTTCTTTCATATATCTTTAATAAGATTAACTATGGACCTTAGTAAGATATTCTAAACTACATTTGTTTATTTATCTCACGTGTCACCACTTGACAATAAGTGTTTAAAACCATGATGATGATAAGCAATTTGCAGATACATTAAGTTTCAAGAAGCAAGAACTCAATGCCAGATGCTTATTAATCTGATGCTTCAGATTGGCACCATACTTGACTCGAGGGGGTTCTCCATCTCAATTGTTCTCACTCAGTTCCATGCTTAGTTTCATGAACCATCCAGATTCTGATTTCATATCGCTACCAGATAATTTGTTCTTGTGCAACAATTCGAATTTAGTAAGAAGGCATATACCTTTATGTGGCCAGGATGTCAAAAGCACAACCTCTGCTCCGCATACACATCTTCGTTGGTAGTCTTCCATCCACATGAACGATTGTGCATGGGTGATATGGGGGTGGGGGAGATGATGGAATGCAGTTCGGCTATAAGGCTGAGAGCCATATCTCTCAGATCCATCTGAGAGAATGGGGGTTAGGAGAGAGAAAATGGACATTGAGAAGAGGAGAGAGACTGTTAGGTGTTATGATATTCATACATCGTTGTTATGACATTGATTATGTCATAACAATGTAATAACACACTGTTATATTATCGTTATATGAGTGATTTTTACCGTTATGAGATTTTGACATGTTATAACACTGATATAACAACGTCATAACACACTGTAATATCATCGGGCTACTGCCTGGGTGCGTGGGAACACGCGGGCAGCCCATTTCCTTTTCCAGCTCATTTAATTTTATTTTAGTTGGGTGGGGTCATTGCCACATGACATCCCACCAATGGTCATTGAGCTCTCATATTGATTTGAGAGAAAAGAGCTCTCAGCCCCTTAGCCAAATTCGATGGAATGGGGAAGAAATTTTTGATTTCTTTCTTATAGATAGGTAAGATTTTAATGAATTGGGTTAGTTCGGTTGGGTCTTGGGTTGGTAATTTCGGTCGAGTGACCATTTATGTAACCATAGGCAGACAGACGGAATCATGGATGTTCGTAGCTAATAATGATATTTGGGATAAAGCCTCGAAGTCCAGTGATGGCAATGATTTTTTTTTTAAGTTTAGTGATTTCTGGGTTATTCGAGCCAGTGACCATTTATGTAACCAACCCAGTTTTGAGTTGATAACTAGTTATGTGAATTAGTTAACAAGTTATTTTGCTAATAACTAGTTAACGAATTACCATGATTAGTTAACTAGAGTTTTTGCTAACAGGTTATCCACCTAGTTATGTTGTTCTTAGCTAGTTAACATCATGATTTAGATAACTAGTTAACAGTGTCTTAGTTCATAACTAGTTATCAAAATTACTTATCGAGTTAACTAATTAACACACATCATGATCAAATAACTAACTAACATGATATATATTTAGCTGATAACTAGTTATTCTATCTAGTTAACACATTATTCCAACAAATTTTACATCACGATTTGTTAACTAGTTAATAGGATTTTTAATTGATAATTAGTTATCAAAACAAGTTAACGCGTTATTAGCCGACCGAATTATATAGTCAAAGGATTATTCTAATAATGTTTCTCTTCATTGTTGATTATTCTAAAATATACAACTTTTTACAAAATGACCCGGGATTCTAAATTGTTAACAAAATGAAAATAAATGACTAAATTGTCAACAATGTGAAACTAATTGACTGATTTTGTCCCTCCGTTCTTCTATTAATATGTGAATTCTCTTTGACGGATTACAATGATTTCGAGAATACTATAAGGTTTAGGGTTTAGGGTATTCGTTTGGAGCTGCTTGAATCTCTCACGTTGTTGGCTGATGATGCTTCTGCTAACTTCCCCAGATTGGAAAATCTAAAATTGCAACTGGACCCAAGCTGCTTAACTTGGAGATCATTGTGTAGGATTTGACAGTCTTGAAATCGTCGCTCCTGCTCCCATACTCCAGTGTCTCAGTCTTGAATACCAGATGTGTCCAACTCGAATCTTCCTTCCCTTAATCGTGCAAACATCATCATTAGCCTAATTTGTAATTGTTTCTTTCTGAAGCCTTCCATTCCACTTTCCAGCGATTGCAAACAAGATTTGGAATTTTGAATCAGACCAATATCTGTTGGCAACAACAACAAAATCATGTTAAATTTAAAACGTCTCGAGCCGTGATGAAATCATGTTAAATTTAAAACGTCTCATAACTAGCGTATCGTTACTTACCATCTCCGATATCGTCCTCTTTAAAATCCATGTTAACAGTACTCCAATTCCGTACTCTGGAAGTACAAACAAAACACAGCTGGATAATTAAGAACAAACACAAAGACCAAAAAACACAGCTGAATAAGAACAAACAGTACGACACAAGTCCAGAAGTCCTATATATAAAAGATATATAACCACATAGAGAGACAAACAAATCGAGAAACACGGAATAGAGATCGTACCAGATCGAAAAGACGACGCCTGCTGCTGCTGCTGCTGCTGCTGTTGAACCGAAACCTGAAAGGCAAAAGCTAAGCCTTTTATCTCCAAACTCTCAAATTTTCAGACAAATAAATTATATATAGAGAGAGAGAGAGACAAACAAACCATAAAACACGGAATACGGCCGGTTCAAGTCCAGATCGACGGCTGTTGTTGTTGTTGTTGGGCAGCGGCGGCGTGTAACGTTGGAGCAAAGAGAAAGAGAGGAACAGTGGTGGTTGGCGGCGGCTGCCTAATTTTCTGTGTGTTTTGTCTGTTGGTTAGAATTTTATCTATTTATACTAGATTTTCTCTCTAAACTAACACTAGATTTTAGGGTTAATGATATCTTAATAATTAATAATACGGATTTTATGGATAAATAAAGGCCATTTCAGATTTCACCCAAAAGTAATCATATTTAAAACTCTTATGTACCCAAATGTCACAACACTTTGAAACCCCTATGTTTGAGCAAGTTAAGTTTTTTTTTTTTTTCATTTCATGGGTTTAATGATAGGGTTTTAGGTGTTTAGGGTTTCGGGACTAATAATTTAGATTTTATATGTTGATATGAAATATTTAGATATGAATGGTGCGTAATTTTAATGTTTAAATGAGGGAGTTATGGTAAGAAAATCATATAATCTAAAAAACTGAAAACGTACATTTTAATCAGGTGAAACGCACCCATTGTAACTTTAATTTTAATTATGGTAGGACTCATTTGACTTGTGTGCAATTTTCTATTTGCTGGTATTTTGTTCCAATCATAACGAGCACAAAATACATTTTTTACGTGTGTGCATGACTCCATTATAACCGAAACATGAAACTTGGTTTCATTCGGATCCTTTATGGGATATTTTGTCGCTGGCTGGCCAGCTATGTGCTGGCTGGCCAGCTATGCGCTGGCTGGCTGGCTATGTGCTGGCTGGCTGGCTACGCGCTGGCTGCCAGTCAGATTGTGCTAGTTTTGGACATAGTTACGCAATTGGCTACTAACGGTACATAAAATTTTAAATTAGGCTACAAAATTCCAATTCCCGATAAATATCCACCTACAAAGCGTGAATGAAAAAATTTACACGTGTAACATCTATGTCAACTTTTGTGTTTTACTACATTCAAAACAACATACTTTCTAGAAGACACCGCTAGACCTAATGGTATTTTTTCATAGAATCTTTCTAGAGCTAATTTAATTTTGTTTTCTATTTCAGAGTGTGACAATCTTTAGGAAAAATACTTTGTTTTCATAAAAAAATATTATTACGTCTAGCGGTGTCTTTTAGAAACTACGTTGTTTTGAATGTAGTAAAACACAAGAGCTGACATAGATATCATGGGCGGAATTTTCTTCACTCGCGTTTTGTTGGTGGACATTTGTTCATATCCTACAAAGGAGCAGAATGAAACTAAACACTACAACATAACCTGGCTACGGAGGCACACCATATGTGCCTCTAAAAGGCATTTTTCTGCCTCTATAGAGTTTTAGAGGCAGATAGCTTAAGTGCCACCAACGCTCGCTAAAGGTCTTTTGAGGCAAATACGGTGGCACATATTATCTGCCACTAATGGAAGAATCAGTGGCAAATATAATTGTTGGTAATTGCAACTTTAAACAACTCTTATTCAGTCATCTTAGCCGCCTTTTAGAGGCACATATATATGCTTTTAAAAAGAATTCATTCCAACCAGGATATTTTCCTCCATAGGGCTCTTTCACTGTTTACATATATTATTTTCTACTCTTTTGCTATCTATGGGATTTGAACCTGGGTGGTTCAAGGAAATGTGTTAAGTTCTTAGTTCTTACCATTTGGTTCAAGAGCACTTACTGATATTTTCTGCGCAGTTTTTAAATATGAATTATAAAACTCAATAATATGGAGAAACTATGCCAAGAAAAAGAAATCAAAATTGAAAAAATGAACAAAAATTCTTACTCGTTATTAGAAAAGAAAATTGTTAGCGTTTATTATATAT
Organism: Linum lewisii; assembly: GCA_034768395.1. NCBI lineage: Eukaryota > Viridiplantae > Streptophyta > Magnoliopsida > Malpighiales > Linaceae > Linum > Linum lewisii. The sequence continues at coordinate 63,034,900 of CM068299.1, forward strand.
ATCATTAATTATATATTATCTAACATTTATCTATATAAAATAGTACAGAGTTTACAAGTTATCTACTTTAAAAATTTTACAAGTTATCTATCTCTAAGCTAATCACACAACATATAGAGGCAATTATAAATTATCTTCCTCTAAAAAAATTAATCATACAACCTATAGAGGCAATTATAAATTATCCGCCACTAAAGAAATTTTTCGTATAACTTATAGAGGCAGTTGTAAATTATCTTCCTCTAAAGGAATTTTTTCGTATAACTTATAGAGGCAGTTATAAATTATAAGCCTCTAAAGTATTTAATCCTACAACTTATAGAGGCAATTATGAATTATTTGCCTCTAAAAATATAAAATAATATTTATTAAAATTAAAATAAATAAATAAAATACAATTAGAGGCAGATATTTGCATCTATAGAGGCAAATATAGTATTTGTTGTTTAAAAGTATGTTTTGAGGCAAATAGATTATGTGCCTCCGTGAATCTGCCTCCATAGCCAGGTTATGTTGTAGTGTAAAGTTTCAGTTTTGGTTTTAATGGAGTCGCGTACACATATAGAAAATGTATTTTGCGTTACTATTGTCCATATGGTTGGAACAAGATACCATCGGAAAGAAAATTGCACACATGTCGCATGAGTCCTAATAAAATCAAAATCAGAGTTAAAACATGTGAGTTACACTGATTAAAGTATTTCTCAGTATGAATCCAATCTTTCCATTTATATTATTTTCTAACCATAACTCTCTCGTTAATTTGACATCAAAATTACGCACCGTTCATATATAAATATTTATATCTACACCTAAAACCTAAATTATTAACCTCAAAATCTTAAATACCTAAAACTCTACCCTTACCCATCCAAATAAATAAAAAAATATTTTACATTGGGCATTTAATGGTAGATTGGTACATAGTTTCCAAGTATTACTATTTGGGTACATAATTTTTTAAATATTATTATTTTGATGAAATCACCGACGACTAAATTATTCAAAATGTAAATCTACCGTAGTTTTCAAATTTATTACAAATCTCCATTTGGTAAAATTATTTATATGTATCAAAAGAAATTAAAATGGAATTTAAAAGAATAGGTGCAAATAAAAGGAGTATACATATTGATACGAGGTCCATCTGAGGAAGTGATTTTGGGTTCGGGTCATTCGGTTCGACGGGCTGGACAATAACTTTTGGCTTGCCTAGTACAAACCCATAAATTGAAGGAACAATAACCAGAAGTTTCTTGACATTTCAAGATAAGTCAATAAGTCAACAGGTAATTTAAGAACATTTGATGAGCCCGCTAGGACGATAGCTCTAAACCTGACTCAGGCGGCTCATGGGTTGCCCCAATCCCACATACAACAATTGTGAACCCGACGTCCAACTTGATATAGGGATGTTGATGAACCAAACCATTCGCGAGCAGTTCGGTGTTCAGCTAAAAAAAAGCTCGTCTGTGACTCGACTCAATCTTAGATGAACCAAGATTGAGCTAGTGCATGCTCGACTCGACAAGCTCACGAGCCGGTTTGAACTCGCGTTCGAGAGCCAACTTGAATACTAGCTCGACAATGTGGGTCGTCGTTATAGACTCAATAATGTAACATATGTTTTACCATAAACAATAAATCATTTGCTACTTGTGATTCTACTAATGAAAACACAAGTGATGTATTGTTTAGCATATTATAATTAGAATGCCCAAATTTGTTGAAACCCCAAATCTAGCCGAGTTTTTGAAATTGTTAACTTCGTATGTCCTTGTTTAATTATAAAATTTTGAAAGATCACGACTAAATCGCCTTGCCATTTGAAACCAAAAATTTACACCCTTCGGTTCGTTATGTGACCGAGAGAGACGGTCCTTCCTGTTCGAGTTTGAGACCCTCACCATCAGCGGAATCAATACTTTCCTCTTCGAGCTTGACGAGTTCAATTCATCCCTCTCCACCTCGTCACCAAGATGAAGATCATCTCCCCCTCCAATCTCATTGTCGACTTTGGCTCCAAGACCCTGGATCCCCATGAGTATACATCCCTAGAGATCCTTCAATCCAACAACACTCCAATGATCCAATCACTCGTCAGACATCTCGAGGTACTTGCAACCGACGCAAGTGCCGGGGGGCGTGTATCACTAACAGGCGATGCAGCAGGCTAAGTGTCAAAGTGCTCCAACAAAGGGATTTAGTTCACGACAAAGTTAGGGCTAATGTGCACAGATATAGGAGGCCATGGCCCATACAACAAAATTGAGTAGGATGGTGTAGTAGTGTTGTGTAATTAGCTTGATGTTATGTTCAACATTTGCATTGTCAATTTTTAACTTCATTCTTTTTATGTTTGTCTTTTTCAAATTGTGATGTTAAAATTCTATATTCTTTTTAAAGTAAGTGTTTTTTCAAATTGTGATTAATTTCTATTCATATTGTTTTAAATTCTAATCGTTTTTTGAGAGAATTGAAGGGAATTTGACCTCAATTCCCTCTGTGGAGGGAATTTAAAACATTCCCTGTTTGGCTGGCCTAAAACAGGACCCGAGAATTCGGATTCAAATTCTCAGATGGAATTCTAATTCTCCAATTCTGAGATTTCGAATTCCCCGTTGGTAATCAGGGAATTCTAATTCTCTGACTAATTAACAGACACTACCCTTCCCTAAACTCTTTACAACCCCGTGAACCCTAACTTCTTACCCTCCTTTGCCGAACAAATATCCAATCCCACCGTCATCTCCGACCGACTGCAGCATCTCCCTCGCCTCGGATGTGAGTTCAGTGCTCCTCATTCAATTTGTTCAATTTGTTTCTGCTCGTGTTACTTCGAAGGCAAACCAGCCAAACTACCCCGATCCCAATCTTCTCTCTCGTTCCGGTTTAGCCGTCGGTGAGTTCCTCGTGACTGATATTTGTCACAGATCAGCGTTCTCATATTTTCTATCGGGAAGGATGAAATTCTAGGGTTCCTCCATAAATGTCGTAAAGCATTCAGCTGGCATCAAGCTTTCAACCTAGTGAACGTGAAATTGAAATGGGTTAAAGATAGTTTACTGGACACTGCTGTCTCTTGGCAAAACGATCTTAGAGCTATTTACTTTTTGGTTTCCGTAATTTCATCATCTTTCTAAAACTCATCGCCGTCATTACATGTACACAGTACACTCACTCACCAAGCACTGCAACCAGCTAGGGTTCCCTCACGACCTCAAGCTATCGACATTCTTGAGGCGATACCACTACAGGAAAATTGGTCTATTATGACACATAACAAATGTCGCTATAAGTTAAAAAAACGTCGCCAGAACTTTTCCCCGACACTTAATTGAAATGTCGGTTAAATGTCATTTAAACTAATGTCGCTCCATATTTTGGCGACACTTACACCAAATGTCGGTGACACTTTTTTACGACGTTTACAGCGACACTTAAAGTATCGCTGTAAATAATTTTTACGACGTTTGCAATGACACAAAAAATGTCACAAGAAAGTAATTTCTATGACATTTGTAACGATACATAAAGTGTTGCAAGAAAAAATTTATTGCGATGTTTGCAACGACACATAAAGTGTCGCAAAAGAAAATTTTTTACGACGTTTGCAACGACACATAAAGTGTCGCAAGAGAACAATTCTACGACGTTTGCAATGAAACATAAAGTGTCGCAAGAGAATAACTTATTCCGACGCATGCAACGACACATGAAGTGTCAAAAATCTGTGTCTTTTATGACTATTTATTTCACTTCAAATGACGCTTAGCTAAATGTCGTACTAAAATCGTTTAGGTATACATTGTTGCGACATTTAGTTTGACACTTAATATATGTCTGTAAAAACTTGTGTCTTTTATTACTATTTATTTCACTTCAATCGACATTTATCTAAATGTCGTAATAAAATCATTTGAGTACACATTATTGCGATATTTAGTATGACACTTAACACGTGTCAGTAAAAATGTGTATCTTTTACGATACTTTATTTTTACTTGAAACATCACTTAGCTAAATGTCGTAATAAATAATTTGAGCATTCATTGTTGTGACTCTTAGTATGCCCTTTAATATTTGTCGATAGATGTTTATGTCTTTTACAACACTTTAATTTTACTTGAAGCATCACTTAGCTAAATGTCGTAACAAATCATTTGAGCATACATTGTTGACGCTTAGTATATATAACACTTAATATTTGTCGGTAGATGATTGTGTCTTTTAATAAGATTTCAAATTTTCCAATTCTCAATGCTAGCCCGGGAAAGCTTCAGTGTAATTGTATCTATTAGGATAAAGGAACCTAACAAAACAATAACAATATATATGAAGGAATAATGTCAACATGTCAACAAAAATTCATCAATGAATAAATGTTGTCAGACCTGGACTGGGGTACCGAACCGGACTAGGAAAAGTCCGGAAAAGTTTCAAGGGTCATCGGGTACCCGGGATAAACCCGGTCTATATAAAAATATTAATTATACATCCAAGTATTAAAGACCAAAATTTTAAAAGTAAATAGTTAAATATATTCAACACCAAGAAAATCATAACTCAAAATTTATGATTAATTGGACAAGTACAATTAGGCTTGTCAATCAATGGGTATCTGGAAAACGGGTACCCACCTGATACCCAACCAAATTGGGTGGAGATTACCCGTTGACCGGGTAAAGTTGATCACAGGTATGGGCAGACCCAGTACCCAGTTAGAGCGGGTAACAGGTTTCAAGATATCCGCCCATACCCAACCGATGGGTATCCAATATGAAACAATGTTGTATTAACCATAATATTTTTTTTTTATGAGAATGAATATGTATTATATACTGAGGAAACCAAAATGGAATCCCTTAAAAGGAAGCAGGGGGCTCAGAAGAGCAGCCAAAATAGCACCTGCCAAAACATCTCCACCGAGAAGAGGAGCGGAAACCTGGACAAAGAGACATGAAAGAAAAACGCCTACGAAGCTAGAAAATATACATCAAAATCAAGCCGGGCAAGTACGGCCAAAAGAGAAAAAGGAGGCTAGCCGTTATCGAACACCAGCCGCCTCCAAATAACTAAATCAGCGGCCAATAACCTACCGTGAGCAAGTAGCCAGTCTCCGACGGAAAACCAAATCTTAAGCAAAGTGGGAAACACAGAAGAAGTCCTATCGTGAAAAATTATGTCATTGCGTTCCTTCCAGATGAACCAAAGAACCGCATGTAAGAGTACTTTCTTCGCCGGAAAGAATCTCGTCGAGCAGTTCAATCCTTTCCAACCTTGAATGAAATCCACCACCGAGGAGGAGTGGGGGCCGTGGATGGAAAGTTTTGAACTAATGAGAGTCCAAACTTCCGAAGCGAAAGCACAACTGAGAAATAAGTGATCAACAGATTCAAGATTGTTGCCACATAACACACACCTGTTTGCAAGAGCAAAACCCTTATGCTGTAGATTGTCCATCGTGGCCATTTTCTTGTGGAAGACTTTCCAAGCGTGACATGCAATCTACGAAGGGACCACCGATTGCCAAATAGTATCCGCAGGGAAGTCTTTAAAGCCACTGAACTTTCCTTCTACAAGGAGATGACGCAAGGAAGAGACTGTGAACCTCCCATCCGGATTAGGTGTCCATGATATAGAGGTCGGGCCCTCGGAGAACCGATCACGTGGAATAGCCGCCAAGTGGAGTATGAGCTGTACCATTCCTCAAGCGCCCCTCCTCGCAACTGGTAACGGAGAAGAATATGACATCTCTGTCTGTCAGAAAAAGTAATAACGTTAGAAACTGACTCTTCCAAGAATTGGGCGGCTGCCGCAATTCTTGGAAACTCCCTAACAAGACTCACTCCCTTAACCCAAAAATCAAACCAAAAAGCACACGTCCCCCCACCCCCCGGATCGATTAAGCCGTAGGTCCAGAAGACAGAACTATAGGAGAACACCCCCTTCCACACCGAAAGGCCGGCGGAACGGAAATGCCAATGGGGTTGCCAATCTGAAGGACCGATTCCACATTTTAGAGTTAACAAAACACGCCACCAGGCCGAGCGTTCTACAAGCAATCATAAGAGCAGAATTAAGAATGCGGAGATCCTGAACCCCGAGGCCTCCAAACTTCCTAGGTGTTTTAACCAGACTCCAATTAATCCAGTGAATTTTGTTGATCTCAGAGACTCCTGACCAGAGAAAGCGACATTGAATTCGTTCAAGAATGGTGATAACCGAAGTAGGAGCCTTGAAGAGAGAGAGGTAATAAACCGGAAGAAAGGACATGACACTTTTAATAAGGGTCAAACGTCCCCCGAAGGAAAGAAATCTAGCTTTCCAAGTGTCAAGCCTTCTGTCCAAACTAGCAATTACCGGGTCCCAAAGCTTAACTGCAGAACCTCTAAAACCAAAAGGGAGGCCGAGATAGACCGAAGGAAAAGAAGCTGTCGGGCAGCCGAAGATATCAGCCAAGCTCTCTAAATCTATCACAGCTCCAACCGGGAACAAAGCGGACTTGTGATAATTAATCTTCAATCCAGAGATGCATTCGAAGCAAATCAGAGTAGCAGTCAGGAACCTAACATGAGACTCTGAAGCTTCGCAGAATACCAGGGAATCGTCAGCATAGAAGATATGATTAACCTGACCAACATGGGCAGTAGGGTTCATGTAGAAGCCAGTGATCAGACCCCTCTCTTGTGCCAACAAGAGCATCTTTGACAGAACTTCCATCACTGTAATGAAGAGAAGAGGGGAGAGTGAGTCACCCTGTCTCAGACCCCTCAGCTTTTAAAGAACCCCGCCGACTCGCCATTTACCAGAATAGAGAACCAAGCAGAGGAAATGCATGCAGATATCCAAGAAACCCATTCCTGACTGAAACCCATTCTCTGAATAACCGCCAGCAAACAACCCCAGTTAACGTGATCAAAAGCCTTCTCTATATCGAGTTTGAATATCAAACCTGGTTTTTGACTTCTAACTCTGGAATCTAGGAGCTCATTAGCAATGAGGACTGCATCTAAAATCTGTCGGCCGCCTACGAATGCGCATTGTTGAACCGAGATTACATGTTTAATGAATTTCTTAAGACGTCCAGCAAGGATTTTAGATAGGATCTTGTAGAGCCCGCCAACGAGACTGATGGGGCGGAGATCCTTGAAGTCCTCGACCACTTCTTTCTTCGGTATGAGGGCCACAAAGGTACTGCTTACACACTTTGGGATCAAGGGGTTGACAACGAAATCAAAGAGGGCATTGCAAACATCTTCTTTAATAATGTTCCAATTTTTCTTGAAAAACTCGAGGGAGAAGCCATCCGGCCCCGGAGATTTGCTTCCCTCACAACCCCGGATCACTTCCCAAATCTCCATTTCACTGAAAGGAACTGTCATAGACACCGAATCAGCTTCTGATAATGAGGTAAAAGATAAACCTTGAGGGAAGGGCCTGTGGGAGAAAGGATCGGTATACAAGTCTTGAAAGAAGCAGACTGCAGCTGTCTTAAGTTCCTGTTGCCCATGAATCTCAATCCCATTAACCAAAATTTTGTCCAGATTGTTGTGTCTCTTCTTGGCGTTAGCAACTCTGTGAAAAAACCGAGTGTTTCTGTCCCCAAGTTTGAGCCAAGTCTCTTTGGCCTTTTGCGACCAGCTTATTTCCTCCATCTTCCAAAGTTGGTCTAATTCGCACTTGATAGAAATCCGTAGAAGCCTCTCTTGTTCTGACAAAATCCCAGAATCTTCAAGTTGGTCTAAAGCATTTAGTTGTACTAACCTTTCTTGAATCTGTTCCTCAATTCGCTTAAAAACTGAAATATTCCAAAGTTTCAGAAGATGTTTAAGGTCCCGGAGCTTCTTATTCACACCAAGGAGGCCTCCTGAACTAGCAGAATTTTGCACCCAGAAATCCTCTAACATTTTTCCAAAGGATTCATGTTCGAGCCACATGTTTTCGAACCTCCATGGCCTGTGAATTCGAGTCCCTTTCCCACATTCGATGATTAGAGGATGATGATCAGAGCACGACCGAGTACGAACTGCCATTCTACAGTCGGGGAAGTGTGCTTCCCAATCCGTCGAGATGAACACCCGATCTATGCGAGTCTGAATTGGGGGAGACTGAAAGTTTGAATCAGACCCAATTTCACCTTTAGTTATTAAGTTTTTACTTTAACTCATCAATCGAGCAGTCTGTCGTTATCTCTCAAAATCATAATACTCTAAATTTCACACATCAGAATCATCGGTTCATTTCTTTTTATATTTTAATGTTAAACAAGGAAAGTAAAAAAGAAATTAAAGAGAGTAAAGGACAACCATTAGATAATAGCTGTCAATGGTTATGATTAGTTCGGTGATAGACACATAGATAGCTAATTGTATTAACTATCAAACAAATGGACGGTTCAGATTAATGAAAGTTGCACTTGGAAGGGATTATGATCATCCGATTGACCATGATGTCAGCGAGCAACTCAACTTTTAGCCAAAAAATTAGGAAGGATAATTTCCCTCCAAATAATTACTTTTTAACTTAGAATTTCAGAACCCTAATTTATTTAGTTCCGTGACCGCCGCCATCATGCCTACTTACTGCTCTCGTTATTTATACGGTTTTGCTATATTTATTTGGAAGATGCTGAGAGTGGCGAAGCCAGGATTCTAGTAGACCCTGAGCCCGATACATAGAATACATCGGCCGAATATATTTTTGTACGAAAAATACATGTATTTTAGCTATTCGGATCCAGGGGACCCTGGGCTCGGACCAGGGTAGACTCCCCTGGCTTCGCCTCAGCCTGAGACGACTTGAAGAAAAAGCAGGCCGGTTAAATTGGGATTTTTCTCAGGAGCTTATTGAGGTGGAGTATAATCTTTTCTCCCACTTTCGTTCTCTTTTTCGCACTTGCTACGTCAGAATATTCAGTTTTGTTTCATACTGTTGATTGAGTTTAGCTGTATTCAATTCTGTTTAATTAACTTCCCTACTATTGGCTAGCGGCTGCAATGAAAAATGTTATGTTCCCTTTGTTCGATTTACAATAGTTCCCTGATGTTACCGCTCCCTGATAATAGAGGTTAGTTAATAGGATGGTGAACGTTCTGTTATCTTTTAATTATGATGTTAGTATAAATAAACTGGAAAAAAGCCTAAAAAGCAAAAACATATATTCAAAATATCATAAATATAAAGATGGAATACCAGTTTTTGAAATAACTGCAACTCTACTTGTAAGTTTATCGTCATAGTTTTCTCATAATAAGTGTTTATATATTCTACTAGTTATTTACCGGCCCGTTGGCCGGGAAGGACAATCTAATTCACGTTCCAAATGATTGTTACATTTCATGTGACGATTGTATTAAAGTTCTTTATGCCTTTAGTGTTATTTAGTCCAATGTTTAATTTGTCCAAATCTCAATCTGAAAAGGAAAAAGAAAAATTTGTTGGTGGAAAGTAGTGGTTGTTTGAAAGGCAAACCAAATAATATGAAGGAGAGTAGTATATTTCAGCAACAATCTGATCATCATCCAGATAGAGCATTTGTTAAGTAAATACCATTTAAATGATCCAACACCCAAACTATAAAATAACTAACGGACATCTGAATGTTCAAAAACCCAGACCAAGTAGCAACTAAATGAAAGAGTAGAAGATAACTTAGAGACTGCATGCATCATTCGTCATCCGATATGTGGTATTTCCTCTGTTTCTTTCTCATGGTTGCAAGGGCTGCATCATCACTAAATTCATCTTCCATCTCATCATTGTATGTCACAGCAGCCCCTTTGAATTTTTCTCCAGCTTTTTCAATCATAGTAGATAATTTTGAAGAAGTTGTTCCAAGGTTGGACACACAACTCTTTGGTGAGTGGGAGGATGGAGGTGATTCTCCCAAATTTTCCACGTGTTCCTGTAATATAAGCACAAGGCTGTGATCAGTGATGTTACAATAAATACTTGTGAAGAAACAAATGAGAGGTATAAGTGAGAACCGAAGAAGTTGGTGACTGAATAGCCTTCGGCGCGTCAAGAATCTTGGTAATCGTGAACTCATTTCTCGTTGTCCTTATGTTGTATTCATTAACCTGCACTTGTATTTTCATGGATTTATCCATCAAGGTCATTACCAAAACAGGTGGGATCTCTGTCTCATTGCCATTGAGTTCATATAGCTTTTTCGCCGTTAATCCAAGAATGCTTTCCGCCAAGTGATCTAGAAGTACGAAATCAGATTCGTCAGTATCATCACAAACCTCAAGTTGAATTCGATATCTGCACGTAATGTCACTTTGTTTAGCATATTAGTTTGATGTCCAGATTAGATGAAGGCTGAGATTTTTTTGAAGAGAAACAGCTTGTAGAGAAATAAAATTGAAGGGAATATTTCAATGTGTTTACCTTGGAGAAGTTTCGGTGCGTGCTTTTTTGCAGCAAAAATAGTCAGGTACAGCATTGACTACCTTTTTTGCACAAGCTTGACATCCCATGTAACACCAACCATTTCGGACACCCTTAATGGTGCAGTCCACCAAAAAAAACTTGTGCTGTCAAGTAAGAAAAAGTTAGTGAATGAATCTGTCTTGTTATAAAAGTGTGTGTGTATTATTATAACATAATGGGAAAGCATTAAAAGGCCATCCAGCAATAAATAATACAGGAGCATCAAATAGAATGCATAGAGGGAGATGCGTACAACTCTCTTTGTAGCAAACAGACCTCTTCATACTTGTAACTCAAGCACTAGTTGTTAACAAAATCAGGTTTGGGTTTTGAATTCAACGACTTTAGATGTAAGGTTTGAGTTTTAGCTATATAATACTTGTTCTACAAACATATGCAATGGAGGGTAAATCAACAGACGTCATGTGCAAAAGAAACCCATGATTGAAGTAAATATATAGCTAAAACTATTATCTAATCATCAATTGGAGTTTCAGTTGTTATCTTATGCTCATAAACAGAATCAAGGTTAAATGTGACAGAGAGATCAGAGGCTTTCTGGTTACCTTGTTTGTTGCATCCTTGATTAGCGAATTGAGTTCAGCAATGGTGACTACATGACTTTTAATTATGGCTGCTGGATCATCAAGAATTGGTGCAACAACTTCACCAGCATGGCTGAAAATTGAATCATAGAAAAATCACATAGCACATATGTTATATAACCATATATGTCTAACTTCAATGAATTTCTATCAACAAAATTGACTCAAAACTCAACTAACCTGGACATGAAGTTACTAACTTGTGGAATTTGAAGATTCCCATAAAACTTGGTAGCACTTGTTGCATATAAGCCTCTTTGTCCTGTTGCACTCAATTAATTTCGATCTTCTATGTATTTAGGCTAACATAATGAAGCAGAATACTAACCGTCAAACTTATCAACATAGACCGAAGTTGCAATTAGCACCAAAGGCTTATCTCCATTTGCAACAATGATCCTCTTCGCCTCAGCAGCGAAAACCCCCCAGAGCAAAACGTTAATATGGAAATCTCTACAGAATTACGAAAACGCGAATGAGATTAGTTAGAGTTCATGTTCATTGGTATCACTGAAAAAGGGAAACGTGAGTTGATTAGTAAGTAGTAATATGAAATGGGAGGATGGAAAAGGAATAGGTAATAGTAGTGGCTACTCATTGAGCTGTAATTGGATAGTCATGGGGAGATTCGATCTTGGTCCTGCTCGAGGTTCAGTATGGAGGAGTACATGCCCCATTACATCTGCGAAGAAGAAAAGATTTTAATTCATAATTGTACATTGTACAATAACTGGATGTGAACAACCATAACGATACCTGAAAGTAGTTTCCTGTCTCCACATTTTGAAATAACCTCAGCTTCTGTGATGAAAGAAAAACTATATTGAGGAATAGAAGAAATGTTTGTTGTCTCTTGAACTGTAGTGGAAGGTGAGAATTGGATGACGAAGTTGTTTGCAATTGGACGATAATCATTAGGGGCAGGAATGACTTTGAAATTCTGAATGGTGTACACTTTCTGATCTTCTAAGAGATTATTGAATTTTGGAATCAAGGTATTAGGTATCTGAGCCCATATTTCATGACCCTGCAGGATGTAGTAATTGCAGATTGTTTAGATAAAGAATCAGCCAAGATGAGTAGTACTCAGTATACACTGGAAACTGGACGATATACCTTTTCATCCAAAAAGATGAAGTCTTTATGGTGCACGTAATCCGAGTAGTGAGGTTTAGCTAACCATGACCTGCTGACTCAAACTTGTAGACTCCACTTCTTCAGTTGAGTAGTGACGATCTCATCAATTGAGTTGAACCTCATTGCTATTGCTTCAAAGAAAAAAGAAGAGTTAGTAAGATGGACAACAGTTACCACTGTGAGAAATATGATAAAGAATAGGACGAAGATTACCTGCTAATCTGGTGAAGAACATGAGATACTACTAAACTCTGTGGTAGAATATATAGTAGAGGGTAACAGGAGGAGTTGTTGTAGAAGGGTACATAGTGGCAGTTTATTTTGAATATTCATCCCCACGTTCGACTCTAGACTTGGATGCATAGTGGGAGAGAAATTTTGCTGACATGTAATCGTGTCCTTGCTAAACAACATGGATCATATTTAGTAATTTGAGGTGGTGGGGTGTAGTGGAGATGTTGTCGGTATAGTGGGAGTGTCAAATAGTAGTGTATATTTATTTATATGAGTATATTTATTTATATGATATATAAATAGGAGATTTAGGGTTCTGTAAGCTAGTTAGCGGACTTTACATACTAATGTGAGTTAGTTGGGCTAATTATGTTTAACATTGGCCCTTAATTACAATGGATACCTGACTCTAAGAATCTAATTAACAAATAGAAAATAGAGAGGGAAGATGTGTTAGGACGCAAAAGAGGGAACTTTCATTTGCAATCTTAATACTTATTCAACTCAACAGAAGCCTTTATAGACCTGGACAAAAACCAATAGACACCTAATGTCCACCATCATCACCTTAACCTTTTAATATGCAGGAACTACACAGGTACCATGAGTACCACGTATAACTTGCACTATATGCTTCTTATGAACTATTGAGTTGCAAAGGTAAAATATTTATGCTGTTATTTCTAACTCATACACCATGTGCATGGATAATTACCAAACAACAAACTAAACATAACAATTAAAACATAATATAAACTTGGCCTATCTTTTGAAGTTATTTCCAATGATGCAGAAGATTGACCACTTGAGAAAAGGTGCAGTATTTTCAATAATATGGTAAGTAATGTTCATACAACCATAATCATCAGCAACAACACTACAACTCAGTGCTAAACAATGATATTAAACGTGATCTTAATTCTGTCTACAGTTATGTCATCTTGGCAGGAAATGATTCTATTTTCTATTTGCCAACTTCCATTTCTTAGCAATGAAGATCTTTGCAGCTCCAAGACCAAGAAGTATATAGAGTCCAAAAGATTATCACCTTAGCCAAGGCATGACAGCTTACACCACTCACAAATCAATTGATATGAATACACCCATATGCAATAAGGCACCGAAAACAATAAAAGAAAATGAAGCAGCAATGAAAATGAAAGTAACATTCTAGAACGAACTAAAACAACAGCCATAATGAATCTGAAAGTAACATTCCACAATTTGCTAAATTTGAAGCAATAATGAAACTGAAAGTAGCTTTCTACATCATGTGTTTATGTTAAGATAGCCATGCAAAACCTGTAATCCAGCTAACCAAACATATAGACAATTATGCTTTGGCTCTTTACTGATTAATTCTAAAGTCCAATGTATCCTCCATGATGATTTAATTCATCCATTTTTTCAGCAGGTAGATAAATTCGTTTTCATCCTTCTGTAATGCATGTAATGCATACATCACGACACCTATTGTTGTATTGAGGAACAAAAATCAGAATAGGTGCAGTGCAGGTTATAAAAATGAGAATTGATTTTGCAAAAGTGATTATACAATACCTGATGTAACTGTTCAGTCCAATACTTCACGAAACACGATATTGGTCATAGAATTACTTGGTTGGCCATCTTTATCACAACTCATAATGGATAATCCACTTCTCTTAGTCACACGTGATAATGCGACATATAACTGGCCATGTGTGAATATCTGTCTCTTTAAGCAAATTCCAACATGGTTTAGTGTTTGACCTTGACTTTTGTTGATTGTCATTGCAAATGATAGTGCAATCGGGTATTGTCTCCTCATGAGAGTGAAGTCTAGACTCTTTTGCAGAGACGTCAGTGACAACCTGGGAAGATACACTCTTTCTCCAATATGAGTTCCTGTCAAAATCTCAACTTCTATGAACCACGTACCCAATGTTTTTATAATCATCCTAGTACCATTACAAAGACCTGCAGTTTGATCAAGATTTCGTAACAATATAACTGGTACTCCAACCTTTAGTTTCAACTCATGGGCTGGAAAATTTCCAATATCTAAAGAATTCAAGAATTCAGTTGGGAATTCTGGTTCCAAGGCGGAAGCTTGAACTCTGTCACTTTGTATAGTATCAGAACTATAATAGCACATTTCCTCTCCAGGAAATTGATCCAACATGAAAGAATTTATCTGTGATACGATCTCATGAAAAGGTGCCAAAATAGCTCTTTTAGCAAAATAACCAGAATCCCCATGATTATCTGATAGAGTTGTATATGTTGCTTGAACAATGTCAGCAATTGAATCTTTTTCCACTGGTACCATGAGTTCACGAGGGATTGTGATTTCAGCATCACCATAAGCCGATGTATCCACACCATTACCAATGCCCAAAATCCAATTACTAAATGAGGCAATGTCATCAGCTTCAGTAGTTGTACATCCCACCTGCTTAAGCCTCATATTTTCAGTTAACTGTATCACATTCATAATATCCCAGAGCTTTGATCTTTTTATGGAGGAGTTGACTATTTCAGTTCGACTACCCTTTGATATGATAGGAAGTGTCTGCCGAAAATCTCCACCAAAAACAATTGTTATTCCCCCAAACGGAAGATCTCCATTAGTCTTGTCACTTCTGCTAGCAACATCACGTAATGTCCTATCAAGAGATTCTATGCAGTGCTTGTGCGCCATAGGAGCTTCATCCCAAATAATCAAAGAAGTGTGATGAATCAATTCAGCCAACTCACTATCTTGTTCTATATGACATGTAGAAGTTGAATCAACATCTATTGGAATATGGAATCGCGAATGTGTGTTCTACCCCCAGTCATAAGTAGTGCAGCAATACCAGAGGTGGCTACACTTATAACCACTTTTTTCTCTGACCTCAATTTCATACTTAGAACTTGCCACAAAAAAGTCTTACCTGTACCCCCAAATCCATCAACGAAGAATAATTGATGTTGCTTGTGTTCAACTGATGCAATAATCTGATCATATGCATTTCTTTGTTCTGTGTTCAACTTTCCCACTTCCAATTGAAATGCAGATTTTAAAGCTTCATGATCATATTGCATTTCCTCGGCTAGTAAAGTGTTGGGTAGAAGACTGAAGGAATCAATGTGAGGGGTTGGCATACCTGGAAAATCTGATAAGCTTCTTCCAAATCTACGCAATATCTTCCCTAACTCAACCAAACAAAGACTTTGAAGATCTTCTGTACTCAGTTCTAAATGCGGTAATTTTAGTTCCCGTCGACGTAATGATTGGATATCATCAGACAATAATTCCCATTTTTTCATCCATAATGCACCGACGTCAGATACATCACAATACATAATAATTGTCACAAATAGCATCCTCATCTTTCGACCAGTGGCAGTGAAACTGACTTCACGAAGGCAATTATTCCATTCTCCATCATCTGTCAAAAAATCTGTATGCGTTACATGCTTCCTTGAAGGAATGATATGTGACCTGATTGACAGTTAAAATATCTTCAAAACTTGTACACCCCTTCACAATATGGAGTAACATTCGTAAGTAGAAGCGGTCTGTTGAAGACGGTTGACAGTAATACAGGCGAGCAATGGAATTCTTCTTTTTTCTGCATCTCCATGATTTAGATGTCGAATCCCAAACATAATATTGCGGGAATTGAACAAAGGTATACTTACGTGCCTCAGGATCAGTTCTGTTTGTATTCATCCACTCTAACAACATTGACGTATTTGCTAGTTCATTTCAACCAAATGTTCCATTGTAGAGTTGATATTGGAGTATACCGGTTGTTCTCCTGGTAAATGATAAGATAATCGCTGAACAGCAGGAGTGTTTTTATAAAGTTCAAATTTGAACAATCTCCAACATGCTTCCCCGGCTGTTATATAGCGACAATCCATGAAAGCTTTAATTTCATCAGTAGGAGCCTGGGCATGTGTAGTGGATTGAATTCCGTCGTCGCGGTTCAACCTTTGACCATCCATAACAGCAGCCATGGCTCGATCAGGAGGCTTAGTAATATATTTGAATAAATATTTAATTGCTCTGAAAAAAATACATGTATCAATGAGTTTTGGAAATACAATTCAAAGTTTTTATGAGACTTTAAAATTGTTGTTATTCCTAACTCATACACCATGTGCATGGATAATTACCAAACAACAAACTATAAATAACAATTAAGCTATGGGGGAACGAACACCAATTGTGGAAAAGCATTTGATGCCACATGTACCAAGACAACTGTTTAAATGGACTTAAAATTTTACCGGCCATTCCAAATTTTCTGTTCAAAGATAAAGCCAAGCATTCTCAAATTTTATCTTAAAATATTGAAAATCTACTGCAGAGAAGTGTCTGCCATTCATCTTCTGCAATCGATAACATTAGTGTGAGTTAACTCATGTCTCATTACATAGAACAAACAAACATGGAAGATTTCAGGCACACAAAAAACTTCATCAACACAACTCACAAACATACATCAGAATGGAACAACCCAATGATAATTGAAATGTAGAATATTACCTGGATTTATTGCAGTATTCGACGTTGATGTGTGCATTAAATCGGAGCAGAAGATAACGATTATAAGGCACCACGAATCTGTTATCCAACGAAACTCCATTCTTTATGATATGTCTATCATTATCTAGCCGTCTATACCTTGGAAATCCATCATTGTCAATTGTTGTTTGGGAGCAGAATTTTTTGGGAAAGTGCTTAGTACATTTTTTTTCAACTGTGCACGGTGCTTTTGGACCCAAAGCTCCACATGGGCCGTGAAACATGAACTGGCTAACCGCATTATAACACTCCGGATCATCAACCAAATCAGGAATTTTCGCGGAAATGATAGAATCAATGTCTGCAGGAGAATAAATTATCTTTGTAGATAAAAATAGTAGTATGTGCGCATGTGATAGACCCCGTTTTTGAAACTCAATTGCATGCACATCTGCATGAAACAATGAATCTAGAGATTAAAAATAGAAGTTGTTGGGATAATGGTTATGTTGAACTTGTACGAATAAGAATAAATAGTAAATGGGACGAAATAGATAAGTGTGAAATCCAAAATGAAGAGATGAACGACTTACAACCAATGCAGTTACCAAAGATTTATTTTATCTTTATCTCTAACATTAACTGATTAAGCTTCAATTTGAAAACTCTGGCCATGACATCAGCACGATTTGGGTCCTTCGTGCCTTGATGTGTGACTAAATCAACCATTAGTTGAATTTCAGGCCACTTTGCATTACATGTAAATGTAATAAATAAATCTGGACATCCAATAGTGCGACAAATAGCCATGGCATCTTGGAAATTTTCGAACTTGCATCTAGGACTGCCCATGTGAGATGCTGCTAAAATGATATGTTTTCCAGTGTGTTTCAAATTTGTGTCACCCCTCTGGTAAGCATCAACCAAGCCATGATAATAATGTCTTCGCAGCTTTGTTTGGTGATTTTTAATCCAGTCTAATCTTTCAGCTTCAACTAATGCATATGCATTAACAACATACTGCTGAAATAATTTCCCACATAATAGCAAATGTGATGGCCTTTGTAATCGTGTTTGAATACGATAGGCATAAAAATCACACTGAGCATATGCCTGGTTGAGTTGGAACCCCTCCCCAACGGAATATTTGCATGCCAACCGTCTTCACCATATGGAAACAAAATAGGATACTGTAAAGCCATCAAACTTGGATGAAAATATGTTATCCTTTCTAAATGCTTTGTTCGACTTTCAACGATAACATCAGGCATAAATGTATCTTCACCAGTCTCGTCTACAATCAAACCAGCCATTTCATCAACCGATGGCAAAACATATTCTTTGCCATCACAGCACGTCTAGCAATAAGTTTGATTTTCACATCTTGAACTTCTGCACAATTTAGCCGATCGCGAGCACGCCGAAAAATCTTAGCTAGTAAATTGTGCTCGTCAAACATATTTTTCAAATTGTTGACAATAGTGACATTAAGAGAACTGGATTCACCACCATCAGTAATAGAGTTCATCCGATTTTCGACCTCGTTCTCTGTATCAACAATATATAGTTGTGCAAACTGCGGAGCACACCTTTAGGAGGTAATAATGATCCAATCCGGTGAAAAATTTGACCACCAATGGAGTATATATAAGGTGATGTACCATTATTTATCTTCCAATTTACTTTACCACCCAAGGAAGTGAAGGAGAAGATGGCATTGTACTTTCGTATATTCTCACAGAAATGATGGCTGACTGCATTATCTGAGTATATCAACTCTGATAGATATGAAGGTGGTTCTCTTACCAGAGGTAGATTGACAGCTCCGTCGTTACAACACAATGTGAAACATGGTTTTGGTCGGTTTCGTGTTTTTGCAGTACTTTCTTCTCGCCACATAGAAGCTCCACAATGTTCACATATACACGTCAGAGCACCAAGATTAAATCGCTCTACGCTAGGAATTCCTACGATATATTGCGTGAGAATGTAGACAAATAGCGTGAATACTACATTATCTTTCTTAATTTGCAAGGAAGAAGACATAGAATACGAATAACAGATGCAATCTTCATATGCATAATTCACAAAGTAACAGATTGTGAAAGTTAAATACCTTGGATGATTGATTGTGATCTTCTGTGGAATAATTTCAATTTTCTTGAAATTCGTTTGACCTTTGCTTTAAGTCGTTGAAGTAGAATCTCAAATTCACCTTAAAATGGCAAAAGTAACAAATGCAATTATTTATACATCTTTATTTTATAAAGTAATTACAATGGTTCAATAAAATGGGGAAATAGATACCTTCAACATAATTACAGTGTACTGGCATATGTCTTTGTTTCTTCAATAACAACCGACCCCGACGTTTGTATCGATGAATTGTTGCCAAGTTTTGGTTAGTGGCCTTCATTAATCCATCAAAGTGTGTGATAACTGGATATGTATAACATATTAACTGAACCAATTTCAAATTTGATTTGAATGCTTAGTTACTAAATCACAGACATATCTAAGAACAAACCATTAGGAGCTGGCTTCTTCCGATGTTCATTCAGTTGATGTGTAAATATTGCACGCCCAAACCCTATTGATTAAAAAGAATATAAATTAACGAAGTCAATTTACACAGTTACTATAAATCAAGTGAAATGTACATTACGTAAGAAATTGATCAGTTGACATACATGGTGCCTCTGACGGTGCTGTCATGGAAGAACTTCCTTCGTCAATGTGAGGAGTAGAACTGCATTTCCTTTTTCGAGTCATTGAAGAACTCACTTTAACTTAACTATACCTAAGTTCACACCAGTAACCTTCAATGTGAAGGGATAAAGGATTAATAAAATATGAGAGCATAAATTAAAAACCTATTAGCTGTTTATTGATAGCTGAATTAGTGATTATGCTTGTATTAGCTGAACCTATTAGCTGATTTCATGAGGCCTTTGGTATCTTCTGTTTAATCTAAGTGCAGGTATCAATGTTTGTTCTCAGAAAAAGTTGAACCTATTAGCTGCAGATCAAGTTTCGGCAGAAATATGCCCCATTAAGACGTTAATACTCTTAAAGATGGAAATAGTTTGCATATAGATGTATAAAGTTCATGCTAATAAATTGCCTAGAGAGATCTAGTTATGCGAGACAATGGAAAATCAATATGTACAAACCTTCCAAACATCATGTTTATAAGGCTTCAACCATCATCCATATTCTCTAATACATCACAGGTTGTAGCTTAAAATTAGAAATCCACAATTGACTAAATTAATAACCTAGCAAAAGTGGGGAATTGAATTGGTTAACCATGCTGAACCTCACATATCTGGTATTTTGTTTCAGCAACAATGGAAAATTATATTTGCAAGGAAATGAGAAAATAGTTGGGAGGAGCCTAACCGGGGATGAACTTGTTTCCAGCACCGTGACCAGACCTACAAAGGTGAGACATACATCTCTCCAATTACAGCGGAATTGACTGAATGGCACTTCTATATCGGACACTGAAGATAAAGTAGGATTCGAGGACTTCTGTTCACCTGAACACATATATGAACCGAAATTAGTAGTAACCAAACTCAAGATTTTCAACGCAGTGTAAGACTCTTGAATTGACTAAATCGCAGTTCTACATGGGAGGCTGAGCCGAAGAAAGATTTCAGTTTGTGTATGAATCTGACAACTGAGGAAGAGCAGATAGAGGTAGGCGCTGGAGAAGAATGGAGGATAACCTTTAGTTGATGAAATAGGAGTCAATGCGTTTGTCAACAATGAACGATTTGGAAAAAGGCGCTGAAGAAGAATTGGGGAAAAGCTTTAGTTGCTGGAACGGCAGCCGGTGTCGACGCCAGGGAATCAGAAGTAGGCGCTGGAGAAGAATTGGGGAAAAGCTTTAGTTGTTGGGACGGCAGCCGGTGTTGATGCGAGGGAATCGGAAGCATAGGCTCTGGAGAAGAATGGAGGAAAGACTTGAGTTGCTGAAACAACAGCCGATGTATTTCGTCGACGGCGGGGATCGGAAGCCGCTTAGAGGGAATAGTGCAATGGGGTTGGCAATTACGGATGAAAAAAGAGGGTTTTTTTTTGCAGGAGGCGTAAATGAAAATAGGTATAAAATTTGAAATAGGTATTAATTAAATGAGAAGTAAATGAAAATATATGATTGGCCCATCAGCTAAACTCAAGGAGAAAGCAGGAAAATAAACCCCCTTGATATAAATGCTTATATTATTGGATAGATTATTTATTTATAACAATATGTTGTAATTATAACTTTTTAAAGGAAAAAATTAATGAGAAATTCGAGAAAGAAGGTGATTCAATCAATGAGCATGGTGAAGGTGAAGATGACCCATTTGCTCCATTGAAAAGAGATAATTTTTTTTGGTAGAAAGGAATGAGATATTTTCTATGAGGTGCTTGGCCCAGAAAAAAGGGCGTGTGCGGGGAATGAGATTCAGTGTCACTCCAAAGATGTTCGCCAAGTCAAATTTAGATGTCAATGAGCGAGTGAAGGAGCACAATCAGAAACTGGAGGAGCAAGTCGACACTCTTAATGATACAATGAATAAGTTAGGGGAACTTATTTTTAAGTTTATCGGTTCGGCCAATCCACAAATTCTCCAATAGGTATTAAGACTATGTTCCTAACTAATTTCCCGCGTATGTATCATATGGTTCTTTATATTTTAACTGTTACATTGGTACTAATATAATTATTGTTTGATGATTAATTGTAGACTCCAAACATTGAATCATTGCTTAATGTTAGTTCTCCGACTACTAACCCTGCTTCTACCTCATCTTCAGGTTTTGTATGAATATTTTTTTCTTACAAAATTATTAGTTTACATTTTAACTTAATATTTTTAAGTTTTATTAATTTATGAAATTGATATTTGCAGAAGAGATGGAGACATGACAAAAGAATGGAAGAAGATTTAGATATCATCATTTAAAGTAGTGGGCTAGATATTAATTTTTTTTGGATAATTCAACATTGTATTTTACTATTTTGAGAGATCTTAGAATTAGTTTAAAATTTTAATTTTAGTTATAATATTTATGTTTGGCATTATTTTTGGTATGTTCGTAATTATATCATTTTTGTGATTTGTTTTTTTTTCATATTAATTTTCATTTTTGTGATTTGTTTTTTTTATTTAATTATAAACATTGGTTACGTTTATAATTGTCACTTTAATACTTTTATTTATTTATTAAATTAAATAAAACACTATTTGAATTATACTAATGAGTGATACAAAATATTTCTAGCGACATTAATATTGCTAGAACGACAATTTGAAATGTCATTTAATTAAATTTAACAACGTTTAAAAATGTCGTTTCTTGTGATACTTTATTTGTCGTTAAAAAATATGTTTAATGTGACATTAAAAAACGTCGGGGAAATTTGTTTACTTTTGACACTTCATGTGTCGTTGCAAGCGTCAGAATAAGTTATTCTCTTGCGACACTTTATGTTTCATTGCAAACGTCGTAGAATTGTTCTCTTGCGACACTTTATGTGTCGTTGCAAACGTCGTAAAAAAATTTCTCTTGCGACACTTTATGTGTCGTTGCAAACATCGCAATAAATTTTTTCTTGCAACACTTTATGTATCGTTACAAATGTCATAGAAATTGCTTTCTTGTGACATTTTCTGTGTCATTGCAAACGTCGTAAAAATTATTTACAGCGATACTTTAAGTGTCGCTGTAAACGTCGTAAAAAAGTGTCACCGACATTTGGTGTAAGTGTCGCCAAAATATGGAGCGACATTAGTTTAAATGACATTTAACCGACATTTCAATTAAGTGTCGGGGAAAAGTTCTAGCGACGTTTTTTTAACTTATAGCGACATTTGTTATGTGTCATAATAGACCAATTTTCCTGTAGTGTCCACTCCCAAACCTCTCTGCTTCCTTCCAAACTCTACCCTATGCAGGCACTGAAGAAAGAAGAAGAAGAACGAAGAAGAACAGAGGAGAAGAAGAAGAAGGAGAATGAAGAAAGAAGAAGAAGGACGAAGAAGAACAGAGGAGAAGAAGAAGAAGGAGAATGAAGAAAGAAGAAGAAGAAAGAAGAAGAAGGACGAACAAGAACAGAGGAGAAGAAGAAGAAAGAGAATAAGGAAGAGGAAGAAGAAAGAAGAAGAAGAAGAAAGAGAATAAGGAAGAGGAAGAAGAAAGAAGAAGAAGGACGAAGAAGAAGAAGAAGGAGAATAAGGAAGATCGGAAGAAGAAGAAGGAAGATCGGAAGAAGATCCGAAGAAGATCCGAAAAAGTAGCTGCTGCTGCAGCTACTTTTTTTTGTGATTTTCAAGAAACTTTAGCGTCGGTCGGTCCGTGTCTTAGCGTCGGTCGACCATAAACCGACGCCAAAGATTAACGTCACCAGTTCTGGCGTCGGTTTTGTCGACGACGCCATTCAAATTAGCGTCGGTCAGTGACCGACGCCAAAACGCGAAAATGACCGACGCCAAAACGCGTTTTTTTTTGTAGTGTCCAAGTGTAAATTTGGGGAAATGCATTTGTGTGGTTCATGCATTTGTTCCAGTCTCCAAAAAAGAAAACTCCCCATTATATATATACCATTGGCAAATCAGAAAATGTAGACAAAAAATCAAAGCTCTTTCTTAGGTACAAACCAAAATTTACATATTTACACCCCACGGTCTGTAAACAAGCAAACAAAGTTTGGAGAGAAGGAGCCTTTGGCAGAATACCAAGAGACTCAGCCAATTGAATTAAGTTTCAGGGAACAATTTACAAGAGTATTTATACTACTGTACAAGACTTAAAAGAGGAAAATTATATAAACAGTCCATATATAAACGGTCCCCTCGACGTGGAATTGACTCATAAGTCGATGACCAATTGTTTCTTTCCGAAGCCTTCCATTCCACTTTCCAGCAATTTGAAAAAGTTATTCATAACACAAAAACATCTTTCCAACATGCCCTCCATTCCTTTTCTAAAACACAATTAACATCAGTCACGTCAGCATCCAGTGTGGGTGCAATCTGCGAGTCTCCAGTGAGGCCAAGGGTATGAAGAAGGCCTTGATTATATTGAAGACGTTGTTATGGACTTTGTAAATCTCCTTCCACCATCTCGTGAACACTTCCGACTCCAACCGTCCGGATTGCATAGGCATTGCAGCTCCACGGAGGAGGAGGGGGAGCAAAGCCAATAAGACTATACAATTGGATTACTTGCTGTTAATAATAATTTTTGGGATATCGAAGGTTGTTTGAATTTGTGGGGAAATAGGTAAAGTGGGTTTGTGAATTTATATATGCAGCAGGATATGCAAAATCAGCAAGTTGGATTATTTCTTATTTGTATCATCATTAGTATGTTTATACCTTTTGACCACTTGAACAAATTCACCGTACACCCACAGTGGATCTACAATTGTTTCTTTCCGAAGCCTTCCATTCCACTTTCCAGCGATTAAATTTCTCTGTCGGAAACAACAAACTCAAGTTAAATTTAAAATATCAGACACGGTCGAAACTATGAAACTTGTAAGAAATAATACTAGGAAATCATGTACTTGTGTAACAATGGTGATCGAAATTTTCAATGACCATTGCTTCTAATCCATGTCAATTCTTATTCAGTACCCCCAATTTCCTGCACTCGAACAAACGTACAAACAAAATAAGAATAAGAATAAAAACAAAACCCAAAGTATATATATTGATCAACCAGCAATTGAATCTATACCAACCAAAACAATATGATACAAGTCCAGATCTTACAGATGCGTCCAGATCGACGGCTGTTGTTGTTGTTGTGGAATCGTTGTTGGCTCCTTGTGCTTGACTTGAACCGACACTTGAAGCTGATGAGCCTTTGTTGTCTGGAAATGAAGATGGCGGCGTGTAACGGTCGAGAGAGAGGAACCCTCCTGGTGTTAGCGGCGGCCGCCTTTTTTTTCTCTTTGTGTGTTTAGAGATAGCATTATCTATTTATACTGCAATTTTCTATCTCACCTAACACTACATTTTTAGGGTTAATATCAGCCTAAACTGTCACCAAGGAATAATTATGTTTCACCAAGTTATGTTTTATTATTATTTTATTTTTAGGGTTTAAGGGTAGAGATTAAGGTATTAGAGTTTTGAGATGATAATTAAGATTTTAGATGCCGATATGAATATTTAAGTACGAATAGTGTGTAATTCTGATGTCAAATGAGGGAGTTATGGTCAGAAAATCATAGAAGCAGAAAAGATAAAGGAAACGTATGTATCGAGAAACACTTTAATTAGTTGTAACTCATCTGTTTTAACTCCAATTTTGATTATGTTAAGACTCATGCGACATGTGTGCAATTTTCTTTATGATTCTAACTTGTTCCAACTATAACGACAATACTAACGAGTGTAAACTACATTTTTTACGTGCATGTGTACGTGACTCCATTAAAACCCAGCATGAAATTTGATTTCATTCACCTCCTTATAGATAGAATAAATATCCACCTACAAGGTAGTGAGAAAACTTACACCTGACACCATCTATATCAACTTGTATTTTACTATACATCAAAAAAATGCTTCTAGCGACCTTGCAGATCTATAGATTTTGTAAGTACAATCTTTCTAGTTACTTCGTTTTCTATTTCAAGGTGCGACAATCGTTAGGATAAAAAACTTTATTTCCACCGAGCAAAGAACAAGAAGTCAATGTCTATGATAAACCAAAGACAATATTGTTTCATGACCATGGTTCCAGAGACAACAATTGAATTGTTGTCTCCAAACCAGCAATAATCTCAGTCATCCATCTCATCTACGGTCCTCATCTCTTACTTGGTTCCGGAGAGCTGATGACGACATGGAAAGAGGTTGGGGAGGGAGTTGGAGGTGGTGCAATAGCGACGATTCTGGTGGAGGCAACGGAGGAACAAAGGAGGAGGAGGATGATGCATGGTGGGAGTGAGAAGAAGACCTGGTTCCTTCGGGAGAATTTGTAAAGGATGGAATGACCAGGGCCCAAAATGAAACTTGGGAAAACTTGGGTTACTGATTTTAGAAGACAAAAATATTAAAAGTTAATCCCGTTAACCACTTGGTTCAAAATGTTTATAATTTTACAAAAGGACTAATGGTGTTAACTATTTCAAAAAATTGAATAGATTTAGGGTTTCTTAAAGTTGGAACTTATCAAAAGGAATTCGCGAAAGTTGGAGAATTTAAAAAATAAAAACCCTTAGGGGTCGTTTGGTTGCAGTGATATTGATATTGATAACTGCAGATATCATGATATTCAGAATATCATCGTTTTTTCTATCCTGAATATCATGATATCTGGGGTCAAAAGTGATATCAATATCACTCTTTAGATATTCTACTCCCCTCTAGAATATCTGTGGAGTGATATTGATATCACTCTTTGCAGACTTTTTTGCCCCTATTCTATCCTCTCAATTACAGTGCCATTATTTACTTTCCCCATTTCTCATCCCCCGATTAATT
The DNA here is from genome assembly GCA_034768395.1 of Linum lewisii. NCBI lineage: Eukaryota > Viridiplantae > Streptophyta > Magnoliopsida > Malpighiales > Linaceae > Linum > Linum lewisii. Next base: position 63,061,311 of record CM068299.1, read on the forward strand.
CTCTCTCACCTCCACACCATTTGTCGATTGACGTACGCCGATTCCATTGTCCAACTAGTTTTGGACAATTGACGGGTGTCATATTTTCTTAGCAAATCAGCCAAACCTCCAAACCTTCTATTAAAGTAGTTGGTGAATTAGCTAGGGTAAAGTTCATTTGATTATGTTCAAAGCAAATGTATTATAACCCATAAAGTTGAGGGCAAATTAGTCAATTTCCTATTAAAATAACTTATCACCAGTTGTTACAATATCACAACACTAAACAATGTTATCTTGCTAATTGGTTTACTAATATCAATGTAATAACATATCAATATACCCCTAATATAAATATATCTACATATCATCCAACCAAACGTCCCCTTTATTATTTCACTTTTACTTTAGGGTTAATACACTTTTTTGCCTTGTACTATGCGAAGTTAACAAATATACCCCTCTACAATTTTGAGATCGATTGAACACCCTCTACTATTACACGTTTAACAAACATACCCCTCCATCCAATTTTCTGTCTATTCTTCGTTAAATTGGCTAACCGGACTTTGACATGTAGGCTTCTTGTCCACCTCATAGATGACATGTAGTCCACTACCACAAACTAGTGAAATTAAAAAAAAAGGTAAAATTAATCCTATATTTTATTTCTTTCTCTTATTGGTAAAAAGGATTTCTCCCGTCTCACACTTTTCTTTTATCTTCAAGGAAAGGTAAAAGGAATAATCCTTTCTTTTACCTTCCTAATCAGAACCCTAATCTCACACTTTTTCTATCTCTGCAAAATTTCATAGCTTCTTAAAATCTCTGCCTCCATGGATATTAAATAGGAATTGTCTTTATGTGATTTCCAATGAAAGAAGGTCAAGATGATGATGAGGGTTTCGAAACTGGATGGCTAGCCGAGCTTCGATATAGGATTCTTTCGTGTCTATACTCACTGCAATCGAGGTTCTTCATCTCAGTTTGGTCTCATCTCTATACACAGCTCGTAGATTGATTTCCTCTCATCTATTTCTGGGTATGTTGAGAAAGTAGAGCTCTTTCTTACAGCAAGCTTGATATTAAGAAGGGGACAAAACAATTACTTTTGTTGGGACCACTTTAAGAGAGTCTCCTGCACAAGAATCGAGAAACAACACGGTTGAAGGTAAAAATAAAATTTTAACCTTTTGTTCACTGTGTATGTGTTGGTATGTGTATATTTCATTATTATTTCTGTAGCTAATACTGAAAATTGAATATGACCACTTTACAGGCACATTACAAACATGGTTGTTTCGTTGATTGGTGGAAAGTTCATCGCCAATGAAATGCATGGTTTACGATGGGGTGACATGGTGATTATTGAGGATGTTGATCCCGATTTGATAAATTTCTTCGACTTAAAGCGTGAAATAGGTAGAATTTTTGGCTTTGTGAAATAGGTAGAAGGAATGACCATTTTAAGAACTTAGCAATCTAGTAGTTCTAATTTGCTCAAACTATAGAGTACATGGCAACATTTTGAGTAAGTCTTACTATATAAACAAATCCAATTTTATGAAACTGCAATGTACGACATTAAAGTACTGCAGTAACCATATTACTGAAACAAACAGGTCCATTGTCTTTGACAAACTGAAAAGTAAACAAATGGTAGAAACCTATGGACACCAAAGACTTACTTGAATATCAGTTCATTCATATCAACCATTTTACAACAACTGTTACACGTCTTGTATCTACTAAGCTACTATAAACCAACACACTACAACAATAATACAAGGCATAAAAACAATGACAATCTTCCTAAAGCAATAACCATCTTCCTCTGTTGAAACAGACAGAGAATTTCATAGGGCTTACACAGCAGCAGCCTTTCTTCTTTCATTCATATTTATATGTAGGGTTCTGAGTTCTCTGTTGATTAGTAACTGTAATCAACAGCTATTACAAAATAAGCCAATACAAAGAAGACAGGTGTCCAGCAGTAAATAAACAACAAGGAACACTTAAATGAAACGCTGCGTGTTGCTCTCTTCCTTCAAGCTTTCTACGACACCGTTTGCAAAGTCCAATTGACCTCTTCCTTGTTCTTCATTCTCTTCTGCAATCACAGCTGCTGCACTTTTCATTTCTCCATCATCAGACCTTCCATTTTCTGTTAACATCCCCCCACAAGTTGAGGAGTAAATATCAGTGACTCCCAACTTGGCTAACAGGAACCTCAATCGAATGCGATGCACTCCTTTCGTGAATAAGTCTGCTGGTTGATATTCAGTACCTACATGAAACAGCTTGATCAATCCATTCTTCACCCTTTCTCTAGTCACATGACAATCTATTAAACTGGAGTTGGGATGAACACCCTCAGTTCAGCTAAAAGCCAGTCTAATTCACAAGATAAATGAGCCAAGGCTCTATACTCTGCTTCTGAAGATGATCTCGATATCGTAGTTTGTTTCTTTGACTTCCAGGTGAGAATAGCATTGCCTAAAAACGTGCAGTAACCTGTGATGGAACGCCTAGTGTCTGGACAAGAAGCCCAATCTGAGTCACTGTACCCTGTAAGCACAAGCTCATTATGTGCAGAGAAATATAGACCTTGTCCAGGAGCAAATTTCAGGTACCTCAACACTCTATAGGCTGCCTGCAAATGCTCATTGCTAGGATTAGCTTGAAATTGACTCAATTGTTGTACTGCAAAGGCTATATCTGGACGAGTAATGGTTAAGTAATGCAGCCTTCCTACCAACCTTCTATAGACTTCTGGCTCTTCCAACAATATTCCCTGACTAGCAGAAAGCTTCGAATTGAAATCCATAGGTGTATGTGAAGGTTTTGCCTCCAAGTAACCTGTATCCTTAAGAAGTTCAAAACAATATTTCCTTTGTGAAACAGATATACCCTTCTCTGATCTAGCAATCTCTAAACCAAGAAAGTACTTGAGATTACCTAAATCTTTGATCTTAAAACACTTCCTGAGATAAGCTTCACCTTTTCTATTTCTTCCAAACTATCTCCTGTCAATACTATGTCGTCCACATAGACTAACAACAACGTAGTGCTAACTTCAGAATGTTTTAGGAAGAGTGAATAATCGGATGCAGACTGCGTAAATCCATTCTGCAACAAAGAACCAGTCAGCTTAGAGAACCACTGTCTACTAGCCTGCTTTAATCCATATAATGACTTCTTCAACCTGCAAACAGTCCCCTTACTAACATTCAGTCCCAAGGGAACTTGCATATACACTTCTTCCTCAAGATCACCATGCAAGAATGCATTAGACACATCCATTTGATGCAGCTCCCATTTTCTAACTGCTGCAACTGCGAGTAATGTTTTAACAGTGTTTATCTTGGCCACTGGAGAGAAAGTGTCAAGAAAATCAATTCCATATGTCTGTGTGAAACCCTTGGCAACCAACCTTGCCTTGTATCTTTCAACTGAACCATCAGGCTTATGTTTAATTTTGAAAACCCACCTATTGCCAACAGCCTTCTTACCATGTGGTAAAGACACCAAATCCCAAGTCTGATTCTCTTGGAGAGCACTGAGTTCTTCTGTAATAGCCTTAACCCAACAAGGTTCTTGAACTGCTTCAAAATATGTGTCTGGTTCCTTTTGAGTTATGATATTAAGGGCAAAGACTTTGTAAGATGGTGACAGATTTTTATAAGAAATAGATTGAGAAATGTGATGCTTGGAAGGGCATGTGGAAAGAGAGGCATTTAGATGATAGTCTTTGAGGTAAGTTGGCAAGGTTCGAGATCTTTGTGATCGTCTAGGAATGGGATCAGCTGAATTTTCATGTGCTGAATTTTCATGTTCAGAATCATGTGAACTAGTAAGTTCATCATCTGAATAAGAATCAAGTTGAATTTGTGAAGGAGAAGATGTAGGTTGAATTTGTGAAGGAGAAGATGTAGGTTTTGGTGTTGGAGAAGATGTATGTTCTGGTATAGTTGGTTGGAAAGGAGGAGCTGGTTGTTGTATGGGCTGTCCCCCCACAGATCCTGCAGGTGGAAAGAATGAAACTGCAGGTTCTGGAGAGAAAATGGTAGAAGGATTGGATGGAGCAGAAAGAAAAGGAAAGATTGTCTCATGAAATGTAACATCTCTTGAGACAACAAATGGTGAGAATGAATGTCATAAAGCTTATAGCCCTTAATACCAACAGGAAAACCTAGAAACACACACTGTCTAGCACGAGGATTAAACTTGGGTCGATTATGGCTTAGCGTGGAGGCATAACACAGGCAGCCAAACACCCTAAGATAATCTAGATTAGGAGCAACACCATGTAGCATCTCATAGGGTGTTTTGTGGCCAATAGCTGTAGATGGAAGCCTGTTAATCACGTGCACAACATGCAATACAAAATCACTCCAGAAAAACAAGGAAAGACCTGACTGAAATTTGAGAGCCCTGGCAACGTTTAGAATGTCTTGATGCTTCCTTTCTACTCGTGAGTTTTGTTCAGGAGTAGCAACACATGTCATCTCGTGGATAATACCATGTTGTGCATAATAATAACCATATGAAACTCTGCCCCTTGATCACTACGTATGACTTTAACTGAAGTATCAAACTGAGTTTTCACCAATTCACAAAACTCTTCTAACTTGCCTCTAGCCTCAGATTTATGTTTCAGCAAGTAAAGCCATACCCCAGAGAGTAATCATCAACCACGGTAAGAAAATAAGCAAAACCATCATGCGATTTAACTGATAGAGGTCCCCAAATATCTACATGAACAAGCTGAAATGCTGCAGTAGCATGATGGACACTAGAAGTAAAAGGCAACCTTTTGTGTTTGGCAAAATGACAAGTTTCACAATGCTTAACTCTCTCTTTGGAAAAACTCTCATTACAAAAATTGAAAGATTGAATTCTTGAATGGCTAGGATGCCCTAAACGCCAATGCCAAAGATGGATAGGTTGTGGTTGAAAGTTGAAGCCTGCTGCCACTACAGGACTGTTGGAAGGTAGTTGAGAAGAAATGTGTCGGTAGGGACCTCTAGTTTGACTGGCTAAACCAATTGTCGTCGTGGAAGAAAGGTCCTGAATGACACAAGATTCAGAACGAAAAATCAAAGAAATGTTTTGTCCACCAGTCAATTTACTCACAGAAATTAAATTGAAGGCAAAGCTGGGAACACAAAGAACATTATGAAGAAGAAGTTTAGGGGAAAGTCTAACTGTTCCAACATGAGTGGCTGAAACTTTTGAGGCATTTGGTAAATAAACAAACACATCACTAATAGGTTTGGACTCAATGAAGTGAGAAAGAGAGCAAGCAATGTGGTCCGAGGCTCCAGTATCCACAATCCAAGTATTATCATCATACTTATTTAAAGAAGAGTTCATTGCATAATTACCAGCATAAGTTGTTCCCTGAGGCTGCATTTGAGATGCAGAAAAAGCATGATGCGAGGGAGCTGATGATGAACCATTACTACTGACTTGCAACATGGTTCCAGTTGGTTCATTTCTGCATTGGAGAAAGTTGTCCCCCCAGCAGTGTAGGTTCCCAAGATACCTGGATTGGTGGAAGTTGGTAAGTTGGATTCAACTTCACCTCCAACAGATGCAGTGCCAGCAAAAGACCCTCCAGGTCCAGGTCTATAGGAAGAGCGTTTCAGCTTCCTCCTATTCTTTAAACGAGGACAATCTTCAATTGTATGGTTGTCTTTCTTACAGTAGCGACAAAACTTCTTGTCTCCTGTAGGTGACCCAATTTTAGCCCCATCAAAACGTTGTGCTTGTGGAATTGCAAAAGCTGCAGCCTGACTTTCTTTTCCTCTTCCAGATCCACTCTTCAGCTTTTCCTCGTGTTGAAGTGCGTCGTTATAGGCAGTTATAACGCTAGGTAATGGACGCATCATTAACAATTGTGTCTTCACTACATCAAAGTTCTCATTCAAACCTCGCAGGAACCTTATAAGATAATCATTTTCCTGCTTAGTTTTAAATGCCTCAACAGCTGGGCAGAGAGCTGCATTTCCAGGTGCACATGTACAGGGAACAATGGGAGAGAACTGTGTGTACTCTTCCCAAAGTCCTTTAATGTTGGTATAGTACTGTGACACACTATCATCTCCTTGCTTGCAAGCATGGATCTCATCCTGCAAATTGGCCAGTCGAACTGCATTTCCCAGACCAAAGCGTTCTTTAAGTTCATCCCACAGATTTTTAGCTACTTCATGATTCATTACACTTCTAATATCTGGGTGCAAAGTATTCAAAATCTAGCACAAGACAAGAGTATTGCAAGCATCCCAAACCACAAACTGATCACTATTAGCTTCAGGTGTAGGCACTGTTCCATCAACAAAACCAAGTTTGTGCTTCGTTTTCAAAGCAAAACGCAGAGATCTGCTCCAGATTTGGTAATTTGTTCCATCCAGTATATCAGAAGAAATAGATTGAGAGAGATTTTCATTAGGATTCAAATAGAGGGGGTTACCAAACTGAATGTTGTTTGTTGAACCTCCATCTCCATTGCCATTACCACCAGTGTTGTGAAAAGAACCAAAAGTAACTCTACCACTGCTACCATTACCTCCAGGAGAACTGTTACCCGCCATGGAGCTGAAAGTATCGACTCAGTGAAAGGATCGCTCTGATACCATGTTGAAACAGACAGAGAATTTCATAGGGCTTACACAGCAGCAGCCTTTCTTCTTTCATTCATATTTATATGTAGGGTTCTGAGTTCTCTGTTGATTAGTAACTGTAATCAACAGCTATTACAAAATAAGCCAATACAAAGAAGACAGGTGTCCAGCAGTAAATAAACAACAAGGAACACTTAAATGAAACGCTGGTGTTGCTCTCTTCCTTCAAGCTTTCTACGACACCGTTTGCAAAGTCCAATTACCTCTTCCTTGTTCTTCATTCTCTTCTGCAATCACAGCTGCTGCACTTTTCATTTCTCCATCATCAGACCTTCCATTTTCTGTTAACATCCTCGCCTGCAGAATATTCAGCTCTAGCAGACAAGTATTTTGATTTTGATTGGTCTGAGTGTTTTCATCCTCCTGCATAGGAAGTAATCTGGAGATTTGATCTTCCACGGAATCCATTTTGTGAGCTCTAACAGCGACGATAAGAGGTGAAGCTAGGAGCAGCAAAAGCAGGACAAAGGCAATGGCACGTAACACAAACAGGAAGCTGAAGACACAAAGAAAATAAGCTCTGACTCAGAAACTGTAGCAAAAAAATAGAGCGGAATCACCCAAGCACGTTTCCTAAACTCAAAAGTACCTTTGACAGCGAGAGAGAAAGAGCTTCTAGCTGAATCCAGCAGCTGATTCTCGCTGTCGTCACGACATTAGCTCTGTTGCTATCGTCCTTTTGAGCTGCATTTTATTGTAAATCATACATTGGTACAAATAAACAAACATGTGGCGTGCAATTTCAAACTCACGGGTGTGAAAATGACCGAATCGGGACTGAAGTCTCGAGCTCCTAACTTGGCGGCGGCCACGGCGGGTGTTGTCGAGAGCTGATTTCGGAGAATGTGCGCTGCCAGCTCCGACATTCTGTCTCACAGAGCTTCGCTGCTTAATGGCAAAGATTTCTGGGCTTGAGCAATAATGTTTGTTGACACAAACAGGAAGATGAAGACATCTTCTGCTATGATGATGAGCAGAAGATATGCTGCAATGGCCATGGCAATCAATGAGAATCGATCAAGATGCTTCTTCTCATCTTCTTCATTTCTACTATAGATTCTCACAAACCACATTAGAATAGGAGTTTTCAGAACCCTAAATATGGAGAATATAGATATTCAATCACGATATACGACTACATTAGATTTATCGTAAAGCTGCCAACAGAGGAAATAGATTGCTAAAGTAGAAACTATGAACCTGAAAACCAACACCTGAAATAAACCTTCGTCCAACAGTGTAGATGAGAATACCCAGATGAGAGGAAATCGAATCTACGAGCTGTGTATAGAGATGGAACCAAACTGAGATAAAGAACCTCGATTGCAGTGAGTATAGACACGAAAGAACCCTAAATCCAAGCTCGGCTAGCCATCCAGTTTTGAAACCCTCATCATCATCTTCGACCTTCTTTCAATCCATGGAGGCAGAGATTTTAAGAAGCTATGAAATTGTGTAGAAATGGAAAAAGTATGAGATTGGGGTTCTGATTAGGAAGATGAAAGAAAAAGACGGGGAAATCCTTTTACTTTAATTTTACCTTTTTTTTTTTAATTTCACTAGTTTGTGGTAGTGGACTACATGTCATCTATGAGGTGGACAAGAAGCCTACATGTCAAAGTCCGGTCAGCCAATTTAACTGAGAATAGACGAAAATTGGAAGGAGGAGTACGTTTGTTAAACGTGTAATAGTAGAGGGTGTTCAATCGATCTCAAAATTGTAGAGGGGTATATTTGTTAACTTCGCATAGTACAAGGGCAAAAAAGTGTATTAACCCTTTACTTTACAATCTTTTCTTTCATTCACCTTTATTATACAAAAGATAATAAGCCGAAAATTTCCTGTACTATTGAAAGATAACAAACAAACCCTCTTATAATCATTTGCGAAAATGCACATCTCTACTTAGAACGCTTAACAAAAAAGTCCTCTTACAATTATTTGCGCAAAACACACTCCTCTACCAGAACACTTAACAAAGAAACCCTTCCGTTAGAAATTTAATAAACTCCATAACTATTTTACTAACGCGTTATGCAGACTCAGCTCGTTGGTTGTCAGATCTAACAGGTCAGCAAATTCAAAATGACTAAAAATCTAAATACCTGTAATGTGGGGAATGAACGACGTCGTAGGACGAAAAGCCGACCTGAGCATGATTTCTTCGTCATTATCACTGAACACAATAAACCGGCGGCCGACCATTATTAAACCCTGAAAACACTTTCGCCCCCCCCCCCCCCCCGGCGACCCGAAGCCCTAGTAAATGCACCTCCTGTCCCTCGTCGCCCGCCGGAACAAGCCACCGCCGCATATCTCCTTCACCTTATCGTTCCTATCGCGCCACCTATGTTCCTCCTCAACATCCTCTTCCAAGCTCCGTGATTACTACTCCTTCGAACCTCCGTCTTCGCTCTCCCCCGAGAATCCACCGAGCTATGACAATCCACCTCCGGCGAAGAAGCAGAAAGAGCGGTACCGGCCGCCATCTTCTCTAAACCAGTCCAGAAAGCCGATGCATTCCGATCTGCCGTTTGATTTCCGATACAGCTACTCCGAGAGCAGCCAGTCGGTGAGACCAATCGGCCTCAGGGAGCCTAAATACTCCCCTTTCGGGCCACGACGGCTTGATCGGAAGTGGACGGGAGTTTGCGCCCCTGCGGTGGACCCGAAGGTGAAGTCCGTTGACGAAGCTGAGGATCAGAATTTGGAGGAGGAGAGGCGGAAAAGGAGGGAGAGGATACAGGGGGAGCCACTCACGAACGCTGAGAGGAAGATTTTGGTGCTGAGTTGCCAGAGGAATAAGACCAAAAGACAAATCAATCTCGGTAGGTCTTCTTCATTTTGTGCTGCTGAGTTTTTTACTATTGAAAGCTTGAATTAGTTGTCTCCAGGGTTGTTCATCAACCTCTTGCCCAATTGCTTAAATCCATGGTGAAGAGATACTGAAAATGGTGAGCTCGTTTTCTATTTGTGGCAGGGAGAGATGGATTCACTCACAACATGCTAAATGATGTTCATAACAATTGGAAACATGCTGAAGCAGTTAGGATCAAGTGTCTAGGTGTTCCCACTGTTGACATGAAGAATGTTTGTGCTCAGCTTGAGGTATTTCTTGTCCTTTATGTATGGGTTTGTCTAGCTGAACTGATTCTTTAGAGGGTTCTAATCTTGTTATGTTGGATTTGAGTCAGGACAAAACTTTTGGCAAGATCATTCATAGACATGGTGGTCTGCTGGTGTTGTACAGAGGTCGGAATTATAATACAAAGAAAAGGCCTGCTGTTCCATTGATGCTGTGGAGGCCTCACGAGCCGGTATATCCGAAGCTGATCAAAACTACAATTGAAGGGTTAAGTATTGATGAAACAAAGGAAATGAGAAAGAAGGGTCTGGCTGTTCCTCCACTGACAAGACTTGGTAAGCTCAGCCTCGATTCTTATGGAAGATAATATAGGATTTCTATACTTGTACATATCTTTTTTTATCTTCTTTCTTGTCTGTTAAGGAATTACAACTCCTCCCAATTTGCTTAATAACCAGTGCAAGAAGCAAGCATCCGCTCTATGTAAGCCATGTTACTAACTTGCTTATCCCAACATGCAGCCAAGAATGGTTACTATGGAAGTCTTGTGCCCATGGTGAGAGATGCTTTCATTGTAAGTGAGTTGGTTCGCATTGACTGCCAAGGCCTTGAGAGGAGTGATTACAAGAAAATAGGCTGCAAACTAAGGGTAAGGCTATCTACCCAGTCGTCGAATTCTGTACTCCCATGTCAATATGGATATTCTCTCTCGGATTGTATTTGTTGAAATGAACTTTTAAGGTTAAAAACTTGATGTTCCATTAGGAGGAACTCTATAGCCTCTGTATATGGGTCACTGAAATAGAACATATAGAGAAGCATGTTAGCCACTGAACTTTCAGAAAAAGTGGATCATTGTTCCCTTTTAATTGCCAATCAGTGTTTCTGTCGGACTTTTTGTTTGATTAACTTTGCATCCATCAATACATCTGCAGGACTTGGTTCCTTGCATACTGGTAACATTCGAGAAGGAACAGATTGTGGTGTGGAGAGGAAACGACTACAAGCCTCCAGAAGACGGGTATCTATACACCAATAGGGAATTCTTCGACGATCCTGAAGGAGATGTGGTATTTGCTGAAGATGAACATTGCAGCTCAGACCAAGAGGTAAATTGACGAGTGACTTGCAGGTTGAAAGTCGTCTCAGCGAGGGTATAGCTTAAAGGGAGCAGTTTTGCAAGTGCACTAGTATTGCATATAGAGAAGTTGCTCATACTTGCTACCGGTTGCTACAATTCCAACATGACACAAGTGTTGGGACTTACACTTCACTTATATCATTATTAGTAGAGAACTGCAGTGAGTAGCAGTCGGAGAGGAGCGATAGACAAGGTCGATGGGACCCGAATAGCATGAAGCTGACATGTTCAACGTGAAAGGTGACCTCTGTCGACCTACCGTATCTTCTCAAATTGTATCCTCAGTTAATATTGAGCTGGTGCAAGATGCAAAATTAGCAAGGAATGGTGTTCTTGGTTTAGTTATTTATAAACTTCAGATTTTGGTGACACGCAGTTTTGTATAGTGATGTCTGGTCTGTAAAAAAGACATTCCAGCCTTCTGGTTTTAAAGTTTCCAAGACAGAACATGAACATTGAACTCAAGTTGGATTATCAGTGGTCAGGAAATTCAAAAACACAAAATTGTAATTTCTTTATGCAATGAATTAGATTATTCATTTATACCTGCATATATATACAAAGAATATACTCACGTGGTAATTGGGATTGGGGTGGTGGTGTCCATTGTTAAATTATATCCCGTGTTTATAGGCTAAATACATCAATTTAGTCAAACTTTTTCGGTTTATGTCAAATCTAGTCCGTTCACCAAAGATTGGCTCAAACAAGGATTCGATCTCTGAATCGGAAACAAAAACCCTAAACCATCTTCCATTCACCATCTGTCCATTCACCACCAGTCACTTGAACCTCCCTCAATGGACATCTTCTACTACCCATTGCGTATTGACAGAGGCCCGAAGCCGATGACACTTAGTCCTCAAAATCGATTTAGACCCTGCTCGATTTCACCCTCGTTGTGGCTAGAATCTAGCTAGACTCGTATGTAAATTACGATATAATACTAGTATGATATTATTCATTTTTGCGTTTTGTCAAAATATTTTATATTAGTGTAGTTGGTCGCCTTCTATAAATTAGGCAAAAAAATCAAATTTGTCAATTTATTACTTGGATTGTTATTCTAACCATTTCTCTTTCAAATCAAGGACTACGCATCTTGTGTCATTTACTATTGTCCACTATCAATACCAAAACACCTGATGAATGACTTTCACCCGTCAGGAAAACTTTCAGCACAAGCAACCACTATAAAACTTTTTAGCGAGCAATTTGAGGGTCTCCACATATCAAATTTAATAACAAAAAAATTATGTTAAAATTACTAAAAACTAATCCGAAACGTAGGTATGGAGTATCTTTGATTTATAAAATCTACAAGCTATACTAATTTTTTTATCTTTAGATGAAAGAGAAAACTCTTTTCCCCTATTTTTCTGTCACTTTCTAACAATTTAAACCTCTTTCGCGAGATTACTATCAAACCATTTAAACCATTTCCCCTACTTTTTTGGGTTGCAACTAGTTATCTTGTCTTATAACTCACAAAAAAAAGGCATTAACAGGGAAAAAAATCATCGGTTGATTGTCAAAAAATTCACCAACAGATTAGCAATAATCGGATGTTAGCGAAATGACATAGACTCTTTAAAAATAAAATAAAATTGTATAGTAAAAGATGTCACTACCCCTTCATTTTACACTCATAAATTATTTAAAGAGTCAAATTTAAATCTAATGGTCTTAATTTATTTTAAATTATTGAATGACATTTTTATTTAAAACTTTTGGTTTATCTAGAAAACTAAATCACAATAGATTCATAGATTGTATGGAACATCAAATCAGTAGATGCTGCACCCCCACCACAAAAAAGGAAAATACCACTTTGCCCCCTTATATTATAAATCACTCTTTTTATTCCTTTCTACTTTGATCATTTTGCCTTTTGGATCCTTTCATTCCAATTATCGTCTTCTAATGTTAAATTTGGACACATCCACATATCAACGGAGAGAGATATCAGAGATAGCAGACAAAGAATTGGTCATGGAGGTATATTGGGGAGGTATCATGAAGAGTATGGTGAAATGCGAAAAGTGCTAAAACCACACGGTTTATTCGTCGATTTCATCATATCTAATTATATATATAATAAAAAAACGCTTAGTAAGCTAATACATGACTATTGGAGCTAACGTGGTGTACTGAATGCGCATCAATTCACGTTATGAAGACGAAATTTGGAACGAAAGAACCCAAACGAAAAAGTGGTCGAAGTAGGAGGGGTTAAAAAGAGCAATTTATAGTATAAGGGCTATTTGTTATTGTTGAGAAAGTAAAGGGGGAAAATGCTATTTTCCAAAAAAAAAAAAAGCAGAAATAGATTTCTTTTTTTTTGGCAAAGCAGAAATAGATTTCTGAATTTCAAAATTGAGTTCAGACCACGAAAAATCCGGGAAACGTGCGGCACGTGCCATGATACATCATCACCACTCTGTCGGCCCTTTTGTCTTCCACTGTGTCCATCTTGTCAACCCCAAAAAGCGCCAACAATGGAGTACTAGTCCGCCAATGAGTCAAACCCCTTTCACAAACACCAGCTCTTCCTCCATTCATTCCAAACAATTCTACTCCCGATTTAGAATCAATGGCCGTCGCCGCCGCCGCGACCTCTCCTCCCCTCTTCTCGCCTCTCCTCCCCCGCACATAACCATCTCCGTTGACGGCGGCGACCACAGATCCTCTCCCGGTCAACCAATTTCAATCGGAACCCATCCCTACTCCAACGGCCATCACTCTAACATCACCACCACCACCAACAACAATCCTTTCGAGTTCGTCGGAATCGATTCCTTCTCCGTTCCCTCTCCTTCCACCGTTGATCCATTCCGCAACGCAACTCCTCGCATCGACGGATTGTACGAGGCACTCAAGATCCTGCTGCTTCTTCCAATCGTAGTCCTTAGATTGATCCTCTTTGGTCTCTGTTTGGCTGTGGGATATCTAGCTACTAAACTCGCTATCCATGGATGGAAGGACAAAGAAAATCCTATGCCCCGATGGCGATCTCGCCTCATGTGGATCACTAGGGTTTCTGCTCGTGGGATTCTCTTCTCCTTTGGGTAAGTTTAAAATATGGCTTGCTCCTCTCTGCTTCTTAGTTCTTGCTATAAAGTTGATATATTAGTAGTAGTAGGAGGAGGTTTGAATTTTGATGTAATACTATTCGTGCTTTTGTCCTGGTGCCATTAATGCTGTCCAGCTACCAGTGGATTAGAAGAAAGGGCAAGCCTGCCCCGAGGGAAATTGCTCCCATTGTTGTATCCAATCATGTGTCATACATCGAGCCCATCTTCTACTTCTATGAGATGTGTCCCACCATTGTTGCATCTGAGTCACACGATGCTTTGCCCTTTGTTGGAACTATCATCAGAGCTATGCAGGTGAAAACATTAACATCTCTGCAAGCCGTTTTCAGCTAAACCTTTGACTTTTCATTATTACTAATAATGATGTGTCGATCTCCCAGGTTATATATGTAAATAGGTTCTCACAGCCATCAAGGAAGAACGCTGTCAATGAGATAAAGGTACAAACTTCCCTGCTTCTTGTTTTATTTATCTATACATGTTTAGGAGATAAACATGGAGAAGAAGTGTGTTTTAGAAGTTGTCAGTTGTTAGATTATCTGGGTTTGGTTAGTTTGTATGTTTAGTAGAGGAAAGAGTTGCGGATGACAGTAGGACCTACTGTTTTGTTTACGAGAAGTTGGAATTGTATGGGATAAGTATTTGTTGGAATGAATTTAAAACTCTGTTTCTGAAATAAACAAAACTCAACACCATTTGCTACCGAACAAACATGGATATATGAATATATCGTAATACAGAGTTTTCCAATTTCCATAGATACTATAAAATTTACTCTATACCAAACAACCCTTATATTGCTTTTGCATAAACATTTTGACCAAGACATGTGTAATGATCAGCAAATCATGGAGAATACCTTCCAGATGCTGTAAAGTAGTGTTCTTCAAAGTTCATTGTAGAGTCAAATTTTCAGTTTATTAGCTATTTGATACAGAAATGTGTTTTCAAGGATCTGAATTCAGAGAAAGGGTGCTTGCGATAGATTTCCGCGAGTGCTGTTGTTTCCCGAGGGAACCACTTCCAATGGAAGAGTTCTCCTGTCGTTTCAACTCGGTGCATTCCTCCCTAATTATGCGATCCAACCTGTGGTCGTTCGCTATCCACATGTGCATTTTGACCAATCTTGGTAAGCTTGATTTATTTGCTAGAAATGTATCTTCGTCTGCTTTTAATGCTGGGTTTAGTAGACTTTCTCATGGTTCCTCTTCATCAGGGGGAATATCTCCTTAGCATTGCTTATGTTTAGAATGTTCAGCCAGTTTCACAATTACCTCGAGGTACGATTCTGATTTCTCATGTCGAGGCCATTCCTTGGTAACTTTTTTTAATATAAAATATATGTTAAAGCTTATTGTATATGAACAGGTGGAGTATCTACAAATTGTGTCCCCCCTTGACAATTGCAAAGAAAATCCTGCTCATTTTTCTAAGAGAGTGAGTTTCTGATCTAGGATGACTTTGTTTCTTCTTCTTATTCAACTTCTCGTTTGGGTTTTCTATATGCAAATACGTTAAGTCCTCTGATCCATGGTTTGTATTGAAATGGGGATGTCTATTGGGCTGTGGTTATTTCAGTACTTGGATCGTGTTTTGCATAGTGATTAATTATTTAAATCTGTGCAGACGAGTAATGCTATGGCAACTGCACTAAATGTCGTACAAACATTCCATTCTTACGGCGACGTGATGCTTCTCATGAGAGCAGCTGAGTCTGGCCAGGTTTTCCATTCTTAATCTGTATGCCTTTTTAGATGATCTTGCTCATGGTTTTAGATAATCACCTTACTGCATCGAAGATCGGATGATGAAGATAAAACACGATGTTGAATTTATTAGGTCAGCTTAAGGCTTAGATGGAGTGATCAAATTACGAATTTTTATCTACTTTCAAACTTCTATACATTCTTAGCTTAACTCAATTTCTTCCACCTCTTCTTTTCCACTTCGTTTGGCCTTTTCTTTAGTGCTATGGAAACTGCATAAGCAGTTATCCCATCCCTGCATAAGCAGTTATCCCATCCCTGCATTATTATTTGAAAAGCTATATGTAATTGAATGTCTATAATTCTAGCATCTGATTTGATATCTCAAATTAACTCGTTTGATATTACTGCTGTGGATATATAAGCTTGAGATATTTAATTGTTCAATGCAATTTGTTGCAGGAGAACCCGTCAAGTTTTATGGTTGAAATGGCAAAGGTGGAATCGGTAATAATCAATATATTCAAGTGCACTGAGTGTTGGAGAATGTGCAATCATTATAACTAAAAATTGTTTTGTTACTTTCTTATCCAGTGGTTTAGTTTGTTTGTCTAATGATAGTACTTGGTCCTAAAATTGAAAAGCCAAGATTGAGCCTTAACTAAAAGTGGGGCGGAGGATTTAGATGATGAAAATGGAAAATGGGAGTGGTTGGCTAAGTTGGTATTGTAGAGCTCCTTTAATGGTATAGAAAAAAATACTGCATGTCTTGACAATGTTGCAGCAACTCCGATCCTGTTTTCTTTTACCAATTGTCGCGCGATCTTTTATGAGATGACAGATGTGTTTTTGTGTCATGTGGTAATATTGAAGGCTTTAGCTTTAAGTAGGTTCAAACTGAGTTTATGATCCTTTCTTGTTTGTCAGTTATTTCACATTCGCAGTTTGGAAGCTATGGACTTTCTTGAAAAGTTTCTTTCTATGAATCCAGACTCCAGGTATGAAGCTTTGCTCATGCTCTTTTGCTTTTGTGATTGAGAATTAGATAATCCTGTATAATGGTGATCCTTTCTGCAGTGGTCGTGTTAAGTTCCATGACTTTTTGAGGGCTCTTAGACTCAGACCCTGGATTCTTTCAGAAGAGGTTAGTACTTGGAATTATTCTTCCTGATGTTGAAATTTACAATGCATGCTTTTTGAGGTCAATGCCCCGAGTTTTCAAGGCTTTCAGTAATTTGTCAGTTTTATCTTGTAGGTATTTGCGTTCCTTGATGTAGAAAAGACTGGATCAGTTACATTCAAGCAGGTACCTTTCTCCATAACTCGCTATGATAATCTACACCTACATTCATACAGTTCTATTCGTGGTCCAGCTAACCCATATTGGAACTTACATTTTGGGTGATGCAGTTCTTGTATGGGTCATTGCATGTCATGAAACAACCGCAATTCCGGCAAACATGCGAGCTAGCTTTCAGTGAATGTGATGTTAGGGGAGTCCACGAAATCTCAGAACAGGAGGTATGTTTCTACCTTCCATTCACGTTGCAGTTATTCCATAGTGATAAAGTCACTGATGTTCTTTCTTTTGTCTATTTTGATTTCTAAACAGTTCGGAGATGTCATTAGGCTCACAATTCCCGACTTGGACAAAGATGAGGTACTCTTCCCGTCTGTCTAACTTACTCTGCAGTATTATAAAAAGAACTCTTCAGCTGAGTGTTTGGTTTTCTGCTTCAGGTTCATGAATTATTCAAGTTGTTTGACGTTGAAACAAAAGGTACGGTGAGCAAGGATAACTTCAACTCCTGCTTACGAAGGAACCCATTGCTCGTAGCTCTATTTTCGGCGTGTTTGGCTCATAGAGATACCTCAGAGGATTGTGATTCAATGCTGGAGGAGACTGTATGAACATATATGTTTTGTAATTCTTCTAAACTTCATAGTTTGCTATCTGGTTTTGTTATGCTGTTTTCAAAGAGAGAGTGGCAAATGGTGAGTTTTTATTTATCATTGTCATTCTCTGTTGGAAAGAATCATCAATGTTGATTGTTGAATGTCTGAATTGCTGATTGATCATCGTTAGGTCTGCAAAATGAACAGAATTTGATGCTTACAACAGTAGGGATTTGCCAGTCATGATCTTTCAAAGTTCTATAAAGGACATACGTATGAAGTTAACGATTTGAATACTCGACTAGATTGGGGTTCGACAAATTTGGGCATTCTAACTATAATACGCTAAACAATGTACCAGACTACTAGTTATGTTTCATTATCAGAATCAAGAGTGTATGATTATTGAGGCAAAATACATGTTACATTATTGAGTCTATAACAAGTCATATAATCGAGCTAGTATTTAAATTGGCTCTCGAGCTCAAGTTCGAATTGACTCACGAGCCTATCAAATGGAGCATGCACTGATTCAATCTTGGTAATTTAAGATTGAGTCGAGTCACGAACTAGCTTTCTTTAGCTGAACAACAAGCTACTCGCGAATGGCTTGACTCGTCACTGCTATATCAAGTTGGACGTCGGTCCACAATTGTTGTATGTGGGATTGGGGCAACCATGAGCCGCCTGATGTAGGTCTAGAGCTAAGTCCTAGCGAGCTCATCAATTGTTGACTTATCTTGAAATGTCAGTAGACTTCTTGTTATTGTTCCTCCATTTTACGGGCTTATACTAGGCGAGCAAAAAGTTCTTGTCTAGCCCGTCGAAATGACCGACCTCTATACAAAGTCAACCGCCTCCGTGGACCTATAATCCTTTAATTGCATCTCATATTTTCAATTCCATTTTATTTTCTTAAATAATTTAGCACCTTGAAGAAATGAGAATGGGATATTGTAATATTTGAAGACTACATAGGGTCGTTTGGTATAGGGGAAATCAGTTGTTTTCTTGGGAAACTCTGTATTCTGAGATTTCCTTGTTTTTTACTGTCAATGGACTGGAGTTTGTATTCAATACCCAGAGTTTCTTATTGTCTCCAAATGTGTATTCTGACAATTTCTACTTTATCAGAAATTCTGACTCCCCCAAATAGATAATGGGCCCACTTCTTCCCTCCTATTTCTTTACCAAATATACATACCAAACAATGTAATTTTACATCCTCCAACTTTTAACAACACTTTTCCACCATTCTCCTTTTTTCACATTTCCCTAATTCTCAATCCCCTATACCAAACGACCCTAGGTTTATAATCTTGAATAATTTAATGAGTGATTTCAACAAAAGTAATAATAAAAAAAAAATAATGGTACTTTGCTCTCCTCTACTTTGTCAAGTTAATAAATAGTCGTATTATGAAATGCTCAATTTACCTCCTCCTACTATACTAACCTAATAAGCAAGCCCTTCCATCCAAACTTCCATCCAAAAATCTGTTAATGTTAAGAAGACGAAAGTTGAAACGGAAGAACCAAAACGGCAAAGTGGACAAAGTAGGAGGGGGTAAAATGAGTGATTTATAGTATAGGAGGCTATTTGTTAAGTTGGTAAAGTAGAGGGGGCAAAGTGCTATTTTCCCAAAATAAATAAGTACGTGTCATCTATAAAGTACGTTGCTAAGAATAAGTACGAGCATAGAATCTATGGACAAATAGAAAAATATGTTTCGAATCATAACTAAATCTTCAACTTTTTTATATAGTGGAAGTCGAAGCAAAATAAGTATTAAACGATGTCTTTGGTTTACCATAGGCATAACTTCTTGTTCTAACTCGGTGGAAATAAAGTGTTTTTCCCAAAAATCTCCACACCTTGAAATAGGAAACGAAGTAACTAGGAAGTTATTGGTCCGAGTCAATGTGTTCTATGTAGAGCCAACCTTGAGTCAGTGTCGCATTTGTTACTCTCTTGTCCTTTTTCTTCGCAGTTTGGCTCACTTTTAGTTCCAAGCTTGCTATTTGAGGGTCGGACCACTTTGATGTCAAGGCTTCATTTGGGATTGGCGGATTAGGAAGGTTAAAAGTGAGTGACAGAGTTTTAAAGACAGGTTGATGCACGCGCAATTTTGGAGCATTTGAACCGAGAAATACGATAAGATTTTTAGGGATAGAGAGAGGTCGGCGGCTCAAATTTTTTGGAAGATTGGTTTGAGTATAGGAAGATTTCTTAAGGCGGGGGACCGTATTTCTCAAGCGGAGTTGCATGCTTGGTTGTCTTTGTGGTAACGGGTTTTTGACCAGGGTTGAGAGGCGGTAGATGTTTTGTTGGTCCTGACCGTTTTAGGTTGAGGGTTTTTGGGTGGGTTGTGCGGTTACTTGTATAGAGGTGGTAACCTTTTTGTGTGGGTGCCGGGTTTATTAGGGCATCTTTTGGGGTTCCGGTCTTAGATGTGTAGGTTTTGGGGGGATTGCGCTCCTATTCTGGCCGCGTGGAGGTTTGGTTTTCTCCGGCCTCTTTTTTGTACATGTTGTTTGGTGTTTGAGTTATATATATATCATCATTCATCTATTAAAAAAAAGAATAAGTACAAGTATATAATCTATGGATAAATAGAAAAACACTTTTCAAATCGTAACTAAATCTTTAACTTTTTATATAGCGGAGGTTGAAGCAAAATAAGTATTAAATGATGTTTTTGGTTTACCATAGACATTGACTTCTTGTTCTAGCTCGGTGAAAACAAAATATTTTTCAAAAATATTCTCGCACCTTAAAATAGAAGAAAAAATAATTAGAAAAATTGTATTAAAAATATCCCCAAATCTAGTAGGGTCTTCTAGAAAGTATGTTGTTTTGAATGTAGTAAAACACAAAATTTGACATAGATGTTACAGCGCGTAATTTTTTTCACTCTAGCTTTGTAGGTGGATATTTATCCATATCCCACAAAGGATCCGAATGAAACCAAGTTTCATGTTTCGGTTATAATGGAGTCATGCACACACGTTGAAAATGTATTTTGTGCTCGTTATGATTGGAACAAAATACCAGCAAATAGAAAATTGCACACAAGTCAAATGAGTCCTAACATAATCAAAATTAAAGTTACAATGAGTGAGTTTCACCGGATTAAAAAGTTTCTCGGTATGCTTTCGGTCTTTCCAGTTCTATGATTTTCTTATCATAACTTCCTCATTTAACATTAAAATTACGCACCATTCATATCTAAATATTCATATCAACATTTAATATCTAAATTATTAATCTCAAAACCCTAAATACCTAAAACCCTATCCTTAAACCATGAAACCCTAAACACCTAAATACCTAAACCCATGAAAATGAAATAAAAAAAACTGAAGTTGCCGAAACATTGGGGGTTTCAAAGTGTTGTCGTTTGGGTACATAGAGTATTATGATATTATTAACCCTAGATATCTACAAATATATATAAGCATTTTAGTTTTTTTCCTATTGCCACCTAGCATTCTCCATGCCTCTCTTTAATTGTAGGAAATTGGCCAATCAATGAATTTTATATGATTTAAATTTATTAAATTTTTTTTTTTAATAAAGGTGATAATTTTCAGTAACTACAAGACTCGAACCCACAATCTCAAGGATAAAATTATGTGCTTTACCAACTAAGCTAGACAAATTAATTTGTAATTACATTAAAACATTAAAGCACATTGCTCATATGTATTTTACTATACAAATTGAAGCACATTTCACCCTTAATGGTTAGCACATTCATTAGTTTTATGATAACCAAGAATTTTTGTAGAAATACACTACCAAGTTGAATAGATAGTAGAGTGAATGAAATTATGATAATAGTTTATTCTGAGATGATGATACTTTTTTTAAATGGGCTCTGTGTTGTTTAATAATCGGGCTCGACGCTCTGTGTAGAATAATTAAATCATTATATTGGATAATGTATTTGCTCACATGAATTTTTAATAGACATTCAAGATAACTAAGCCACTGATTAATTCCCTTTAAAAAAGTTATTGATTAATGGTCAATCATCGATTTGCATAAAGCTTAAAAATTTATGAATATTTAAGAGAAGTATTTTTCAGTTAATATATCTATTGAGCTACAAAAAACTGAAAAAATAAAGTTGTACCTCAGTAACATCAATGGTGAGTGCAGTTATGAGTGTATACGAGTATGAGTTATGAGATCGTAAGTGAAACGCGTTACATGCCATTAAGTATTAACAAATTCAGAGTATCGATCGAGTTGTGTTCAGTTTGAATTGGGCGTATTCATTAAACATACATGCATTCATATAATATGATCCTTATTTTCAAATTGTTTTAAGTTTTAAAGGGTCAACTGAACTTTCATTTTTCATTATGTTTAACTATTCCTCAGTTTTTTATAGTGATAGTTTCTTTAGTCTCCACTTTATTTGTTTGCATATGCTTTGAGAGAATTGCAATTTTATCTTTCATTTATATTGAACTGAATTTTGTTGGTAAATTATTTGAAGGACTCCAAGTTTGGTAAGTCATAATTTCATTTGATCAATGATCAAACTGCTAAAATTTTAAAATTTACGAATATTTAAGAGATTTTTTTGTGATTTAAAATATTTAATGATCAAGAGAAAACTAAAGAAATAAGGTCATACCTTAGTAAGATCAATGGTGAGTGAGGCCATAAGTGTATAAGAGTATGAGTCATGAGATCGTAAGTAAAGCGGGTTACATGTCATCAACTATTAACAAATTTAGATTATTGATTGAGTTGACTTAGTTTGAATTAGGCATATTCATTAAACTTAAATACATTCATATAACATTATCATTATTTTCAAATTATTTTAAGTTATAACAGGAAAATTGATTTTTCATTTTTATTACGTTTAACTATTCCTTAAAATATTTTTTTTACAGCAATGGTTTATTTATCTCGAATTTATTTGTTTGCAAATGCATCAAGAAAGTTGCAATTTTTTCCATTTGTCTTGAACTATATTTTGTTGATAAATTATTTGAATAATTCTAAGTTTGGTAAGTCATTAATTAATTTGATCAATGATCAAGCTGCATAAATCTTAAAAATTTATGAATATTAAAGAGAATTATTTTCAATTAATATATTTATTAGGCTAGACAAAATTGTACAAATAAAGTTTGTACGTTAGTAAGATCAATGGTGCAGAGTTCATGAGTGTACCGTAAGTAAAATTGTCATTAACTATTAACAAATGAAGAATATTGATCGAGTTGTGTTAGTTTGAATTGGGCATATGTATTAAACCTAAATACATTCATATAACATGATATTTATTTTCAAAATTTTTAAGTTTTAACGGCCAATATAATCGAGGTTTCATTTTTCATTATGTTTAAGAATTCCTCAAAATAATTTTTTAACAGTGATGGTTTATTTAATCTCGATTTTATTTGTTTGAAATGCTTCGAGAAAGTTACAATTTTATTTTTCATTTGTCTTGAAATTACCTTTGTTGGTAAATTATTTGAAGGACTCCAAGTTTGGAAAGTCATTAATTAATTTGATTAAGCTACATAAATTATTAAAATTTATGGATATTTAAGAGAATTATTTTTTAATTAATATATTTATAATATAGAGAAAACTAAGGAAATAAGATTCTACCTTAGTAAGATCAATGGTGAGTGAGGTCATGAGTGTATAAGAGTATGAGTCATGGGATCGTAAGTAAAACGAGTTACATGACATTAACTATA
Source organism: Linum lewisii (assembly GCA_034768395.1). Classification (NCBI taxonomy): domain Eukaryota; kingdom Viridiplantae; phylum Streptophyta; class Magnoliopsida; order Malpighiales; family Linaceae; genus Linum; species Linum lewisii. The sequence goes on from CM068299.1 coordinate 63,084,633, forward strand.
AAAAAATTGAGAGTATTGATCGAGTTGAGTCAGTTTAAATTGAGAATATTCATTAAAACTAAATACATTCTTATAACTTGATTCATATTTTAAAATTCTTTTAATATTTAACTAGCCAATTGATGTTTCATTTTTCATTATAGGTTCAACTATTCCAAAAATAATTTTTTTTATGATGGTTGATTCTTTAGTCTCGACTTTATTTGTTTGCAAATTTTTCGCGAGAGTTGCAATTTTGTTTTTCATTTTCATTTTTATTGAATTTTTTTGGCAAATTATTTTGAAGTACTCAAAATTTGAAAAGTCGTTAATTAATTTGATCAGGGATCAAACTGCATAAAACATAAAAAATCATGAACATTTAAGATATTTTTTTTCAATTAATATATTTAATGATATAGAGAAAACTGAAGAAAAAGTTATTTTAGTAAGATCAATGGTGAGTGAGATCATGATGAAAGAGTATAAGTCATGGGATCGTAAGGAAAATGGGTTACATGTCATTAGTTATTAATAAATTTAAAGTATTGATCGGGTTGATTAGTTTGAATTAGACATATTCATTAAACCTAAATACATTCATATAACATGATCCTTATTTCCAAATTATTTTAAGTTTTAACGGGCCAATTGAGGTTCCAATTTTGTTTATGTTTAACTATTCCTCAAAAAAATTTATAGTGATGATTTCTTTACCCTCGAGTATTGTTTGCAAATATTTTGAGAAAATTGCATTTTTTTCCATTTGTCTTAAATAGACTTTTGTTGGGAGAGCATTTGAATTAATATTTGGTTTAGAGTATCACTGATTCGAAAAGTTTGTTTGAATAAAAAGTAAAATTCTTATTTCCAAAATATAACATGATCCTTATTTCCAAATTATTTTAAGTTTTAACAGGCCAGTTGAGGTTCCAATTTTGTTTATGTTTAACTATTCCTCAAAAAAATTTATAGTGATGATTTCTTTAGCCTCGAGTATTGTTTGCAAATATTTTGAGAAAATTGCATTTTTTTCCATTTGTCTTAAATAGACTTTTGTTGGGAGAGCATTTGAATTAATATTTGGTTTAGAGTATCACTGATTCGAAAAGTTTGTTTGAATAAAAAGTAAAATTCTAATGTATTTTTTTCCTTTTCAATGATCATAAATGAACTTATTTTATTTTAGTATATAATTAAAATTAATTACAGTCGCAAAATATCTTATGGTTAATCACAATATTCAAATTAAATATTATATTTTTTTGAGTGTGTATAAAGAATCATCTAGCTAATATATGAGTATTTAAAATTAGAGAGATATAATTTAAAACTCTTTCTTTAATAATAGGATATTAACCTATCATATTATTTTGTTTCTTCTGATTTTAAATTATTCAACAAATTAAATTATTAATAAATAAAATTCAAATAGTTTTTAAACATAATAAAGTTTAGGAAAAAGTAAAATTCTTCATTTTAATTATTTTAATTGAAATTATTAAAGTATATTTTAAAATAAAATGTGTGACTCACTTTTTAATTTAGTTTATTTCTATATTTTCTACTTTAATCTGTTTAATTTCTCACTATGTAATATGTTAACTAATTTGACCCACTGAGTGTTTGTTTAGTTTTAATCATTCAATTCAATTTTTTTTTGTTAATTTACAATTTCTTAAAAATAATATTAAATCTATCATTATAAAATAATATTTTTATTAATTATACTTAAAAAAATATTACATATCGGCCAACGGGCCGAAATAATGCTAGTAAAATCTAGTATAAATAGATAATAGACCAACAGACAAAACACACAAACAAAACTAGGCGGCCGCCGCTAACACAGGAGGGTTCCTCTCTCTTTCCCAAATCCATCTCCATTTCCAGATCAACAGCAGCAGCAGCAGCCGGCGTCGTATTCGATCTGAACTGCACCGTCGCACAGTTGTAAGATCTCTCTATTCCGTGTGTTCTTGATTTGATTTGTTCAATCTTTCATATATATATATATATATATATGGACTTCTGGACTTGTTTTGATTCAATTGCTTGCTGGTTGATCAATATATATATACTTTGGTTTTTGTGTTTGTTCTTATCCAGCTGTGTTTTGTTTGTACTTCCAGGGTACGGAATTGGAGTACTGATAACTTCCAAGGAGTTTACAACATGGATTTCAAAGAGGACGATGGAGATGGTAAGTAACGATACGCTCCTTATGAGCAAGTAGTAGTGTTTCATCACGGCTCGAGACGTTTTAAATTTAACATGAGTTTGTTGTTGTTGTCAACAGAGACTGGTCTGATTCAAAATTCCAAATCTTGTTTGCAATCGCTCGAAAGTGGAATGGAAGGCTTCGGAAAGAAACAATTATGAATTAGGCTAATGTTGATGTTTGCACGATTAAGGGAAGGAAGATTCGAGTTGGACACATCTGGTATTCAAGACTGAGACATTGGAGTATGGGAGCGACGATTTCAAGACTGTCGAATCCTGGCGCAATGATCTCCAAGTTAAGCAGCTTGGGTCCAATTTTAGAATTTCCAATCTGGGGAAGTTAGCAAAGCAACATCAGCCAACAACATGAGAGATTCAAGCAGCTCCAAACGAATACCCTAAACCTTATAGTATTCTCGAAATCATTGTAATCCGTCAAAGAGAATTCACATATTAATAGAAGAACGGAGGGACAAAATCAGTCAATTAGTTTCATATTGTTGACAAATTTAGTCATTTATTTTCATTTTGTTAACAATTTAGAGTTTCGGGCCATTTTGTAAAAAATTGTATATTTTAGAATAATCAACAATGAACATTATTAGAATAATCCTTTGACTATATAATAGACGTGTTAACTTGTTTTGATAACTAATTATCAATTAAAATCCCTTGTTAACTAGTTAACAAATCGTGATGTAAAATTTGTTAGAATAACTTTGTAGTTATATAATCTGATCGTCGAATAACGTGTTAACTAGATCAAATAAGGGAATTGGAATTTTGTAGCCTAATTTTAAATTTTATGTACCGTCAGTAGCCAATTGCGTAACTATGTCCAAAACTAGCACAATCTGATTGCCAGCCAGCGCGTAGCCAGCCAGCCAGCGCATAGCTGCCAGCCAGCGTACATACCAATTCAACAACAGTCAATTCATTTGTTATTTGAAATCAAATATGGTAACATTGCAATTTGGTCACTTATTTTTGTCTATTTTACAAATGGATTATTATTGTTATTATTATTTGTGCTTCCAACAAACGTGACCTCGGGATCCGTAACTCAAGAGATTGTGGCGGCTAATATAATTTTTTTTAATTAATTATAGCTTATATATTATTATTTTATCAAGACCGGCTTATATTATCAAATTAATAATAATAATAACAATAATAATCCATTTGTAAAATAGACAAAAATAAGTGACCAAATTGCAATGTTACCATATTTAATTTCAAATAACAAATGAATTGACTGATGTTGTATGTACGCTGGCTGGCCAGCTACGCGCTGGCTGACTGGCTACGCGCTGGCTGACTGGCAGATTGTGCTATTTTTGGACATAGTTACGCAATTGGCTACTGACGGTACATAAAATTTTAAATTAGGCTACAAAATTCCAATTCCCATCAAATAACTAGTTATTAGCTAAATATATATCATGTTAGTTAGTTATTTGATCATGATGTGTTAATTAGTTAACTCGATAAGTAATTTTGATAACTAGTTATGAACTAAGACACTGTTAACTAGTTATCTAAATCATGATGTTGACTAGTTAACTAGTTAAGAACAACATAGGTAGGTGGATAACCTGTTAACATAAACTCTAGTTAACTTAATCATGGTAATTCATTAACTAGTTATTAGCAAAATAAGTTGTTAACTAATTCACATGGGATCCAATGTTAACCAGAGTGAGGCAACAAACCGAATCTTGGAAGGCTAAGCTTCTCTCTTTTGGGGGAAGATTGATTTTGCTGAAAAGTGTGCTTTCCCATCTGCCTATCTACTTCTTATCTCTTTTTAAGGCTCCTAAGTCGGTGGTGTTAGAACTAGAGAGGTTACAAAATAGGTTTCTCTGGGAAGGATGTGGGGAGAAGAGGAGGCCCCACTTGGTTCACTGGGAGGTTGTTTGGGAGCTGCAGGATGGTCGGTTTGGAGGGATATCGTCAGACTTACCCTAATTTTTGGAAGTATGCTATGATCGATCCTGGGGGGGGGGGGGGGGTTTGGTATGACTCTTGGGTTTTGGGTGAGTGTCTTGCTAATAGGTTTCCCAGGGTGGCGGCGGCTGCTCTAGATAGGGATGTTTCTTTGTTTGGTGATAGGTATGACTGGCACGTGCCATTGTCAACGGTCTTGAGAGGCGGAGCGGAGGATGAGAGGCTGAGGTTGATGGACATGCTGGAGAGAGTCTCCATAGATTGGATCTCACAGGGACCTCCAACTCCCCTTTGAAGTTTCACTACTTCAGGAGCATTCACGGTGAGCTCCTTTTTTCATGTGTTGTCCCAACAGAGTAGCAGTGGTGAGGTTGACTTCCCTTTTCAGTTAATCTGGATCGCGGATGTTCCTACGAAGGTGTCGGGCTTTCTTTGGCAGTTTTTTCACAAGAAAATTTCGACTTGTGAGAATCTGCAAAAAAGAGGCTTCATTGGTCCAAACCAATGTGTTTTATGCAGAGCCGACCTTGAGTCGGTGTCGCATTTGTTATTGTCTTGTTCTTTCACTTCTCAGGTCTGACTCACTTTTATTTCCAAGCTCGCTATTTGGGGTCCAGATCACTATGATATTTGGATTTTTATTCGGGATTGGCGAGCTCGGAAGGTTAAAAGTGAGTGGCAGAATTTCAAAGATAGGTTGATTCATGCTATGAATCTGTTTTGGTGTATTTGGGGAGAGAGAAATGATAAGATTTTAGAGATAGGGAGAGTTTGGTTCCACAACTTGTGTGGAAGATTGGGTTGTATATATAGGTAGGTGGCTAAAAGTGGGGATGGTATTTCTCAGTCTGAGTTGCGCGATTGGCTATCATTGTGGCAGGCAAATTTTGACCCTGGTTGAGGGTTTTGTGGTCGGACCTCTTCTTTGTGGTTTTTGTTTGGGTTGGCCTGTGTTGTTTTGGTACGTGCTCTGGGTGTCATTCTTTTGTTGGTCCCTGAGTGTTGTTTGGGTTGGGTGGTTTTTGTAGTTTGACAGTTGTATAGGGGTGGGTTTTGTTTTGTGCCTCTGTGTTTGTGAGGTTTGTTTTTGGTTGGCAATTCTAGGGGACGTTTTACCCCTTGTACTTTGGCTGGTTGTGATTTATATATATACATCATCATTCATCCAAAAAAAAAAAACTAATTCACATAAACATAAATGGTCACTGGCTCGAATAACCCAGAAATCACTAAACTTAAAAAAAAAATCATTGCCATCACTGGACTTCGAGGCTTTATCCCAAATATCATTATTAGCTACGGACATCCATGATTCCGTCTGTCTGCCTATGGTTACATAAATGGTCACTCGACCGAAATTACCAACCCGAACTAACCCAATTCATTAAAATCTTACCTATCTATAAGAAAGAAGTCAAATATTTCTTCCCCATTCCATCGAATTTGGCTGAGGGGCTGAGAGCTATTTTCTCTCAAATCCATATGAGAGCTCAATGGCCAATGGTGGGGTGTCATGTGGCAATGACCCCACTCAACTAAAATTAAGTTAAATTAAATTAAATGAGTTGGATAAGGAAAGGGGCAGTCCGCGCGTGTTCCCACGTGCCCAGGCAGTTTACCGATGATATTACAGTGTGTTGTGACGTTGTTATATTAGTGTTATGACATGTCATAAATCTCATAACGGTAAAAATCACTCATATAACGATAATATAACAATGTGTTATGTCGTTGTTATGACATAATCAATGTCATAACAACGATGTATGAATGTCATAAGGTAGCTGATCCCCATCCAACCATTTCCAAGGGTTGAAAACTTCCAACCTTCATCTCAACCATTAGATCACCCTTTGACCCCAATCCAATGGTCTAGATTGTTAGGGGTATTTAGGACTTTACACATATAAATTAATTATTATATTTAAAATAAATAATTTAATTCTCAGGGGCTGTCGTGGCTCTCCGGCGGCAGGCCACCGTCGCCGGTGACTTTTTCGGTGACCGGCCGCCATCGCCGGCGCCTTTTCCGGCGAGACTCCGGCGGATTTTTTTTTTTAATTAAAAAAAAAATTTACATTTTTTTAAAAAACTAGTTAACACTTTTTGCTGTTAACAGTGTTTTTTTAACTGATAACAAGTTAACATGGTTTTTACCTGATAACTAGTTAACATCATTTTTTGTTTGATAACTAGTTAACATCATGATTTAGATAACTAGTTAACAAAAAATTTAGTTGATTACTAGTTTTTTGCCAAACAACACATTTTTTTGGCTGTTAACTAGTTAACAGTGTTTTTTTAACTGATAACTAGTTAACATGGTTTTTATCTGATAACTAGTTAACAACGTTTTTTGTTTGATAACTAGTTAACATCATGATTTAGATAACTAGTTAACAAAAAATTTAGTTGATTACTAGTTATCAAAATTAGTTAACTAGTTAACACATTTTTTTGTTGTTAACTAGTTAACCGTGTTTTTTTTTAACTGATAACTAGTTAACATGGATTTTATCTGATAACTAGTTAACATGGATTTTATCTGATAACTAGTTAACAACGTTTTTTGTTTGATAACATGTTATCAACATAGTTAACTAGTTATCAAATTAACATAATTGGTTAACTAGTTAACATCATGACTAAGATAACTAGTTAACATTTTTTAAAGATGATAACTAGTTAACATTTTTTAAAGATGATAACTAGTTAACCAATCGAGTTAACTAGTTAACATCATGACTAAGATAACTAGTTAACATTTTTAGTTAACCAATCGAGTTAACTAGTTATTAATCGTGTTAACAAGTTTTCAAGTTGTTAACTAGTTATCTAATCAAGCTAATTAGTTAACTAATCATGTTAACTAGTTATTTTGTTTTTAATTAGTTAATTTATGAGTTAACTAGTTAACATAATGATTGGATAACTAGTTAACGAGGGTATTTAATTGATAACTAGTTATCAAAACTTATTAACTAAATATACGAACTAGTTAACACGATTATTCCATAACCAATTTATATAATTCAAATGTTTAAAAAAATGTACACAAGAATGAAATGGTAACCTTTCATAATTATTAAAAATATCCGGCAGTGTTGTAAACTTTACAAATCAGTAACTTAACTTGACCATGTGACAAATCAGTCACTTAACTTGACCACGTGACAAATCAGTCACTTAACTTGACCATGTGACAAATCAGTCACTCATCTTCAACCTCTGAAATCAATATCGCTGCTCTAGACGTCGTGCTCCACCGGCTGCTGCTTCAGAAGTCGCTCCGCCGGCCGCTGCTCCAGACGTCGTGCTCTGCCGGCCGTTGCTCCAGACGTCGTGCTCCGTCGGCCGCCGAGATTGGAACCAGGAGCTTCCGGCCAAGAGACAAAATCAGACTAGAAAAGCAAGAGCAAATCGGCCGTCGGAGGATACAAGGAGCTGACGGAGATGGTGATTGAGGCAGATCAGTTGATGATGAGATGGATTGGCCGACAGAGCTCTTCGATCGGAGACGGGAACGACGTGATAACCAAGGCGGAACTCACGGCGGTGATGGGTTGGCCGTCGGCGGGATGGGTTGGTTGTTGGAGGAGGCAGAGGAGAGGAAGCCGGCGAAGAGAGCGGCGGCTTATGCGGTGGAAGGAGATTCGAAAATTAGGTTTTAATTTATATTTTTCAATTTCCGATTTTACCCTTGGTTGGACCGGTCCAACCCCTGGGAGGTTGGACGCAGATCGCGTGCCAATGTCATAACACCCAACAGTCTCTCTCCTCTTCTCAATGTCCATTTTCTATCTCCTATCTCCCAATCTCTCAGATGGATTTGAGAGATATGGCTCTCAGCCTCATAGCCGAACTGCATTCCATCATCTCCCCCACCCCCATATCACCCATGCACAATCATTCATGTGGATGGAAGAATACCAACGAAGATGTGTATGTGGAGCAGAGGTTGTGCTTTTGACATCCTAGATGATTCTTTAGATGCGGGAACATGAAGAAGGTAAGGTCAGTCTTTGTATTGGTCACAGGGTTCGATGACCGGAAGTCGGACAGAAACTGGATTCGAAGCCGCCACACATGACGTCCACAGAATAGTGGATAATCATCACCCTTTTATGGTTAGTTCCATCCTTTTGCTAGGTATTGTCATTGGAAAACTATTGTAAACGATTGAAGGAATCGAAATGGGTCTATGCCCTCACCGATCTGTATGTGTTATGGAAGAACCATAAGTAAGTTCTCAGATCCAAAAGTAAGCCACTAAACTTTCAGTTCTCAACCGAGTAGTCACTGAACTTGCGCAAACGACGAAAAGGAAACTAGACAGTGTTATTGTACATCGACTATGGCAGTGCATTAGTGGTGCATTGAGGGCTAGTTGGGGAACACTTGAAATCCACTAGCATAGTGGGCACAATATAATTTACAAAAGCAAGAGTGGGTTACGAATATACCACCATCGACCGAGAGTGGTTTACACATCGGCCACCCTTCAATGTCAGCACAACGTAGATTACAAAACTTGGCTAGGGAGTTAAGTATTTTTTGTATTTTGACGGGTTTAAGGGTAGAGTTTTAGGTATATAGGGTTTCGGGAATAATAATTTAGGTTTTAGATGTTGAAATGAATATTTAGACACGATTAATATGCAATTCTGACGTCAAACGATGGAGTTATGGTCAGACAACAATAGAATTGGAAAGATTGAATTCGTACCGAGAAACACTATAATGATCTATAACTCCCCCATTTTAATTCTGATTTTGATTCTATTAAGACCCATGTGATTTATGTGCATTTTTTTTTTGTTTTGATGGTGTCTTGTTTCCAACCATAACGACAATACTAAAACAAACTACATTTTCTATGTGTGTACGTGACTTCATTAAAACTGAACATGAAATTTTGGTTTCATTTAGCTCCTTTATGGAGAATGCGCAAATATCCACGCACCTACAAAGAGTGAGTGAAAAAGCACACCCATAACATCTATGTCAGCTTTTGTGTTTATTGCATTCAAAACAACGTAATTTCTAGAAGACCACGCTAGATCTTGCAGGTTTAGTAATATAATCTTTCTAATTACTTTGTTTTCTATTTCAAGGTGCAACAATATTTAGGAAAACCACCTTGTTTTTATCGAAATAGCACAAGAAGTCAATATTTATAGTAAACCAAATACATCGTTTAATACTTATTTTGCATCAACCTCCACTGTATAAAAAAAAATTGAAGAGTTTGTTACGATTGGAAACATGCTTTTCTATTTATCCATAGATTTTGTACTCGTAATTATTCTAAGTTTTAAGCAACGTACTTTCTAGACGATCCCGCTAGATAGTACAGGGTCATTAGAAAATGTGGTTTGCACTTAGTATTGTCGTCATATATAGTTGGAACAAGATACAATAAGAAAGAAAATTGCACACATATCACATGAATCCTAACATAATAAAAAAATGGAGTTAACATGGATGAGTTAGAATTGATTAAAGTGTTTCTCGGTACGTATGTTTTCTATCTTTTTGCTTCTATGATTTTCTGACCATAACTCCCTGATTTGACATCAAAATTACGCACAAATTCGCGTCTAAATATTTATACCTAACGTCTATAACCTAAATTATTAATTTCAAAACACTAAATACCTTAAACCATGAAAATGAAATAAAAAAACTGAAGTTACCCAAAACATTGGGGTTTCAAAGTGTTGTCGTTTGGGTACATAAGAGTTTTAAATATTATTAACTTTAGGGTGAAATCTGAAATGGCCTTAGTATTATTATGATATTATTAACCCTAAAAATGTAGTGTTAGGTGAGATAGAAAATTGCAGTATAAATAGATAATGCTATCTCTAAACACACAAAGAGAAAAAAAGGCGGCCGCCGCTAACACCAGGAGGGTTCCTCTCTCTCGACCGTTACACGCCGCCATCTTCATTTCCAGACAACAAAGGCTCATCAGCTTCAAGTGTCGGTTCAAGTCAAGCACAAGGAGCCAACAACGATTCCACAACAACAACAACAGCCGTCGATCTGGACGCATCTGTAAGATCTGGACTTGTATCATATTGTTTTGGTTAGTATAGATTCAATTGCTGCTTTGGTTTTTGTGTTTGTTCTTATTTATTCAGCTGTGTTTTGTTTGTACATCCAGGGTACGGAAATTGGAGTACTGAAAAAGAGTTGACATGGATTATAGAGTGGCCGATGGAGATGGTAAGTAAATACATGGTGTTTGAATTTGGAGCAATAATCATACATTTTAAATTTAACATGAGTTTTTTTTTGAAACAGACTGGTCTGATTCAAAATTCCAAATGTTATTGGCGTTGGAAAGTGGAATGGAAGGCTTCAGAAAGAAACAGTTATTCATCACAAGCATGAATGTGGGCAGCCCATCGTATGGAATAAAATTATGTCCAAATCTTGGATGGATACCATTACGAGGAGTTGATTAACCCAATACCTGTTAATTATAATAAGTAACCGGTTCAACCGAGTTGGGTTATTGGATACCGATACTCCTATAAATATCCAATGAACCCTAATTCTATTGTATCTTTCTCTGCCTCTCTAAAATACCTAATAATATCGGCCGCCTCTTCTCTCCGAGGATTAGCCGACTCAACGTCGGTGAACCTCGTTAAATCTTGTGTCCTTATTATCAATTTCATGGTATTAGAGCCTCTCCGATCCTAGCATCGTGTTCACCTTTTGATCCGTGTTCTTTGGTCTCTTCACTAGCTCGAATAATCCAGAAATCACTAAACTTAAAAAAAAAAATCATTGTCATCACTGAACTTCGAGGCTTTATCCAAATATCATTATTAGCTACGGACATCCATGATTTCGTCTGTCTGCCTATGGTTACATAAATGGTCACTCGACCGAAATTACCAACCTGAATTAACCCAATTCATTGTCGTTATCGTTATAGACGGTCCCACTAGATAGTACGAGGTCGTCAAGAAAGTACGTTGTTTAGAATAAGTACGAGCACTGGCGGAGCCAAGTGGAAGGAAAGGGTGCAACTGCACTCCCTTGTATAATTTGAAAAAGTTTAACATATAATTCCCATACGATAACGTGCTGATTGGTTGATTAATATGATGATGATGGGTGATGATGATGATGGCATGCGTTTGATTAATATGATGATGATGAAGAGAAAAGAACCGTTTATAAATTGGAAAAATAGCATTTTGCTCCTTTCTACTTTGCCAACTTAACAAATAGCCATCTATACTATAAATTGCTCTTTTTATCCCCTCCTGCTTCGACCATTTTGCCGTTTGGGTCCTTCATTGCTAACTTTCGTCTTCATGACGTTTATCGATGCGCATTCAGTACACCATATTAGTTCCGATAGTCATGTATTACACGTGTTTTAATTGGTAATACAAGTATATATAATTAGATAGGATGAAATCGATCAAATGTGTGGTTTTAAAACCCTTCATATTTCACCATACTCTTCATGATACCTCTCCAATTTACCTCTCTAACCAACTCTTCATCTTCTACCTTTGATATCTATCTTTGTCGGTCTGTGAATGTGTCTAGATTTGATGTTAAAAAGACGAAAGTTAAAAAGGAAGGACCAAAGTTACCGCCACTAAACTAAATCACTAAACAATAATTAACTTGTCTATATTGTAAAATCTATTATAAATACTCATAACAATTAAAAATATATAATATAATTTCAAATATTAGAAATAAATTATGTAATAATGATCAATCTTTGAAATCGGATAAGCGATTAGTGATTTAACAATACGTTGATGACATATATTAAACAAGGTTTGTGTGCTAGTTTAGACAAGTTTCATTATTTTAGAATATGAATATTAGCGTGATTCATTGTAAATAGTGTGCGCTAAATTAGTATTTGTTTGTTGTACGAATCTTAAATATTATATTATTTTCCCTTATATTTAGGGTTAATGTTTTTTTTATTATGTAGTTGGTTTTTTTATTGTGCGAACTCAGAACCCCTTGCTCGATTTCCTGGCTCCGCCACTGAGTACGAGTAAAGAATCTATGGATAAATAGCAAAACACGTTTCAAATCATAACTAAATCTTCAATTTATATATATAGTCAGTGGCGAAGCCAGGATCCTAGTAGACCCTGGGCCCGATACATAAAATACATCGGCAGAATATATTTTTGTACGAAAAATACATATATTTTAGCTATTTGAGTCCAGGGACCCTAGGCCCGGGCCAGGGGTAGACTCCCCTGGCTTTGCCACTGTATTTAGTGGAGGTTGAAGTAAAATAAGTATTAAACGATGTATTTGGTTTACAATATACATTGACTTCTTGTTCTAACTGGGTGGAAATAAAGTTTTTTTTCATATAGATCCTCGCACCTTGAAATAGAAAACGAAGTAACTAGAAAAATTATATTAAAAATTTTAACAGATCTAGCAAGGTTGACTAGAAAACACATTGTTTTGAATGTAGTAAAATACAAAAGCTGATATTGATGTTATAGGTGTAAGTTTTCTCACTCACGCTTTGTAGGTGGATATTTATTCATATCCCATAAATGAGGCGAATGAAACCAAAGTTTCATGTTCGGTTTTAATGGAGAGTCACGTACACATGCACGTAGAAAATGTAGTTTGCGCTCATTAGTATTGTCGTTATAGTTGGAACAAGATACAATCAGAAAGAAAATTGCACACATATCGCATGAGTCATAACATAATCAAAATTGAAGTTAAAACGGATGATCTACAACTAATTAAAGTGTTTTCCCATAAGTATGTTTCCTATCTTTCTACTTCTATGATTTTCTAACCATAACTCCCTCATTTGACATTAGAATTACGCACTATTCGTATCTAAATATTCATATCGACGTCTAAAACCTAAATTAATAATATAGAAACTCTAAATACATAAATCCCTACCCTTAAACCATCAAAATAAAATAATAATAAAAACATAACTTGCTCAAACATTGGGCTACTTGGCGTGTATTGATTTAGCCGCGTGTTATGATATTAATTAACCCTAAATTAGGTGAGATAGAAAATCTTAGTAGTATAAATAGATAATGCTAACACCAACAGAGAAAACACACAGAGAAAACTAGGCGGCCGCCGCTAACACGGTTCTTCAGTATTTCATGTGCCGCCGCAAAACCCATCTCCATTTCCAGACAAAAAATTATCACCTTCAATCCGCCGGAGCCGTCGTCGTCGATCTCGGCTGCACCGTCGAGCAGTTGTAAGATCTGAACTTCAATCCGTATATCATTGGTGAATCTATATTGCTGCTTTATCAACTATATACTCGTTTCTGTTCTTATCCTTTGTTTTGTTTGTACATATGTTCCAAGTAGGGAATTGGAGTACTGAAAAAGCAGATGGATTTGGAGCAATGATTATTGGAAATTATTTGCAATCCAAGGAAAGTGGAATGGAAGGCTTCGGAAAGAAATCATTATTCATCAACTTAAGTTTTATACTTGAGGAATGCAATTCAAACCGCGAGAGTTGCTTATGTGCAAGTGAGTCTTCTCAACTTTTTTTTTACTTGTAATTCAATCTGGATGATATATCAAGATAATAACCTACCTCGCATGAACGTTACAGGATAAAATTGAGAAGAATCGAAAGAAGCTGGAGGCGGATATTTCTCAACTTGTACTGGCAACGTCGTCATACGCAAGGAGTTGCCACAAAAATCTCGACGATAATTGTAGACGAACTGTGGGTGTAGTGACTGTACAATGGACTTGTTCAAGGAACAGGGTATAGAGATAGTGGTACAGCCAAGAAGTTTTGCATTGAACAAACACAAAGATTTCAAGGGCTGAGAAATTATGTAAAAATGAATTGTTATTAGCAATTTAAATCTTAAAGGTTTTAATTTTATATTTTAGTAGTGTATATAGTGAGTTATGAAGAGTGGAGGGTTGTACCATGTATATAAACATTAAATTGAAAATAGAACACATTTGACATAACAAACATATGATATTCCAAAACATTTGTAGTTTCTCATACAATAGGTCACATGACAAATCGACTTTTCACCTTTGTGCTGAGACAAGAATATACATGAACAGTTTGGATGATTTCGGAGATTTCAATGATTCTATAGCATTAATGAACCTATTTAGATTCTAGGGTAATAAACAACTGATTGTTAAATTGAATGGTGAAGTAGTAGGCACTAGAACTGATCATCCAGATGATCAAGACTGCAACATGAAATCGAATGTCACATATACTAATCTCATGAAAAATTAATATTTTTTTATAATAGTTATTATGTTAATTGACATTCTCTTACATCATCTTACATTATAATTTCAAATTAGTTTTTTATAAGTTACATTATTAATATGTGTTTCTATACATGTTTTCCGGCTATAAACCATTATTCTATACACATTCATACGTCTTACATTCTTCATTTATTATTTTGACTTGATTTGGTCTAATTTGAGTCTTCTTTGTTTAATATTTTTGTGATAATGATGCTTATATTTTTTTTATTACTCAAAACGCTTGTAACTTGAAAGGACCCAAAATCTAACCCAGATATTTAGGGTTAAGGTCAATTTTAAAATATAATAACTCGTGACCCGAATTACCCGACCCGGAATAACTCGCAACCCATATATGAATATGATAATCTACACCCACCACCTACTTCCCTTGATATTTTATTTATGAATCTACCTTAAATATTTACAAAAAAAAGTGATAAACAAATTTGTCTTCCAATTATATCCAACCAAATTAGGAACAAAATCTAAATAATAAACAACCAAATCCTTATACATGGAAACACCATATTTGAATTCACACATCATAGTTCATCAATAACTAATTAATTTCTTTTCTTTTTAGAAAAGAAGAATGTTACAAATTAATCAACACATCAAAACTCTCAATATCAATATGGTGAACACTCCGGTGCCCCACTAAAAATGGGGCACCGGTTACCCCCACTGACGTTTGTGCTATCTAGAGTGGTAGTTTCATTGAACCAAACTCTTAAATCAGTAGGTTTAATCTTAATAAGTCTGGCAGCTGATCACCATCCAACCATTTTCAAGGGTTGGATTCTGGTCTAACAATTTTCGGACCATTAGATCACCCTTTGACCATATTTTCATCTTTTTTACCAATCCAATGGTCTATATTGCTAGGGGTTATTTAGGACATTTCACACATAAGTTAAATTTTTATTTCATTTTTAGAAAATCATCTTCTCTCCGGTGACCAGTACTAGTCTCCGGCGACTTTTCCGGCGACCGGCCGCTGGTCTCCGACGACTTTTTCGACGAAGTACATGTTAACTAGTTAACACTGTTTTTATAAATATTTAACACCTTTTCCGACGAATGGGCGTCGGTCTCCGATGACTTTTCCGGTGACCGACCATCCCCGACGACTTTTCCGGCAAAGTACATGTTAACTAGTTATCACTTTTTTTAATATTTAACACATGTTCTTATTAGTTAACAGATTCTTTTGTTGATAACTAGTTATTTGCACTAGTTCAAAGGTTATTCACTTATAACTAGTTAACAAATTTTCAAGATCAATTTTTAACAAGTTTTTTTGTTAATAGGTTATCTAACTAGTATGTTGTTCTTAACTAATTAACAAGATATTTAACTAGTTAACTCGATTAGATAATTAGTTAACAACGTGAAAACTAGTTAACTCGATTGGTTAACTAGTTAACTCGTTAACTAAATTTAACTAGTTAACTAAATTCAACTAGTTAATTGGTTAACTAGTTAACTCGTTAACTAAATTTAACTAGTTAGTTAACGTATCGAGTTAAATAGTTATAAATGTCAACAAGATAGAAAATAGTGACTAACTAAAGTTTCATATTTTAATACTAAACAATCAAACTATCTATAAATAAATTAGAGTGACTAAATTGTAATTTTTAATAATTATTAAACAATTCTTTTCATCGTCTTCAACATTTGAATGCCACGTTGTTCGATGATCCTCTTTGCTCCAGGACTGCTACTCCGTTGGCCGCCACTGCTCAACCAGCCTCCACGCTTCTCTGAAGCTGCTCCACTTACCGCCTCGCTCCCAGACGACATCGCCAATCACCAGAAAAAATCTCAACTACAACAGCTAGCACCACCATGAGTTTTTCTTCTTACGGCCACCACAGGAGAAATCTCGTCAAGCTTCTATCCATGATTTCCGGGAAGAGCTAGTCAGACGAGGAGAGGTGGACGAAGGATTGAAAATAGAAGCTGAAGGAGGCGACGAAGTCGGTGTATATGAAGGGGAAGAGATAGGGTTTTCATTTGAAAAGACATTTTTGCCCCTCCTGTCAAATTAGTTGGACCGGTCCAACCCGAAAGGGTTGGACGTGGGTCATGTGACAATAAGTCTAAATTAAGCTTGGTTGAATTTTTTAGTCATCATAGTATAAGATTACACTTGATATTCTTCATGTTTCCTTCTATAACTGCATTTTCTTCCGATATGATAGATAATCATCTCTACCAAATTAGTTTACTGTTTAAATCGCCCTATCTATCCTTTAATGACATGTAGATTCTAATCCTCAAAAAAAAAAGATATAATAAGCATGTTTATATATCTATCAAAACATCAGTGGGGTAACCGATATCCCCACTTTTAGTGGGGCACCAAAATATTACCTCCACTTACGTTTGTGCTATCTAGAGTGGTAGTTTTATTGAACCAAACTCTTAAATCAATAGGTTTAAGCTTAATTAAGTCTAAATTAAACTTGTTAAATTAAGCTTAAGAGTGGTATCTAAAGTGGGCTACCAATTACCCCAATATAAGTATTTCAGTTGCTTTCTCATCTTCTCGCATCTTCTCCTATCCATAACTTCTTGTTAGTATTCATTTCCTCTAAAAATATCTTAAAATTCGTCTCAAGTTCTTGTCATGAATTCACTCATTTATTATCAAGCCGTCTTACGGGCTAAATTTATTATCGAGCCTGGTCAGAGCTGAATTTATTATCGAGCCTGGTCAGAGCTGAATTTATTATCGTAGCCGGCTCACCGGCTAAATTTATTATCGTAGCCGGCTCACGAGCTAAATTTATTATCGTAGCCGGCTCACGAGCTAAATTTATTATCGTAGCCGGCTCACGAGCTAAATTTATCATTGTAGCTGACTCACGAGCTAAATTTATTATCGTGAGCCGGCTACGATAATAATTTAGCCAGTGAGCCGGCTCGATAATAAATTTAGCTCGTGAGCCGGCTACGATGATAAATTTAACCCGTGAGCCGGCTCGATAATAAATGAGTGAGTTCGAGTCTACCCGATTCAGCTCGACGGGCGAGCTCGCTCGATTCATTAACTCGTTGAATTTGGCTCGTTTACTCATTGAGTTTGGCTCGTTAACTTGTTAAAGAATTAATGAGCGACAAGCTCGTGAGTAAGGATCGAGTTCAATTTAGTTATGATCATGGTAGAATGAACTCGTTATTGAAATTCAAACTTCAATGATTATTTTACAAAATTATATAGATTAGTGATCATTTTGTAATTGCTAATTAATCAGGTGACTTATTTGTAATGTTATATGTATGAAATGGATAATTTGAATCAATTTGTGAGATAAAATTGAGTGGGAAGTGCGGCGCTCCCTGGGAGGTGTGGCGCTGCCCAGCCTGCGTGGTGCTACCCACGTGTCGCATTTGCCTAGTTTTGGACATAGTTTGATATTATGCCACTGACGGACATAGTTACGTAATTTTGACCCCAAAACTACAAAACTCGTCAAAATAACCATAACCATTGCAATTGTATTGCTGATGCAGCTACACAGATTGGACTACACTCACCAACTACCAACATTGTTGAATTTAGTTTCATGAATTCTAAAATTTATCCATTAATAAATCAATTAAATAATAATTATTAATTAAAACTAAATTATCCTAATATTCATATAATTTTGTTTATGAATAAAGGGTTTCATATCATCAAAACTATCATGAAGTACAAACCAATGTTGTCAGGACCGGACTGGTCGTCGAACCAGTGAAGTGAGAGGTTTGAGGATTTAAGGTTGGACCGGGGTTGAATCATAAAAACAAGTGCAAAAAACGGGCATTAAACAACTTAATAAAAATAGGATATTATTAGTCATTACCTTAAATATAGGTATGAAATAGTAATGTTAAAAAAATAATGTTTATTTGATATATAATGGGAAACCCTACAGGGTTAACTAGGTAATTTCACTATTTATCGATTCAATTCCGAACAAATATGAGCTTTTCCAATCCAACAATGACGCTTACTTGGGAAGAACAGGGATGCTCTGTTCATTCCAGAAGAAGTTGTTCGAATTAACAACAGTCTTCACTTTCACCAATCTTTCGAAATTCTCACCGAAATACTTCTCGCCGTACACTTTCCCTTCCTCGTATCTATCTTTCCCAGGATGCTCCGTTCCGATATCCAAATCTCTGTAATTCAAATACGCTCTCCTAGGGTTCTTGCTCACGAACCCAGTCATGTAACTATAAATCCTCCTTATCTGAAATTCTCTCTCCGCCGTCTCCCCGCCTTCTTTCCAACCAATCGAGTATTGTATCTTCCACAAATTCCCTTCCGGTGAGGAAACGGCGTCTCAGTTGCTCCGATTTCATCCATCCTTCCACCGTACGGGTTAAACACGAACCATGTCTTCCCAGTCTCAATCATCTTCTTCCATATCCACTCCAATCCAACTTTCGATATCGGATTCTGCACGTAATCCGATTTCCTCTTCCCGAAAATCACTGATTCTGGTACTCTACTTGTTAGTGTTTCCGGATTCTTCGTATCGTTGTTTAATCCCCACCATAGCACAGACTGAATCCAACTCATCTCTAAACAATCCGATTTCTTCAGACCTAATTCTGAGAATTCCTTGCTCATCAGATTCACCAGTGTGTCGGCGTTGCCCAAATACTCCGCCAGAATCAAAGCTCTTACCGTGAGTTTGTCGTCGCCTTTCTTTGGACTCACCGGCTGCAAACAGATCGTTGGTTGTTTTCAGAGCAACGAATTGCCATTGGTAAACCATGTCTGTGGCGTTATCTTCCAAATACTTCTCAACTCTGAAAAATGTTACAGTCGCCGGAACGGGAACGAGTTTAATCTTGTAAGCGATTACAACTCCAAAACTCGCGCCTCCGCCTCCTCGAATCGCCCAAAACAGATCCTCCCCCATGGATTCTCTACTATCTAGAAACTTCCCCTCCGTGTCAACAATCTGTGCATCGACGATATGGTCCACCGACAATCCATACTTCCTCAAGAGGTTTTCGTACCCGCCGCCGCTCAAGTGCCCTCCGACGCCGACGGTGGGATATACTGCTTTGTGCAGATGACGGCGGCTGAACTGGGATTGGTAGCGTGATAATATTGAAGGTTTGGGAGTGGTGGTAGTGTTCAGGTGAGAGTTTCGGATGTAGGCTTGGAGGACTGAAGTGAAGGATTGATTCGCAGGTGAGTATACTAAGTCGGAGATTTTATCTTCTGGAGGTGTGTTTTTTTTCTAGGCAGAGGAGGAATGATTGATAGACGGAGGAACTGCCCCCGCCGGCGGCGACAACGGTGAAAACGAGAAGAAGTTAAAGGAAGGAACAAGGACGAATGTTGGTCTGTTGTTCATTTTGTTTGTATTATGCTTTTCTCTCTGACTTTGGAAGATGATTAGAAAAGAGTAATTTATATTGCAAAACATAATTAATAATTTTCATTTTAAGGTAATTTTTATTGACTCGATATACATATCATTAAAACTGAAAATTGGTTAGTGGTTATTGATTATCGCCGTGTGATTTTTGATTAAACACTAACCGCAAGTGTGGTTAGTAGTTATTATTATTTTTAGAAGTATGGTTGGTGGTTAGCCATAAAACTGATGTGGTTAGCCATAACTAACCGCAAAATCACAAAACTTAACCCACCTAAAAACACACTTAGAGTCTTAACTAGAAATATCTCAATTAATAAAACTAATTCAAGTGTTATTTTTGTAATTTTTTTAATCCTGCGTTTTTTTTTGGTTTTGTCATTAACGAGGATTTCTTACATTCATACCCAATAACGTCAATTATGAGCTTTTTTATAAAGGTTATTTAGTTTCCTTATTTATCTTTTGTTTTTTTCTTTTGTTGGATGGACTTGAATTTGAAGAGTAAATTTATTTTCAAATTTCTAATCAAGTTAGTCTTTTTGTTATACAGTAAGAAGACAAAAGAGCTAGTCTCGTCGACGACCAACATCATCCTCTCGAACTCCACCGAAACTCTGACCTACATCCAGTTGTAGTTAAATCAAATCAGGGATCCTAGCCAACTACGTCGAGCTCTACATTCCGGTGGTTAAGTACATCCTCCCGTAGGGGATTGAGGCCATGATAAGGGGAAACTATGCGTTCACAAAGTACATTATTTCATACGCGAGTACTCGTTAATCGTGTTGGTCTTTTTTCGTTTCTAACCCTCCCCTCCCCTCTTAACCTTCTCACTCCTTTCTCTTTTTTCTTTTCTTTACATATCTCCTATGATACGATTTAGAAAGGAGAAGGCTCAAAAGATGCCTTCACCTCTATGTTCTCATTCCATTTAAGGTTTGTTGGTTACACAAACCGACAAAACAAATTAAGACAGATAGCGACCTGCGCAACAAATTGCAGCAAGGATCGAGTGGAAATAGCCGTTGTACTTGAGAGAAGAAGAATGCTCTTCTTCTGTATTACCCTCCCTCAAGCTGGAAGGCAGAGATTCTGCATTCCAAGCTTGGAGATCATGAAATGGAATGGAGCGGGTCCAAGATTTTTGGTGAAGACATCTGCAAGCTGGGAAGAGGTCGGAACATAAGAAGCTTTGATGACTCCTTCACTGATCTTTTGGCGAACGAAGTGGCAATCAAGTTCGATGTGTTTAGTTCTCTTATGGAAGATCGGATCTGTGGCAATGTGCAGAGCTGAGCGGTTGTCACAGTAGAGTAAAGCAGGTCCTTGAATAGAAACATGAAGGTCCTGCAGTAAACTAAGCAGCCATTGCACTTCACAGGCTGTAAACGCCATTGCCATGTACTCTGCCTCTGCTGACGACCTGGCCACTGTTGATTTCTTCTTAGATCCCCAACTGATCAAGGAATGTCCAAGGAAGATCGAGTAACGAGAGATCGATCTTCGTGTATCAGGGCAGCCTGCCCAATCAGAATCTGTGTAAGCATGGAGCTGTGTGGCTGAAGTTGCTGGGAAAAACAACCCTCGACTAGGTGCCCCCTTTATGTATCTTAGCAACCGATGAGCTGCTGTTTGGTGTTGCTCAGTTGGTTTGTCAAGAAATTGTGATAGCTGTTGCGTAGCAAAACTGATGTCTGGCCTCGTGGTTGTGAGGTAAATCAATTTTCCAACCAGTTTCTTGTACTCTGTAGCATCAACTGCTTTACCTTGTTCATCTCCAGTAAGTCTTGACTTAGGTTCCATTGGTGTGCTGACAGGTTTGGCATCCATGAAGCCCCATTCGTGGAGGATTTCCAAAGCATACTTTCTCTGATTCAAGTGTATTCCTGTAGAGCTTCTTGCAACTTCAAGTCCAAGAAAATAGCGTAAGGATCCCAGGTCTTTGATTTTGAAAGTCTTGTCTAGATAAGTTTTTGTTCCATTAATCTCCTGTATGTTGTTCCCTGCCACAATTAGATCATCCACATAGATCAATATTACTGTGAGATCAAGACCTTTCCCTTTTGTGAATAACGAATAATCCGAATTGCTCTGTTGGTATCCAAGAAAAGTTAACGCCTCTGTTAACTTTGCAAACCACTGCCGTGATGCCTGCTTCAGTCCATAGAGTGACTTGAGCAATCTGCAAACTTTTCCTTGATCACCTGTGCTTATATGTAATCCAGCAGGTGGTTCCATGTACACTTCCTCATGTAAGTCACCATGCAAGAAAGCATTGTTAACATCAAGTTGCCCAACAAACCAATTCTTAGCTGCTGCAATGGCAAGTAGAACCCTTATGGTGGTCATTTTTACCACTGGTGCAAACGTCTCAGTGCAGTCCAATCCCTCTTGTTGTGTGTAACCCTTTGCTACTAACCTTGCTTTGTAACGTTCTATAGTTCCATCAGACTTGTACTTGACACGATAAACCCACATGCATCCTATAGGTCTCTTTCCAGGAGGTAGATGTTCAAGTCGCCATGTTTGATTTTGATCAAGTGCTGTGAGCTCAGGAGACATAGCATTGATCCAATTTTCGGTTTTACAGGCCTCTTTGAAAGTTTTAGGTTCAGAAAAAGAACCAACTGATAAACAAAAGTGTTTAAAACAGGATGCAAGTTATCATAATTAAGGACTTTTCAATGGTGTGCATACCTTGTATGGACTTGGACTGTTGCTGTGGGGAGGATCCTGAGAGATTGGTTTCAGCTGTGTCCTTTGTGGTTGTTTGAGTCAAGAGGCTGAGGTGGTAGTCATTTAAGTAGGTTGGGGGTTGACGCGACCTGCGTGGTCTGTCAGGGGGTGTTTGAGGAGTTTCTGTGTGAGGTGTGGTAACGTTCTGGTTGGTGGTTTGATCAGCTGAATACTCTGTTGTAGGTAGGGGTGTTGACGAACCGACCGAGCCAAACTTCATTGTGCTCAACCTTGGTTCGTTGCTTTTTAGACGAGCTCGAGCTCGAACTCGAGCTAGAATTTTTAAGCTCGTGACGAGCTCGAGCCTACTCGAGCCTGGCTCGTTAACTACACTTAACGAGCCAAACTCGAGTTCAAGTCCAACTTAGATCATGAAAATCACTTGATGCGTCCAATTTTAGCCCAATTTGAAGTTTGTGCGACAAAAAACATCAACGAGTCAAGCTTAAAGACAAGTTATCCTAAAATTTACAAGTTTTTATTGAATATGACAAACCACATGTTTTGTTATTGAGTTTATAATAAGTCATATAGTGGACCAAGTATTCGAGTTGGCTCTCGAGCTCGAGCTCGAGCCAGCTCGCGAGCCTATTGAGTCGAACATGCCCTGGCTCAAGCTTGGCTCGTTTAAAATCGAGTCGAGTCACGAGCGAGCTTTTCTCGAGCCGAACACCGAGCCGATCACGAGCGGCTTGGTTCGTCAACAGCCCTAGCTGTAGGTGTGAAATTTCTTGAAGGAGGTGTTGCAGGTGTGGAAGAAGAATGCTCTTCAAGCTCTTCCTCGAGTGGAGTATCTGCTGTATGGGGAAAAACATCATCAAAGGATGCTGGATCAGGGGAAGGAATGGAGGATGGAGCAGTAGGTGGAGACGGAAAAGAAATGAGAGTGCTGGTAGGATTGATTGGGGCTTGTGGCCAGCCAAGGTCAGAATCAGGAGTATGCTGAGTGAGAAATGGAAAGATATGCTCATAGAAGATGACATCACGGCTTAGGAAAGTATAATGGGAGTTGAGATCATAAAGTTTGAAGCCTTTGGTGCCAAAAGAGTAACCAAGAAAGATGCATTCACGGGCTCGGGATGTAAACTTTGACCTATGACTCACAAGGGTAGAGGCATAAACCAGAGAACCAAAGACACGAAGAAAAGACAGATCAAGTGGTTTACCATGGAGAAGATGATAGGGAGTTTGATTATGCAGAATAGGTGAGGGAAGACGGTTGATAAGGAACACAGCGTGCCTAATACAATCACTCCAAAAATGTAAAGGCAAGCCAGCTTGGAATTTAAGAGCTAGAGCAACAGACAAGATGTGCTGATGTTTCCTCTCAACCCTACTGTTCTGCTGAGGGGTTTCTACACAGCTGGTTTCATGAGCTATCCCCTCAGCCTGAAAGAAATCGGTAAGAATAAATTCCTTTGCATTATCACTCCTAATACGTTTGACAGATTTACCAAACTGCTTTGCAAAGCACAAAAACTTTTGATGTGATCTTTTGCTTCAGACTTTTGTTTCATAAGCATAACCCATGTGACTCTTGAAAAATCATAAATGATGGTTAAGAAATAAGAATAACCATCATAGGAAGGTAAACTGTTAGGACCCCAAGTATCAATATGAATCAAATCAAATATGCCACTGGAAATGGATTTACTTAAAGAGAAAGGCAATTTTCTTTGTTTTGCAAAATGACAAATAGCACAAGGTTGTGCAGGTTTGGTGACAATTGTAGAATCCAAAGACTGCAAATGCGAAACTCTAGAGTGGGATAAATGACCAAGGCGATAGTGCCATAGATCAAATTCAGAAGGATGAGAGGTAGAGATCAAAGTTGTAGGATGAGGAATACATAAGGGTGGTAGAGATGAAGTGGATAGGCAGTAGAGGCCATTGCAGGAGTTAGCTGAACCAATCCTCCTCCCCGTAGCAAGGTCTTGTAGGTAGCACATATCACCAGAAAACAAGACAGAGATAGACATGGTAGAGGTTAACTTGTGGACTGAGATGAGATTAAAGGTAAAAGATGGAACATATAGAACATCATGCAAGATAATGGAATCAGAAATGATCACAGTTCCAATGTGAGTAGCTAGCACCCTAATGTTGTTAGGAAATGTGATATAAGTGTTGGAAACATGATGAAAGGATGAGAAGTATGCAATGTTGCAGATCATGTGATCTGTAGGACCTGTATCTAGGATCCAATTATATGTTCCTAAAGAAGGTTTACCTGTGGGATGAGTTACCGAGGAAAGAAAGGCAGTATGTGGGGATGCAGGTTGGTTTGATTGAGGGCTCTCTGGCTTAGGTGTAGTGGTTTTGGTGAATTGAATCAATGTCTGTAACTGAGCACACTGCTCCTGTGTCAAATTCAAACCTGACAATTCGTTAATCAAACCTGGCTGGTAGGAGCTGGCTGCTGCAACCTGTGGTCTTGGAGTCGGTGTCTGTGAGTAACGTGGTGTGTATCCAGGAGGATACCCAATCCTCTTCCAGCATTCATCATAGGTATGTCCAGTGAACTTGCAGTATGTGCAATATAGGTGCGATTTAGAGTTATAGGACCCCTGTGGTCTCAATCCTCTCTGTCCAGGTGGCCTTGGGAAGATTCCACGAGGCATCCCTCCCTATTGAAAACGAGGTTGAGAAGGTCGGAATTGAGTTGTCTGGGTTGCACTCATGGCCATCGTTGGATTAGGTTTCTGCTGTCTCTCCAATTGAGTCACACGGTAGCACACAGAGTCCAGATCAGGCATAGGATCACTCATGAGTATCTGCGTCCTGGCTAGACTATAGTTATTATTCAAACCCCTAAGAAACTGTATGATGTAGTTTGTTTCCTGATATTCTGCCATTTTTACTTAAACTTTGCAGTCAATGTGCATGGTTCCATCGCAGTCACAATCGGGAATAGGCTGATATCCAATTAGTTCATTCCATACAGTAATAAGATGAGTGTAATACTCTGAGACAGTCCTGGTGCCTTGTTTGAGGTTCGAGAGTTCTTCCTGCAGCTCAGAAATTCGGATTAGATCTCCTTGTGAGAATCGCTTCTTCAGATTTTTCCAAACTTCAGCAGCTGTCTTGTAGTTGAGCAGTGATCTACGGATAGTGTCCACAACTGAGTGATGAAGCCATCCCAGGACGGTGGTGTTGCAGGCCACCCATGGCTGATACAGAGCATCAGTAGACAGAGGCATGGGCAGAGAACCATCTATAAAAGGAATCTTGTTCTTCGATCCAAGCGATGTGAGCATCGATTTCTCCAGTCATCATAATTCGTTCCATTCAATCGTTCTGGCGCTAGGAGTGGAGCTGGATTCTCTCCTCCATGTAAGTAATAAGGGTCTGTAAGAGGATATTCTTTGGTGGTAGAAAAATAACCAACATAGGAGTCTCCTTTGACTTTGTCCTCCATTGTTAAAGCTCTAATAAATCAAAGAAAGCGTAGAAAGGAAGAAGATGGAAGCGAGCAGAAATGCTCTGATACCATGATACGATTTAGAAAGGAGAAGGCTCAAAAGATGCCTTCACCTCTATGCTCTCATTCCATTTAAGGTCTGTTGGTTACACAAACCGACAAAACAAATTAAGACAGATAGTGACCTGCGCAACAAACTGCAGCAAGGATCGAGTGGGCCGAAATACATATAAAGCCCAAAAAGATAAAATAGCCGTTGTACTTGAGAGAAGAAGAATGTTCTTCTTCTGTACTATCCTAGGTTGGTTCGCTATCTATACGTTCTCCCCATCCCAGGAGTTTGCCTCGGAAAAAAAATTAAATAAATAAAAATTTATCCATTAATAATAAATAATCATAAACCTTGATTTAAAATCATTAAATTTTGAAAAATGAATGGTCGGTGACACATTCAAACTTATTTCGATTAAGAAATGTTGGCAAGTAGTTTGTTTGTGTATTTATTATTAGGTTCGAGAAAATAACGTACTATATTTATAGTTATTCCGATTTAAATTCAACTCCACCCCATTTCAATTCTAGTTCTACCATTATAGGTGACATATATTGACAAGAATTGTGTGCTAATTTGGATAATGAACCTACAATGTTTCCAGAATATGAAATCTTATTGTGATTTGGTGTATACAAAGTGTACGCTGACTATTGCTCGGTTATTGTAAGAATATTAAATATTGCATTGTTGACTTTCGATTTCGTTTAGGGTTGAATTTCTTATTATTTAGTTGAATTTTGTTATAGTACGAAATTGGAACTCCCTTATCCAATTTTCTGGCTCGCCACTGTTTAGGCTAATGAATCATCGTGAAAATCAAAGAGAGCCATCAGTTTGCTTAATCAGATGAAACAAAGTTCAGTTCCATGAATCAGAATCGAGGTCTCTTTTATTTTGGAAGTTGGAACAAGATACAATCAGAAAGAAAATTGCACACATATCGCATGAGTCCTAACATAATCAAAATTGAAGTTAAAACGGATGAGCTACAACTTATTAAAGTGTTTCCCGATACGTACGTTTCTTATCTTTCTGCTTCTATGATTTTCTGACCATAACTTCCTCATTTGGCATCAGAATTACGCACAATTCGTATCTAAATATTCATATCGACATCTAAAACCTAAATTAATAATATAAAAACTCTAAATACCAAAATCCCTACCACTAAACCCATCAAAATAAAATAAATAAATAACATAACTTGCTGAAACATTAGGCTACTTGGCGTGCGGATATTGATTTAGCCGCGTGTTATGATATTAATTAACCCTAAAATCTAGTGTTAGGTGAGATAGAAAATCTTAATTAGTAGTATAAATAGATAATGCCGCACAAACAAACACCAAATAGGCAGCAGCAGCCGCCGCCCTCAAACCCAATCTCCATTTCCAGAGATAAAAGGCTCAGCTTCAAGTATCGGTTCAAGAACAATAGCAGCAGCCCGCGTACCGTGCCGGCGTCGTCATCGTCGATCTCTATCTTATGGGTTTCATTTAACTAATTTTGATGTTGAATATCCTCTATATCATCAGGTGAATCTATATTGCTGCTTTATCCAGATTATATAATTTTGTTCTTATCCATTTTTTGTTTGTACATATGATGTTCCAGGGCAGGGAATTGGATGTTCGATGGTATAAGTAACGACATGGAGTCTGAATCAGGTGGAAATAGGCTCGTTATGAGCAAGTATTGTTTCGTCACGACCCATTATTATTACACAGGTACATGATTTTCTAGCTAGTATTTTTTACGGTATTTGACATTTTAAGTTTAACATGAGTTTGTTGTTGTCAACAGAGACTGGTCTGATTCAAAATTTCAAATGTTATCTACGATGCAAGGAAAGTGGAATGGAAGGCTTCGGAAAGAAACAATTATTAATCAACGTATGACTCAAATCCATATCTTTTTTGTATAATAATTTTCTTACTTCAGTCAACAATATTTATTCTTTAAAACTGACATTACATATTGAATACATTTGGATGAGGGCAGGCACGGATGAGGGTGGCCCATCGTATAGATCTACGAAGGTGAACAGTGCGGTGCATGGGCTACCGTTTGGATGGCAGGTCGAGCGAAGACCTAGGTCACACCACAATTATCCAAACACGTTTGATATGGTGAATCTATTATGCTTTTGTATTTTCTGTTTTATAATCTAATTATATATATGATTTTGATGAATAACCTACCTTGCATGAACGTTACAAGATAAAGTTGAGAAGAATCGAAAGAAGCTGAAGACAGAGAAGAACCGAAAGAAGCTGGAGACGGATATATATCCTAAAATATTGCAATCATATAGGACACTTGAGGCCTATTAATTATATAAATATGTATTGATATTTGTCAAATTTTAAGCTTTGGAGTGGAGGTGTATCGAGTACTCACTCTTAATTTTTTCATTTGAAATGATATCGGAATTATCGTTCACTGTATTCAATGGATGCCCAGTTTGGGTGGTTAATGTTATTGTTCATTGGTATATGTGGATTTTATGTTAGGAGAGGTAATTAGCCTTACAAGTCTCATTACACAAAATTGAAATAATCAATCTCATACGTTTTAGAATCGTACAAAATCATCTTATCAACAACTTTTTCAGCCGGATCACCTTGTTAACATGTCAAGTCAGCAAAAAAAAGTACACGTGGAAGGTCCAAATCAGCTTTATTAACCTAATTGATCATGTATTGAACCTACCCAAGCCAAGCAAACCCAAAACCCTCAAAAACCAGACTAAAATTTTATTAGTTGATTAAATATCTTACCTTCAATAAGAAATGAATGTGAATCAGATTACAAATTTAGGTTAGGGGTGGCAAACGGGTGGGTCGGGGACAGATTTGGTATATCCGATCATCGCCCGTTTACTTGGCGGGTTTTATCCGTACCCACCCGGCCAAGCCAATTGGGTACAATTTCGAAACCATCCCCACCCACTCTCGGGTGGACGGGTTTGCCAGGTAATTTCCGGTCAACAATTTTAAGAACAAAACTCAAAAGCCTTAATCAAATCAAAAGCCGAAAACTGTAATTCTGAAACTCAAACAAACCAATAGCTCAATTTAATAATGTATGCATTAAACAAATAATAACTAAATAAGGTTCTGCAAATAAAACTGTAATTCGATTCA
Source organism: Linum lewisii (assembly GCA_034768395.1). Lineage (NCBI taxonomy): Eukaryota > Viridiplantae > Streptophyta > Magnoliopsida > Malpighiales > Linaceae > Linum > Linum lewisii. The sequence continues at coordinate 63,113,843 of CM068299.1, forward strand.
TGGACTGTTGAATAAGGGCAAAGAATTTAAAAGTGCTGCACAAATGAAACCAATGAAACTAAAGAATATTAAAGAATATTTATATACCAATGAAACTATGCCGTTTTGACTAAATGGGTGCCCAACGGGTGCACAATGGGTGGGTACCAGGGACAGGTTGCCTATATCCGATGCCCGCCCGCCGCCCGCAATTAACGGGTTCCGGGTTTGCTCGGACCCGGAAAAAGCCCAAGTCGGCCGGGTAAATTGAGCCCAATCCGGGTGGGTTTTGGGTGGGTACCCATTATCTTGGGTCAAACTGCCAAGCCTAATTTAGGTAAGTATAATTCAAATTTTATAGTTTTGATGGTTTTAGTTATTATAAATTTAATATGGGTTATTTGTTGCCAATTGAGATTGGCCTAATCAAAATTTTGAATGTTATCTATGATTCGATTCGTTCGTTAGAAAATGGAATGGAAGGCTTCGGAAAGAAACAATTATTCATCAACTTATGTCTCGATTCCAAATTTATTTAGTATAATGATTCTTTACTTGAGTAATAATATTTATGAATTGGAGTGATTATATTTACTAATTAGATTGTTTATTGATGCTAATTATAGTGTGTATATTTTATTAGTTGTGTATTTTTTATATTAGTTAAGCCTATTTCTTTTAGAGGAATATTTAACACAAAAATTATCAGCACAATCACCTATTCATGTAATAAATAAAAAATATAAACTCTGCCTCTCCCCCTTCATCAGCCTCTTTACTTTCCCATCGCCTCTTCAATCACAGTATTTGACTTAATATACAAATATAGTCAAACCTTTTACAAAAATGTCAATTTTAACCACTTCATTTTTAATGATATTTTTTATGCCAAATATTTTTACTTTATGTCAAATCTAACTAATGTCCGTTAAATTTTAATTCATGTTGTCAACGAAACAGAACATTCCCATAATTGGTCCCAAAACTTCAAAATCAGATGAACATAGAACGATACTCGGCCTCCATAGAGGACTTAGAGACTCTATCATGTTTCTTGCAGCGCCACGAGACAAAAACATCACCAAACAACACACCAACCTGATGTAGAGCGCCGAGTATCAACATACCCGACATAGTCAGCATCAGCATATGCTACCACATGACAAGAGCCCCAACTAGGGAAAAATAAACCATAAATCGTTCCCAATCCCGTTGACTTATCTTGGAATGTCAACAAACTTCTTGTCATTGTTTCTCTATTTCACGGGCTTGTACTAGGCAAGCCAAAGGTCATTGTCTAGGCAGCTCAATCGTCCAGCGAATCCGAAATCACCGCCTTAGTGGACCTCCTATCAGTATGCATAATCCTTTTTTTTTTGCACCCCATTACTTTCAATTACATTATTTTAAGATTTATAAATAATTTCACCACTTTGAGGAATGGAGATATTATAATTTATTATTTCAGAGAAATGGGGTAGATTTATAATTTTGAATAATTAGAGGGCTATATCACCAAAGTAATAATATTTCAAAAACGGGTCAAAAACACTTGCGGTCACTTAATTATGGGTCATGTAACAGCGTGGTCACCTAAATATGTTTTGTAACAGCGTGGTCACCTAAGTTTGTAAATCGTATCCGACAGGCATCTCCGTCGATTTTTTACTAAATCTCCAGTGAATTTGCCAGCTCAGATGGTCACATCAGCAATAAAATATTTTTATTCCATCTTATCCATGTTAACAATATTATTTTGTTGGATGATGTGGCTCTCTGAGCTAGCAAATTCACAGGAGATTCAGTGAAAAATCGTCGGAGATGCCTGTCGAATATGATTTACAAACTTAGGTGACCGCGCTGTTACAAAACATAGTTAGGTGACTACGCTGTTACATGGCCCATACTTAGATGACCGCCAATGTTTTTGACCCTTTCAAAAACTATATACTAAAATAGTAACACTTTAAAACTACATTGATATCTACTTTTAAATGCCCAATGTTTGCAAAGCTCGCTGGCTAGGCGGGCGAGTTAAGTATTTTTTGTATTTTGATGCGTTTTAGGTATATAGGGTTTCAAGAATAATAATTTAGGTTTTAGATGTTGATGTGAATATTTAGACACGTATAATGCTCAATTTTGATGTCAAATGAGGAAGTTATGATCAAATAATAATAAAATTGGAAAGATCGAATTCGTACTAAGGAACACTATAATGAGTTGTAACTCACCCATTTTAACTTTGATTTTTATTCTATTAAGACCCATGTGATTTATGTGCAATTTTTCTTTTGATGGTATCTTGTTTCCAACCATAACGAAAAATATTAAAGCAAACTACATTTTTATGTGTGTACGTGACTTCATTAAAACTGAACATGAAACTTTGGTTTCATTCAACTCCTTCATGGGAAATGCATAAATATCCACCTATAAAGAGTGCGTGAAAAAAGTATACCGATAACATCTATGTGAGCTTTTGTGTGTTTACTACATTCAAAACAACGTAATTTCTAGGAGACCAAAACTAGATCTTGCGGGTTTAGTAATATAATCTTCCTAATTACTTTATTTTCTATTTCAAGGTGCAACAATCTTTAGGAAAAGCACCTTGTTTTACAAAAATAGCACTAAATACGGCGTTTAATATTATTTATTTTGCATCAACATCCAGTGTATAAAAAAAATGAAGAGTTAGTTAAAATTGGAAACATGCTTTTCTATTTATCCATAGATTTTGTACTCGTACTTATTCTAAACAACGTACTTTCTAGACGATCCTGCTAGATAGTACGGGGTCGTTAGAAAATGTAGTTTGCGCTCGTTAGTATTGTCGTTATAGTTGGAACAAGATAAAATCAGAAAGAAAATTGCACACATATCACACGAGTCCTAACATAATTAAAATTGGAGTTAAAACGGATGAGTTACAACAGATTAAAGTGTTTCTCGATACGTATGTTTCCTATATCTTTATGCTTTTATACTAATTTTCAACCAAATTAAGACCCTCTACTTTAACACTTTTAACAAACGTACCCTTCTGTTAACTTGTTCATCCATTTCCGTCAATTCTTCCTTGAATTTGTCACTGATTCTTCTTGTTTGGTTTCCAGTGATCTGATTTGAGTTTATTTTCACGAGATTTCATGTGTTTGATCATCTCCTCCTTCTTCTTGTTGGGGTTTCACTACTCTGTAGTGGGTTCATGAATATTCCTTAATTTGATATGTTTCTGCTATACTAATGGATCCCTTCTTGATCACTAAAAAACAAATTATTCCTATAATTTCTCTCCATGTTCATGGCTGATTTTTGGCGGAAATGGACGAAAAAAGTTAACGAAAGGGTACATTTGTTAAAGTAGAGAGATTTAGTTTGGTTGAAAATTAGTAAATGGGTATATTTGTTAACTTCGCATAATAGGAGGACAAAAAGGTGTATTGACTCTTAAAAATATATTTAGTCTAATTGTTCATCAATAACAGAGGACGGATTATGACGGTTAGACCATGTGAAGATGTTGCTGGCAAATCCTATATCCAAAAGATTAAGGGGCGGTTTGGTTGATGGAATAGGGTCCGGGAATTGAGACCCAATTCCCGGTCAATTGGGAATTGACTCAAATAATTGCACTACAGTTCTCATTGGACCAGAAATTGAAATCCAATTTCCAAACCCAATTCCATCAACCAAACCACCCCTAAGTGAATTAATGAATTCAATGATAGGAGCAATTTGTCGATGAACTAGTGGTATTCCGTAGGGGTGGGCACTCATCCGCCTCGCACCGCACCGAACCGCAATTTTTTTTACCCGCACCGCACCGAACCGCATTACGAATAATACGCGGTGTGGTTTTATTTTCATGCTCGTAGTCTGCGGTTCGGTTGAGTCGTAACCGTGATTTAACGGTTCAAACCGCAAACCGCAAATCATAATCAAATTGAATCAATGGGCTAAGGGATTTGAGCCCAACTACACAGTGACAGTAGAAGGGGTTCCGTCCGTTCCTCCGCCGCTGCTCTTCTCTCGAGTCGAGAGTCTCGACTGCAATGGCGACTGAGTATCTCGCCGACTCATTCCTCCTCCGGATTCCGCTTCTCTCCATCGTCGAACGTTGCCGCCCAACTACACAGGGGTTCCGTCGCTTCTCTTCTCTCGAGTCGAGAGTCTCGACTGCAACGGCGACTGAGTATCTCACCGACTCATTCCTCCTCCGGCTTCCGCTTCTCTCCATCGCCGAACCTCGCCGGAGCCGCCGCCCGTCGACCCGGATCCTGATTTGGCGACGGGATTTCCTGTTCTGAATTTTTGCAGGTGGGAAGGAGTACAGTGGAAACTTGCATTGCACCCAAGCTGTTCGTTGAAATTCCTGAGTGAAGATGGACTACGTATATGGACCAGGAAGGAACCACCTGTTTGTCCCTGGGCCGGTCAACATACCGGAGCAAGTCCTTCGTGCCATGAACCGAAACAACGAGGACTACCGCTCTCCCGCCATTCCTGCTCTCACCAAGACTCTCCTCGAAGATGTCAAGAAGATTTTCAAAACCACTTCTGGAACTCCCTTCATCTTCCCCACCACCGGTATTCTATCTATCTTAGCAATTCCAGATTTCAAGTCCTAAATCAGCTTGAATGTCATTCTAATTAGCCTTTCGTTTTTAGGTACCGGTGCCTGGGAGAGCGCCCTGACAAACACTTTGTCACCAGGGGACAGGACAATCTCGTTCCTGATTGGTCAATTCAGTTTGCTGTGGGTTGATCAGCAGAAACGTCTAGGGTTTGATGTTGATGTTGTGGAGAGTGATTGGGGGGAAGGTGCCAAATTGGATGTTCTGGCTGCTAAGCTTGCTGCTGACACTGCACATACCATCAAGGCTGTTTGTATCGTTCACAATGAGACTGCTACTGGTGTCACCAACAACTTGGCCAAGGTCAGAAACATACTTGGTAAGTGAAACTCATCATATATTGTTCTCTTCCTAACTTAATCTTGAGTAGTCTTTATGATGATTGATTGGTGTTTCTTGTACTGTTTGTAGATGATTATCGTCATCCTGCTCTGTTTGATATTGATATGAGAATATCTGTAATATGGTATTAGAGTAAGTGAGATTCCTGATCGGGTATATGTGATTGGTGTTTCTTGTACTGTTTGTAGTTCTAATGGTATCTCTTGGTTGACATTTTGACTTTGTTTAGGCATAGCTGTTTGTGCATTCATGCTAGATTAGTAGGAACTGAATTGCATATCTGAAGTGCCTTACTATTCTGTTTGGTATAATTTATTTTCATAGCTGTTTGTGCAGTTCTAATGCTTTGCAGATCAGTTTGGTATAATTTATTACCATTACATATTGAGTTCCTTCCTTGTGTTGTTTAGATGGCAGAACAAGAAACAATGGTGGAGGAAGAGATAAAGTTGCTTTTAGTGCATTTATGGTATGATCATTGTGTCTAAGGTGTGTGTATTTGGCAGTGTTTGGGGTACTGTTGTTTGAGGCACTGATGAAGAGAAAAAGAATTACAGAGGGATGCACTTGGCTCCAACACAGCAAGGATGCTAAAAATGTGGATTGGGTTGTGATTCTAGATGCAGGCATGATAATAAGAGGGCCGATTATACCTTGGGAACTTGGTGCAGAAAGAGGAAGACCTGTGGCTGCATATTATGGGTACATTCATACACACTTACCTTTGAACAATTCTGTAGTTGGCTTAAATGCAAATTACTTGTCAATGATTTCCCTAAAGATTGGTGAAGGTGCAATCAGCTTGTAATTGGTTTGTTGCAGGTTCGAACTGTAATGTTGCAGATCATCTTGGTGCTTGGTACGAAGCTGCAAAATAGAACTGAATGTGTCTACTGTTGGCGTGTTTTCGGAATTAGTAATGATTGATAGATTATTGGTAGTCATGAACATGTGTGTGATGATAAGGTGGATGTTTCTTTGTGGATTTAAGGATTGTTGAAACTAGAGATTATGTGATTTGTGGATTTAAGGATTTGTGATTAACCTCTATAATTATTATTATTTTTGTTTTTGCGGTTTGTGGTTTAAACCGCACCGAAACCGCAAATATTGTGGTGCGGTTTAAACCGAACCGAATATGAATGCGGTGCGGTTTGAACCGCAATGTATGCGGTGCGGGTTCCTGCGAATTTTAATCAATGCGGTGCGGTTCGGTTCAAACCGCACCGTTGCCCACCCCTAGTATTCCGCCAAGTTTTTCATCCGAAGAGTCCCAAAATAACGTTTTTCTATCACACACAATTTTTTTCTTTTTAATATTTCCCTCCATTTTCTTTTTTATTATAATAAATATAAATGCCATTCAGGTTCAGGCGCGCCCTTTCTCATCAGACTCGTTCTCGACGTCCCTCACTCACGCAGACCGTTCTCGTCGTCCCTCGCTCACGCACTCACGCAGTCAAAAACTCTGTAGGAAATTTGTAGAATCAGTATCTTGTTTTTCTCCAGCATTTCTTTCTTGAGTAGTCTATCTTGAATTTCTTGACTCCATAGGAAAATCGGAAACTCGAGGTCTCAGTGTGTTTTAGTTCTTAGAGATTTCTTCTTACGTAGAGCGGTGGCCTGATTCCGTTCGCCGGGATTACGAAATTGCAGGTAAGCTAATCACTATGTTGGAGGTTCCAGGCGACCTCAGCTCGGTGGTTTCAGATTAGGCCGAAGAAACATGCACAAAAAGTAAACCATCAAATAAAAACTTGATTATGCTAACCAAACAAAGCTATAAAGTAAAACTAGGACTGCTATTTATAAGGAATAGTAAGAAACAGTACACACCCCTAGTTATTTATGGTTTTTTTATTATTATTATATATGCATAATGCATTGAAACAAAATTAGAGAAAAAAGGAAAATGAAAAAAAATACAAAATAACAAAACACGTTTAGAAGGGATAGATACGATCCGTACTATTCATTCCTCACCAATACTTGAACAAAAAACAAAAAACAATAATAGTTCGATAAAAATAAATGGTAAAGTGTGGAGTTTGAAAAGATAGGTGACTATTCCTTAAGGAAATAAGAGACAGAGGGAGAGAGTTAATCTGGTTAAGCCGAAGAAACATGCACAAAAAGTAAACCATCAAATAAAAACTTGATTATGCTAACCAAACAAAGCTATAAAGTAAAACTGGGACTACTATTCATAAGGAATAGTAAGAAACAGTACACACCCCTAGTTATTTATGGTTTTTTATTATTATATATATGCATAATGCATTGAAACAAAATTAGAGAAAAAAGGAAAATGAAAGAAAAGACAAAATAACAAAACACGTTTAGAAGGGATAGATACAATCCTTACTATTCATTCCTCACCAATACTTGAACAAAAAGCAAAAAAACAATAATAGTTCGATAAAAATGAATGGTAAAGTGTGGAGTTTGAAAAGGCAGGTGACTATTCCTTAAGGAAAGGAAAGACAGAGGAAGAGAGTTAATATGGTTAGGCCAAAGAAACATGCCCAAAAAGTAAACCATCAAATAAAAACTTGGTTATGCTAACCAAACAAAGCCATAAAGTAAAACTGGGACTACTATTCATAAGGAATAGTAAGAAACAGTACACACCCCTAGTTTTTTATGATTTAATATATACATACATATGGGGTTGTTTGTTGTTCAGAATCCCTGTGACCTATTGAATCTTCCTATTATATCAACAGATTCTTTTAAAGGAGATGGCAGAAGATGCAAGCTTACAATCAGAAGTAGTTACCACTTCTATCAACAAGCATCTCGGGGAAAGGAGAACTGGAAAGTCAGGGGGAGTTATCTCGGGGAAAGGAGAACTGAAAAGTCACGGCACCACAATAGTCGAATTACTATTGTCGACAGACAACACGATAGTCATAGCCGCCGACGGTCGGAAAGCTTATGAGTCTGAAAATAAAAGATTAGTAGTGCAAAATGACGAGACAATCAAACTCTGGGAGTTTGGCAAAACTTTTGTCATCGGCTTAGCAGGGTGTGCCGAAGTTTGTAAGAATCTTCAATTCCGGCTTCGTATGATGAAAAAAGATAGGCGGATTGGAGTACACTAAGAACAAAGTATGGGGAAAGCTTCAGAACGTTACAGCCATGTACGAGGACAGTATAGAAGCTATTTTAACAGGTGTGCAACTAGTGGATGGTAAACGTTCGGTGAGGATGTGGTTCTTAGATGATAAATTGGACAGTGCAAAGGAATGCTCGAGTTACGCCTGCATTGCACTACAAAAAAATTGACCTTTAGCTACTGCAAAATTACAACAGCATGAAAATGCAGTAGCAAATAGTTAATATTTGCTACGGCAATCACTATTTCATGTAGTAATTTGCAGTAGCAAATACTATTTGCCACACCACTATTTGCATTCTGTAGCAAATAGTGGTGTGGTAAATAGTATTTGCTACTGCAAATTACTACATGAAATAGTGATTGCCGTAGCAAATACTAAATATTTGCTACTGCATTTTCATGCCGTTGTAATTTTGCAGTAGCTAAATGTCAATTTTTTTGTAGTGTTGGTTCAGGAACTGAAGAAGCACTGCCAGAGATAGAGAATGCGTATCAACCTAATATGGATATCGAGGATGCCATTGAATTGGCTCTTCGAGCGATTTTCAGAGCATCTATCTTAGATGATTATACTGGAGGATGTATGAGGGTTAGAGTTATCAAAGCTCCGAGTGATTCGCGCATTGGTCTCTTGACTATTCAACGGTATGTAGTATCGCCACTGGATTTCGGTAACTATGTGAATAGGGACGAAGGCATAAGAATTGACAAGAAATCTAAGAGACTCCTTCCATCTAGGAGCACAACACAAAAAATACAGTTTGTACGACAACTGCAAAGTGATACTCAGTGGAAGTGAAGGTGAAGAGCCTCTAATAACTCTGGCACTTTTATCAGTAGTGTTTTTTTTTGCTTTGGAGGCCTACATGTAGATTTCTCTTCATCTGCTACAGGTTTGTTGTATAGTGGGTTTTGGTTTTGGGGTAGTAGATTGTAAGCAGGTGACTATTCCTTAAGGAAAGGAAAGACAGAGGGAGAGAGTTAATCTGGTTAATCCGAAGAAACATGCACAAAAAGTAAACCATCAAATAAAAACTTGGTTATGCTAACCAAACAAAGCTATAAAGTAAAACTGGGACTACTATTCATAAGGAATAGTAAGAAACAGTACACACCTCTAGTTATTTATGGTTCTTATTATTATTATATATATGCATAATGCATTGAAACAAAATTAGAGAAAAAAGGAAAATGAAAGAAAAGACAAAAAAAAAACACGTTTAGAAGGGATAGATACGATCCGTACTATTCATTCCTCACCAATACTTGAACAAAAAGCAAAAAACAATAATAGTTCGATAAAAATGAATGTAATGTGTGGAGTTTGAAAATGTAGGTGACTATTCCTTAAGGAAAGGAAAGACAGAGGGAGAAAGTTAATCTGGTTAGGCCGAAGAAACGTGCACAAAAAGTAAACCATCAAATAAAAACTTGGTTATGCTAACCAAACAAAGCTATAAAGTAAAACTGGGACTACTATTCATAAGGAATAGTAAGGAACAGTACACACCCTAGTTATTTATGGTTTTTATTATTATTATATATATATGCATAATGCATTGAAACAAAATTAGAGAAAAAAGGAAAATGAAAGAAAAGACAAAATAACAAAACACGTTTAGAAGGGATAGATACTATCCTTACTATTCATTCCTCACCAATACTTGAACAAAAAACAAAAAAACAATAATAGTTCGATAAAAAAAAATGGTAAAGTGTAGAGTTTAAAAAGGCAGGTGACTATTCCTTAAGGAAAGGAAAGACAGAGGAAGAGAGTTAATCTGTTTAGGCCGAAGAAACATGCCCATAAAGTAAACCATCAAATAAAAACTTGGTTATGCTAACCAAACAAAGCTATAAAGTAAAACTGGGTCTACTATTCATAAGGAATAGTAAGAAACAGTACACACCGCTAGTTTTTTATGGTTCTTTTTATTATTATATATATGCATAATGCATTGAAACAAAATTAGAGAAAAAAGGAAAATGAAAGAAAAGACAAAATAACAAAACACGTTTAGAAGGGATAGATACGATCCGTACTATTCATTCCTCACCAATACTTGAAGAAAAAACAAAAAACAATAATAGTTCGATAAAAATGAATGTGAAGTGTGGAGTTTGAAAATGTAGGTGACTATTCCTTAAGAAAAGGAAAGACAGAGGGAGAAAGTTAATCTGGTTAGGCCGAAGAAACGTGCAAAAAAAGTAAACCATCAAATAAAAACTTGGTTATGCTAACCAAACAAAGCTATAAAGTAAAACTGGGACTACTATTCATAAGGAATAGTAAGGAACAGTACACACCCTAGTTATTTATGGTTTTTATTATTATTATATATATATGCATAATGCATTGAAACAAAATTAGAGAAAAAAGGAAAATGAAAGAAAAGACAAAATAACAAAACACGTTTAGAAGGGATAGATACTATCCTTACTATTCATTCCTCACCAATACTTGAACAAAAAGCAAAAAAAATAATAATAGTTCGATAAAAAAAAATGGTAAAGTGTAGAGTTTGAAAAGGCAGGTGACTATTCCTTAAGGAAAGGAAAGACAGAGGAAGAGAGTTAATTTGTTTAGGCCGAAGAAACATGCCCATAAAGTAAACCATCAAATAAAAACTTGGTTATGCTAACCAAACAAAGCTATAAAGTAAAACTGGGTCTACTATTCATAAGGAATAGTAAGAAACAGTACACACCGCTAGTTTTTTATGGTTCTTTTTATTATTATATATATGCATAATGCATTGAAACAAAATTAGAGAAAAAAGGAAAATGAAAGAAAAGACAAAATAACAAAACACGTTTAGAAGGGATAGATACGATCCGTACTATTCATTCCTCACCAATACTTGAAGAAAAAGCAAAAAACAATAATAGTTCGATAAAAATGAATGTAAAGTGTGGAGTTTGAAAATGTAGGTGACTATTCCTTAAGGAAAGGAAAGACAGAGGGAGAAAGTTAATCTGGTTAGGCCGAAGAAACGTGCACAAAAAGTAAACCATCAAATAAAAACTTGGTTATGTTAACCAAACAAAGCTATAAAGTAAAACTGGGACTACTATTCATAAGGAATAGTAAGGAACAATACACACCCTAGCTATTTATGGTTTTTATTATTATTATATATATGAATAATGCATTGAAACAAAATTAGAGAAAAAAAGAAAATGAAAGAAAAGACAAATGATGCTGCAGTTTCAGCGGTATCAAATAACTAACCTACCGAAGTAGACTAGATCGTATTCCACGGGTTTCTACTAATCGACTACTCAAAGAAGCTGACAATTTATTCAGGTTTAAGCACTTTGTGCGTGGTGTGAGTTCCACGACTTCTAGACTAAGATGCAGGAAAAATAAAACAAAATTAAAAGACAGAATGATTTGTAGGTTTAAACAGACAACAGACAAGCTTAGATTTCGAATCCCCCTTCGTTCACCAGAGCATTGGCAATCAACAGATCAGCGGTTTTCAATTCTCATTCAATCAATTTCTAAACACCACCATAACTCCTGACCCTTAGGTTTAAGACTGGCGAACGTTCGCTCTATCCGATCTAACTACCAAGATTAATTAGCCGCCCGGGTACGGTCGCCTCTCGCAACGACTTAACTAACTGGTGCAATTACTAGTGATTTATGAGTTATTCTTGAAGTGGATTAACCCTAACCGGTTCCTACGAAAGGCACGCTCCAATTATAAGGTTAACTGGTTGAATTGATGTTCTAAAGTGAGGCGAGCGTTCGCTTCTATCCTCAGCTTAACAAGAATTTAAACAAGAAGATCAAGAAAGACAAGTTTTTATGTTTAAAGCAGGGAAGCTGTCTGGCGACAAACCCTAGCTCACACAAACCCTAATCTAGGCGATCAGCCAGAAAAGAAACACAAGAACAACGAAACTAATCTAGGCGTCAACTAGACGAGAAACGCAAAACAACAAACAAGAACAAAACAACCATGCAAAGAGAAACTGATTGAACTTCGAATCTAATTACCGCCGATCCGTGACCGCTTTAAAGCCCTGGGTCACTTAGGGTTCATCTAATCTAAGCTCTACAAGTTCAGTTACTCATATCAGAAACAAGAGAATCAAAGGCAACAATGAAGATCATCATACAGAGGAAGAACAGTTAAGAACTGAAAAACCTAATTCTGACGACTCCCGCGAAGCTTCAATCTCCTGGATCTTCAACTTTAAGCTCCGAGTTCTCCGAGGTGGAAGGATGGCGTCACGATCTCTGTAACATCCCCGCCCAACCGAACGGGTTAGAACTCAAGTCTGGGTGACTAGAGTGCCGGAAACGGTACTTAAGAGGGTCTCTTGAGGTCTGGGACGTTTGGGTGTGTGCCGGGTTGAAGTTGCAAAAGAGGGGAACAGTGTACAGTACCAAAAGTGCTGATTTTGGGCCCTGAAGTGCGCAGGCGCACTTTTAGAAGTGCCAGGCGCACTTTTCAATTAATTCAGCAAACTTTCGGCGGAATATTCAAAATGTGCGCCTTTTGGGGGTCAATGTGCGCCGGCGCACTTTTGGACATACCAGGCGCACTTTTCGTGCATAAAAAGGCGGATCCAGCACGGGAATTCACAAATTCCTTCCTCTTTTTTCCCCCAACTTCGTTTTTGACGAACTGAAATTCCCCAAGTTTCAATCCTTGATTCCGGGAGTTGTAGAGCTCCGATTTGTGATCCGTTTGTTGCTACGCGTTCGTGGCGACGAGAGGAAGAGATCGCACATCGTGGTTCTGGTGGTTCGGAGTAGGCTGCTGTCGGTGAGGAGGAGAAGAGCTACGACTTTGGGTGGTAGAGCTTGGTCGTTCGGGTTCCGGGAGTTGTTTTAGAGCCTCGTCTTCTTGTCAGGTGAGGGTTTAGCGTACGATAGGTAGAATTGGTCGATGTGAGGAGTTGAAACTTGACTTAGAAGAACGTAGGGCATTGCATGAAATTGAAAGAGAGTAAAAGGGATTTCGTTATGTGATTGATTGTTGAGTATTTGCGATTGTTGTTGGTTGTTGTATGCTTGATGATATGATGAATTGCATGATGATAGCGGGCTGTTCGTTATGTGCGATGAATGGGGGAAAGATTAACCTTGATGCTTAATGGATTGGATGTAGTAACGAGTGTAGGAGGGCAGGGGTATGATGCTGTAAGTGTATTTCTGCTTGGAATTGTTAATCTGTGGTTACAGGTGGATGGTCCCACCAATGTGGGGTCGTCCAATGAAGGATGTACAGGAGGGTAACCCTACGACTCATGACATGGCTTCCCCTGTACTTGCAGGTGGGGGTGGCCGGTGAGCTAGCCGTTTACCCTTAAACTGTTTGTGCCGTGGGAGGCGTTGAATGACTTGTGATGTGTGGTTATGTGTGATGTGGAATTGTGATGATGCTATGTGTGTGTGTGTGTGTGGTTGTCGAGGTGTGTGAATGAGTGCAAGTGGTGTAGTTGGGACATGGTTGAGTATGCGATTGATGTTGATGTTGGTGGTGGGAATTGATGTGAGTTCTGATGGTTGGATTGGATGATGCGAATAAGCTATGGGATGAGTATGACGGTTGGTTGCAAGTGTTGAGTAATTGGTTGTGTTGATTGAATGATAGAACCGGTAGGAGTCCACACTGCCCACCTTGAGATGTGATGAGTTGTGTCCGGTTCACGTTGAGTGAATCACTCTGGTTAGCTACCAGGGATTTATGTTGAGTCGGTCTACGTCGAGTGGATCACCTGGGTCAAGTACCTGGGATTATGGTTGTGGTATCGGTCTACGTTGAGTAGATCACCCTGGGTTGTATTACCGGGGATTGTTGGCCGGCAGTGGTGGTGTGGAGCAACTCCTAGGCGCCTAATAACTCACCTAGAATTTAATGAGTCGAGTCGTGTTGTGACAGTATGATGTGTGGAGTCTGTGGGACAGGGGTTGGTAGTGTTGTGCTTGGTTGATGTTAGTAACTGTGAAACTGTGAATTGCGAGTTGTGTGGTTGAAGTAGGAAAGTGGGTGCTATTCGTGTTGGAAGATGTATTATAATTAAGTGTTGTATCGTGTGTATGATGACTTTGTTGATGCTATTATATTGCGGTATGAGATTGACCGGTGTGCATGTTCTAACCCTGATAGTGATGTTGTAGTGAGGATTGATGACTTGTGTACATTGCTGAATTTTATTAATTGTGTGTACTGGTGGAGGTAAGTTCTTGTGTGATCACCTAGTAGCATGCTAGGATTAAAATGATAATGGCTGTGTCAGATTCCGTTGTGTTGTTTGTGTGCGGAGTTGGGATCACTCCTAGGCTAGGTTCGGCGCATAGGTAGACCCAGTGGGTTCACTCAGTTTCATTAGGAAGCTGATCCCCCCCTAGTTTCTCTTTTCAGGTGTTCGGTTGAGTTCGGAGGAGTTGCAGGTTGGAGTTGTGAAGTGAAGAATTAGGAAGCTATTGTGGAGCGACCATTGTTTTAAATTTAGATTTCAGTTGACACTTTTGGGTTGGAAGATTTGTAATCGTTTTGAGATTTTGTGATCGGTTGTGATCGGATTTCGGATTTCAGTTGTATTTCGGTTTTATTAAGTGGAGGCCTCCTTCGTTTTGAACTTGTATTTAAGAGTTGTTTCTGTTTCCGCTGCGTTTTACTCTTTTCTTTTAAGCTGGTTCTTCAAGTAGCACTCAAACCGGTTCGACCACGGGTGAACTCGGGTCGGTTTGGGATGGGTGTTACAAGTGGTATCAGAGCCTGGTTGTTGCTGCTGTGTTGGTGATTCGTCTCTTCTTCTAGAGGAGTAATTAACCTCGTAGGGGGAAGGGAAGAAGCACCGGCACAGGACCAACTTTTCAGGGATTTTCAAATCGTTTTGAATTGGGTGGGAAGTTTTGAAAGGAAAGTGTTGTGAATTTGAAAGGAAAGTGATTTGAAATGAAATGTGATTTCTGAAAATTGGTCAACTGAAACGTTTTGTGTCCTCCTGTAGTGAAGAGGGTGGCGGAGTAGTTGAGAGTGGAAGTAGTAGCAGGTTGGGAAATTGGTTAGAGGAGTAGAGCCTTGTAGAACTTGGTTAAGTGAGTAGAGTGCTTGAGGGTGTGAGTTTTAGTCGAAGGTGTTAGCTTCATAGTTCTTGTTGGTGTGAGTTGTGCTTTGTTGAGCTCTTGCGTCGTGGTTGTGCTCTTGAGTGAGTTTGTTTGATTGTGTTTTGGTTGTGTTCTTGTTGTGAGTGGTGCCGTTGAGGTTCGGTTGTGCGTGTCTGTTAGGTAGAAGTTTGAAGTAGTGTGGGAGTAGTAACCTTAGAAGGTGTGTGTTGCTAGAGCCGTTAAAAGGGAGTTTCGGGAGGTGATGTGATCCTTGTGTTGCTGCGTTATGCTGAGATTTGTGGATTCATTGCTAGAGCGAGTTGGGTTGTGATTTCGGGGACGAAATCTTTTGAAGTTGGGGAGACTTGTAACATCCCCGCCCAACCGAACGGGTTAGAACTCAAGTCTGGGTGACTAGAGTGCCGGAAACGGTACTTAAGAGGGTCTCTTGAGGTCTGGGACGTTTGGGTGTGTGCCGGGTTGAAGTTGCAAAAGAGGGGAACAGTGTACAGTACCAAAAGTGCTGATTTTGGGCCCTGAAGTGCGCAGGCGCACTTTTAGAAGTGTCAGGCGCACTTTTCAATTAATTCAGCAAACTTTCGGCAGAATATTCAAAATGTGCGCCTTTTGGGGGTCAATGTGCGCCGGCGCACTTTTGGACATACCAGGCGCACTTTTCGTGCATAAAAAGGCGGATCCAGCACGGGAATTCACAAATTCCTTCCTCTTTTTTCCCCCAACTTCGTTTTTGACGAACTGAAATTCCCCAAGTTTCAATCCTTGATTCCGGGAGTTGTAGAGCTCCGATTTGTGATCCGTTTGTTGCTACGCGTTCGTGGCGACAGAGGAAGAGATCGCACATCGTGGTTCTGGGTGGTTTGGAGTAGGCTGCTGTCGGTGAGGAGGAGAAGAGCTACGACTTTGGGTGGTAGAGCTTGGTCGTTCGGGTTCCGGGAGTTGTTTTAGAGCCTCGTCTTCTTGTCAGGTGAGGGTTTAGCGTACGATAGGTAGAATTGGTCGACGTGAGGAGTTGAAACTTGACTTAGAAGAACGTAGGGCATTGCATGAAATTGAAAGAGAGTAAAAGGGGATTTCGTTATGTGATTGATTGTTGAGTATTTGTGATTGTTGTTGGTTGTTGTATGCTTGATGATATGATGAATTGCATGATGATAGCGGGCTGTTCGTTATGTGCGATGAATGGGGGAAAGATTAACCTTGATGCTTAATGGATTGGATGTAGTAACGAGTGTAGGAGGGCAAGGGTATGATGCTGTAAGTGTATTTCTGCTTGGAATTGTTAATCTGTGGTTACAGGTGGATGGTCCCACCAATGTGGGGTCGTCCAATGAAGGATGTACAGGAGGGTAACCCTACGACTCATGACATGGCTTCCCCTGTACTTGCAGGTGGGGGTGGCCGGTGAGCTAGCCGTTTACCCTTAAACTGTTTGTGCCGTGGGAGGCGTTGAATGACTTGTGATGTGTGGTTATGTGTGATGTGGAATTGTGATGATGCTATGTGTGTGTGTGTGTGTGGTTGTCGAGGTGTGTGAATGAGTGCAAGTGGTGTAGTTGGGACATGGTTGAGTATGCGATTGATGTTGATGTTGGTGGTGGGAATTGATGTGAGTTCTGATGGTTGGATTGGATGATGCGAATAAGCTATGGGATGAGTATGACGGTTGGTTGCAAGTGTTGAGTAATTGGTTGTGTTGATTGAATGATAGAACCGGTAGGAGTCCACACTGCCCACCTTGAGATGTGATGAGTTGTGTCCGGTTCACGTTGAGTGAATCACTCTGGTTAGCTACCAGGGATTTATGTTGAGTCGGTCTACGTCGAGTGGATCACCCGGGTCAAGTACCTGGGATTATGGTTGTGGTATCGGTCTACGTTGAGTAGATCACCCTGGGTTGTATTACCGGGGATTGTTGGCCGGCAGTGGTGGTGTGGAGCAACTCCTAGGGCCTAATAACTCACCTAGAATTTAATGAGTCGAGTCGTGTTGTGACAGTATGATGTGTGGAGTCTGTGGGACAGGGGTTGGTAGTGTTGTGCTTGGTTGATGTTAGTAACTGTGAAACTGTGAATTGCGAGTTGTGTGGTTGAAGTAGGAAAGTGGGTGCTATTCGTGTTGGAAGATGTATTGTAATTAAGTGTTGTATCGTGTGTATGATGACTTTGTTGATGCTATTATATTGCGGTATGAGATTGACCGGTGTGCATGTTCTAACCCTGATAGTGATGTTGTAGTGAGGATTGATGACTTGTGTACATTGCTGAATTTTATTAATTGTGTGTACTGGTGGAGGTAAGTTCTTGTGTGATCACCTAGTAGCATGCTAGGATTAAAATGATAATGGCTGTGTCAGATTCCGTTGTGTTGTTTGTGTGCGGAGTTGGGATCACTCCTAGGCTAGGTTTGGCGCATAGGTAGACCCAGTGGGTTCACTCAGTTTCATTAGGAAGCTGATCCCCCCCCCCCAGTTTCTCTTTTCAGGTGTTCGGTTGAGTTCGGAGAAGTTGCAGGTTGGAGTTGTGAAGTGAAGAATTAGGAAGCTATTGTAGAGCGACCATTGTTTTAAATTTAGATTTCAGTTGACACTTTTGGGTTGGAAGATTTGTAATCGTTTTGAGATTTTGTGATCGGTTGTGATCGGATTTCGGATTTCAGTTGTATTTCGGTTTTATTAAGTGGAGGCCTCCTTCGTTTTGAACTTGTATTTAAGAGTTGTTTCTGTTTCCGCTGCGTTTTACTCTTTTCTTTTAAGTTGGTTCTTCAAGTAGCACTCAAACCGGTTCGACCACGGGTGAAGTCGGGTCGGTTTGGGATGGGTGTTACAATCTCTCCACGGATCTTCGAACTCTCTAAACTCTATCTATCGACCCTAGAGTCGGCTGACTCTCAAAAGTCTGATTTGTGAAAATATGAATAATGATTATCCTATCCCTTCTGTCTGCGGGCTGCCTCTATTTAAATAGGTACGATTAGGTTTCCAATACAGCGCAGGATTTGGAAGGAATTTTCGCCGAAAATATCAAATAATTTTCGGCGAAATCTTTAGTGAAAAACCCCTGTGTGATTTCTTCTAGGAATTTCGGCGAAAACTCAAAGAAGTTTTCGCCGAAAACTTCAGTGTAAATCAGCCTGTGAGTTTCTGAAGGTATTTTCGCCGAAAACTGTGTAGTATTTTCGGCGAAAATATTGTGCTGGGCAGTTGGATCTTCGGTTCTGAATCCGGTTTGATTTCTGGTTCGATTCTGGTTCACTCCTTGAGTTCTTGAACACGTCCGTGGCTACATAAATGATGGCAAAAACCTGTGCTTTCACAAAAACACTAGAAAACCATCAAATAGACCCCAAAGGGGCCAAAGTAACCAAATCGGTAGGAAATAGGGTAGTTGAGTGAATATTCGCTATTTTACCCCTAAAACCACGTTTCAAGCAAGGAAATGTCGCTTAAATGAGGCTGATAATCACGTCAAATCGAGTGTCATCAACAAAATAACAAAACACGTTTAGAAGGGATAGATACAATCCTTACTATTCATTCCTCACCAATACTTGAACAAAAAGCAAAAAACAATAATAGTTCGATAAAAAAGAATGGTAAAGTGTAGAGTTTGAAAAGGCAGGTGACTATTCCTTAAGAAAAGGAAAGATAGAGGAAGAGAGTTAATCTGTTTAGGCCGAAGAAACATGCCCATAAAGTAAACCATCAAATTAAAACTTGGTTATGCTAACCAAACAAAGCTATAAAGTAAAACTGGGTCAACTATTCATAAGGAATAGTAAGAAACAGTACACACCCCTAGTTTTTTATGGTTTAATATATAGATATGGGGTTGCTTGTTGTTTAGAATCCCTGTGACCTATTGAATCTTCCTATTATATCAACAGATTCTTTTAAAGGAGATGGCAGAAGATGCAAGCTTGCAATCAGAAGTAGTTACCACTTCTATCAACAAGCATCTCGAGGAAAGGAGAACTGGAAAGTCAGGGGGAGTTATCTCGGGGAAAGGAGAACTGAAAAGTCACGGCACCACAATAGTCGGATTACTATTGTCGACAGACAACACGATAGTCATAGCCGCCGACGGTCGGAAAGCTTATGAGTCTGAAATAAAAGATTAGTAGTGCAAAATGACGAGACAATCAAACTCTGGGAGTTTGGCAAAACTTTTGTCATCGGCTTAGCAGGGTGTGCCGAAGTTTGTAAGAATCTTCAATTCCGGCTTCGTATGATGAAAAAAGATAGGCGGATTGGAGGACACAAAGAACAAAGTATGGGGAAAGCTTCAGAACGTTACAAGCCATGTACGAGGACAGTATAGAAGCTATTTTAACAGGTGTGCAACTAGTGGATGGTAAACGTTCGGTGAGGATGTGGTTCTTAGATGATAAATTGGACAGTGCAAAGGAATGCTCGAGTTACGCCTGCATTGCACTACAAAAAAATTGACCTTTAGCTACTGCAAAATTACAACGGCATGAAAATGCAGTAGCAAATATTTAGTATTTGCTACGGCAATCACTATTTCATGTAGTAATTTGCAGTAGCAAATACTATTTGTCACACCACTATTTGCTACGGAATGCAAATAGTGGTGTGGCAAATAGTATTTGCTACTGCAAATTACTACATGAAATAGTGATTGCCGTAGCAAATATAACTATTTGCTACTGCATTTTCATGCTGTTGTAATTTTGCAGTAGCTAAATGTCAATTTTTTTGTATTGTTGGTTCAGGAACTGAAAAAGCACTGCCAGAGATAGAGAATGCGTATCAACCTAATATGGATATCGAGGATGCCATTGAATTGGCTCTTCGAGCGATTTTCAGAGCATCTATCTTAGATGATTATACTGGAGGATGTATGAGGGTTAGAGTTATCAAAGCTCCGAGTGATTCGCGCATTGGTCTCTTGACTATTCAACGGTATGTAGTATCGCCACTGGATTTCGGTAACTATGTGAGAGACTCCTTCCATCTAGGAGCACAACACAAAAAATACAGTTTGTACGACAACTGCAAAGTGATACTCAGTGGAAGTGAAGGTGAAGAGCCTCTAATAACTCTGGCACTTTTATCAGTAGTGTTTTTTTTGCTTTGGAGGCCTACATGTAGATTTCTCTTCATCTGCTACAGGTTTGTTGTATAGTGGGTTTTGGTTTTGGGGTAGTAGATTGTAAGCATGGTTATCCACTAGGTCTTGTTAAATTGAATTGCTAGTATTGATGACTAATATGGTATAGTTTTGCAATGTAGTGTGTGATGGAGAGCATCAGCAGCAGTAGCAGCAGAAGAGAACGGAAGTAGAAAGAAATCCAGTTTCAAATGTGGAGACTGACCTATTCATTGGACTCCCGACCCTAGGGATTTGAATTCTTTACTTTTATAATGTTACCTGGTTTTGCTGGAGGGGCCTAGCTATAATCACGTTAGATGCATAGTTTGTGTGAAAAATGAATCTAATGATCAAATATCTTAGGCATGCATTTGAATCTTCTCTTTGTTTAAATATTAGCAGATTTCTAAATATTAGTAGGTTTTCCTGAGCGACCTCCCTGGAAACGACTTCAACGATATCTTCAACTCCCTGCAAGAAAAATAAATTATGGCAGACGATAACGATGATTTGTTGATGTTGTTTAACGGGGTCTCGGGTTCCTTCTACGGAAGGTTGTTCCCGCCGGTAGCATTTACTTTGACCACTCTTCATACAGCCTCCCTTGGCTGTCTCAGGTTCCTGATGGCCTTGTCAAAAACAGGGGAAACATTTGTGTAGTTACTACCAGCCCGCCAAGTGTTTTCAAAGCATATTACGAGCAATTCCAGAGCGATTTTTCGAGCTTCTTGAGGTGTCGAGCTCTGGAAATGGTAAGTGGTGGTCAAATAGTTTTGACATTGCTGGGGAGGAGGAATGAAGACTGTTGGGGGAAAGAGTGTCACTGCAGTTGGGAGCTGATTTCGGTTGCCCTTAACCAAATGGCTCACGACGTATGGTACAAAATTGATGTTAATTTGCTTGTTTTGGTACTCTTTCTTAGAAAACTTTGTTTAGTACGGTGTTATTTGATTTCATGTTATAAGATAGCATTTTTTGGAGAATCGGGTTGTGCCACCATGAGTTATTGGTAGATTTGTGACCTGGCTTTGAGGTGATCCTGATCGTCCAACTATGAGGGGATGAGATTGTCTTGAGCTCTAATCCTAGGGGCCAACACATGGGTCATGTCTAGTAGTGGTGACATTTGGTTTAGATTAATGGTTAAAACTGATTAACCAACCAAAATTGGTTAACTGATCGGTCGGTCAAGGGACAGTTAACCATTTTTAGCAAGTCGGACAACGGTTAAAATGCGGTCAACAAACCTTGGCCGACTTTGATCGAAACAATAATGGAATTCTAAGTTCTAATGCAAGTGCTTTATTTACATGGTGTATAATTTATGATATTATTCAATTTACATAGAATTTTAAGGTTAAAAGTAGGTTAAATCAGTCAAAATATGGGAAATGATTTTGGTATAAAAATGGTCGGTTAAACCAGGTCTTAAAAGGGCACTATTAATTTTCGGTTGATCGGATTTTGGTTGATTTTTTAACGATTTTATTTCGATCGTCATTGACCAAAGTTTCTTGGAGTTCAGTTAACCAATTTTTGATCGGTTAATGACCGTATAACCGACTCCCACCCATAGTATCTAGGTATCAACGGTTGGTCTTGGGATGTTAGGTCGGTCAAAGTGGTTCGACCGATGTCTGATTTAAGGCCCATTATTGTTGTTTGGTGATCTTATTCTCCCTAATTCAGAGAGTGAATAATGAATTATGAATGAGAGTATCGTTCAGGGTTTCAACATTTATTCCACTAGTTATTTTTGTCCCGCTTCACAGGGATTCATAAGCAAAAGAGAGATTGAACTTTTTCAACATCCCACTCTGCATGCCATCCCCAAAGGAGATCGAGGTGCAAGTCAGAATCAGGGAGCTTTCGCCATACATCGAATAGAGGTTACCGAAGTGAGCTGGGATTCGTACGAAGGAGAAGGAAACTGTTTACACCCAAAAAATATTTCAACAAATACCACATTGAAGAAATACAAAAAATTAAGTGACTTTATTAGACCATTAATTGCCTTAGTAATTAAACAACATATAAATTGGGTCATGACGTCATCTTTTTGGCCAATTTTCGTACTAATTCTGTCCAGTATAGTATTTTGGCCATAACTCTTTCGTCCGAACTCCGATTGATGGAACCAAGTTCCACCGGACCAGTGAGATATGACCTCTGCAAGATGACGACCAGAATACCACATTGCTTGTGTGTGGAGGTTTGCATGACTTTATTAAGTTTTAATCATTCTATTAAGTTAAATGGATTAGGTGAGGCTATGAATTTACTATTTTGGACTCACGAATGCTCCCCATCGAAGAGGGAGACTCCCCATCGAGTGGAAGCCTCCTATCAAGAGAGAAACCCTAAGGCCGACTCCATGATGATGATGTCATCATGTCGACCTCCTCGCCAAGAGGGAAGCATCATATCAATCTCCTCATCAAGATCTCATGTCGATCCATCGAAGTGAAGATCTCATGTCGATCCATCGAAGTGAAAATCTCATGTCGACCCATCAAGAGAGAAACCCTAAGGTTAACTACATGGGATGCGGTGTCAGCATGTTGATCTCCTCATTATGACGAAACCCTAAGAGTTGACAACTAACGTGATCATATCAAACCCTACCGAAGATATAATATCATGCAAGGGCATCCTCTATGACAAGGACATATACCATCAAGCGCAACCCATTTTACGATGATAGCTTCAAGGCAAGATCTTTCAATAGACAACTTTCCATCATTCAAGGAAATCCTACCTCAGGAGTACAAGTTTTTGTCATCAACATCACTACTCCACCTAAGGCAGTTGAAGAGAGGAAACCGCCACCACCATGATGATAGCCACGTTCAAGAGATAGGAAGTAACCTCCATTGCAGTTACTTCCTCTAGCTGTAGCACTCACATTTGTCTATAAATATGAGAGGTTTTCGACAGAGAAAGGACCCCACAATCACACAAGCATTCACTTTGCCCAAATTTCTACTTTTCTCTGAAACTTCAGATTCAGTAGCCATTAGTCGTCTTTTCTTTTAGAACTCTCTCAGAACCTCCATAGGAGTAGTAGACATAGCCAAAAAACATCAAACACCCTCGTTCGAACTTTGTTTGGAGAGGTGTGAACCGTGTAATTAATCCTTGTTCCAAGAAGTCAAAAACGCATTTATTGTGTTCAAACACAAGAGTTTCTACCACCAGAAACAAATTGCACACTCGGTGGGACATTGTGTTTGATATCATGCTCCAAGGCGAAAGAACCTAGAGGGTGACCTTCCATCTGGATCCGTGGAGGAGCAAGTGGCCAACATTGAACATGGCCAAACAGTTGAAGATGTTGCCAGAATCCATGACGACGACAAGGAGGCTAGGCCACAGCCTGTGGCGCCAAGTACTGATCTAGGCGAGACAATCATGTCACTCTGCTTGGCAAGAGGCTATTCGAGCCTGAAGGTCTGCAATACGAATAGCATCACACTGAACCTCTACTTCAAGTCCTTCCAAGCGAGATGAGCCTTGTCATAGGACATAAGGCTCTGAGCTATATCATCTGAAACGGAGTTCAAAATCCAGCTAAGCACGGCAAAGTTACACCGATTCCAAGCAGCATAGTTTGGATCTGCCAGATCTGGAACAGATGAAGTGTCTTCAATGAACTGCATCTTATTCTTGATGCTCAACGCCACAGAGAAAGATCGACTCCATAGGTGATAGTTCTCGTTCGTTAGCTTCATGCTAACGATCGAAACCGAGAGATTGTCGCCGGGAGAAAGATAGAGAGGATTGAAGTAATGATCGGTGAAGGATGAAATCGATGAAACGGAGCTGGAAGATGAACCAGAAATGGTGGATGCCATTGGAATGAGGAAGAAAAACGAGATCTAGAAAGTTGAGAGGATTTGAGGCTCTGATACCATGAGAATTATGATTGAATTTGTCTAACGGTTTCATTGATTGAGAAACAAATACAACTGGGTATTTATACAAGGAAGAAGAAAAGGAAAAGAATAAAGCGGGAAAATAAATAATTACAGCATCCGTTAACAAACGGTAACAAACTAACGACGTCGTTAACGGCGTTGACTTCCTCAAGAGTGTTAGTTGATCCTTTCTTCGAGTCCCGCTTAACACTCGGATTTCTTCTCTTCTTTGTACTTTAACAGACTGTCTCAGTATTGAGGATGTGATGAATTTTGGGTTTGTTTAGAGATAAATTTGGTTAAGTTTCTGTATTTCCAGAGATATGGAAACTTTGTATTGATTATGTTATGTGTATTATGAATTTATTTTTACCTCTCATTATTAAAATTATGAGTTTTATCATCTTTATTGTTTTTATCTAAAAAGTATACATATTAAACAAGATGATCCATCATCGTACATATGAGAGTTCAATTTCGGTGATAATGGTAAATTTTTGTTACATCCAATGTAACAATTATTCTCCTCTATTAGATCTTAGTTGTTTAATCTTGTGGTCTCAAACCTTTATTTATAACTCTAAGTTATTTTAGTTTGTTGAAGTTCCTCCTATTTTTCATCACCGAAAAGTTTCCTAACGAATTTCCCGATGACACAAGCCTCCGTTGACAATATTTTTTCACCAACGTGATCGTCGTTATTAAATCTATGATTCTAGATTTTTTTTTTTTTGAAAAAAAGATATTTTCGTGGCAAATTTTTCGTCGCCTATTCTTTACAGTTTGTATGTGGTTTGTACAAACTGTACACACTTCATATTGATATTTGTACAAGTTGTATATACTTTGTATTATGTATTTTTTATGTACAACTTGTATGAGCGTTGTTTACAAACTGTATACACTTTGTACGGGAGTTATATACAAACTATATACACTTTGTATGAGAGTTGTATACACTTTGTATGGAAGTTATATACTTTATATTTATTTTTGTAAATTTTTTCGTACAATATGGTTGTAAATAGTTCATACAAACTGTATAAACCATGTATGAAATTTGTATATTTTGTATGAGAATCGTACAATTTGTATATGACGTACACTTTGTATGGAGTTCACAAAGATTGTATAGACGAAAACATTTAATGTACTATCATCGAGGAAACCGCCATACATAGACAACATCCAAAAATTGGTATGTCTATTCAGCCAACTCTTTCAAAGAGTAATTACTTGATGATTTTACATTGAATGAGATGGAAGGTGTTTGAATATGCATTTATGAAAGAAACTCTTATTGGTACAACTTACATTTTTCTCTTTGTTTGTATCTTCTAGGTTGGCTCGTTATTTATGATTCTCCACTCTCGTGGAGTAGTCTCGACAAAAAAATTAGGAGTGGGAGACCCGACCCTATCGAGTTTTGCCATACCTGAGCTGGTCAAACCGGAAATTTAGGTAGCCCAAAACCTTGTCAAAATAATTTCGGGTCAGACCCGAGTTGTGTAAATAAGCTATAATCGGGCTTCAGGTTTTTTTGAATAAAGCCCAAACAAAGCTTAGCCCGACCCAGTTCTGAACAAAACTAGTACAAACAAAAATATAACTCAAGCCTGCCTAAGCCCAATTCCCAAACCTTAACCCTTTACTCCTATTATTATATAGCCTCGATCTTCTTCTTCAACTCTCCAAAAACCAGACACCACCCTTCAATTTTCTGATTGAAATCCTTGTATAAATCAGATCAACTCCACACAAAAGGGGAATCTCGTCTCTTTGCTCCTCCGCCTAGATTCCTTGTCCTTGTAAATCTTTTTGAAGAATGGCGGACTTTAGTTTGGTACGTATCTTCTCCTGATTCATGATTTTAGTTATCGATTTAGGTTTCTGTCTCTCATAGTTTTGATTTTTGAATGATAATATCAGCTACTCTACTTTGCTTACAGTATCTTCTCTGCTCTGCTAGGATGGATTGAATTGTTTTTGTTGGGTCATTCTAGGATGCATTGAATTTTCCTCTTTGTGCAGAAACCTCATGTTTGGAAAAATAAGGATTCATGCGAGGAGAAGAAGAAGAGGAGGACAGACATCGAACAAGATTCACACTTTATCAATTCTCAAGCACAAGCACAAGCACGCCCGAGTTTGTTGACAATTATCGTCAATAGAGACGAAATAAACAATGAAACGAGGGGTTTAGTTGATTTCATGTCAGCCGATCTGGACTTTGATGATAACAATGGCGGTCAAGTCAGAGGAGCCAGTATTCAGATCGCAAGGAGAATTTCTAGTCCAGCTAATGTTAAAGTTTTTGGACCAGTTATGGGGATGCTCTGTTTGGCTGATGACTTCAATGTACAGATATACAATGTCACGGGACAAGCTGCTGCTGCTGCAGCTGCAACGCCATGGATCAAGTCGACAGTATTCACGACTCGAAAGATTCTCAATTATTATAAACCGGTATGTGAATTCGGATTCGACCCTGATACTGGGAAACATAAAGTTGTTTTTGTGTGGCATGGTTCAGGACCATTATCCAGAAGAAGAAAGTTGTTCCAAGTTGATACAGTTGTTGAGGTCTTGACTGTAGGGGTGGATTCTAGGTTTAGAATAATTGATGAAGTGCCTCCATGTAAACCCAAGGGGAATCTCAGTGCTTATGCCAATGGTTCCATCTATTGGATTACCCACAACGGCAACCTACCTTTTCGATATCATGAGGTTAAGAGTTATTCTGAATCCTTAATGGCATTCGACGTTGGATCTGAGAAGTTCAGGATGATCAGCATTCCCAAATTCACAGTTTCTGGGATTCATCCGTTTCCCCACATCAGATTGATAGAGCTGGATGGGTGTATAACTGTAGTACGCGGGTTGCATACTGAAAGAGCGCAAACGCAGTTCATGTGGAAGTTTCATGATCGTAATAAGGAGGAGCATAATGGAACAATATCGAGACAAGATTGGACTCGAGTTAGGATTGAAATGCCTTGTTATATATCTCCCTGGAAGCCTATTTACTTTTATCCTATACCTGGAAAAGACCAGGGGGTCGTTTGGTTGGATGATATCTACATATCATGATATCTGAGATATATTGATATGTTAGTATATTGATATTGGTAAAGGTGATTGTTTGATATCACTGTTTGGGATAGTGATATTTAAATAAGTGGTGAATTGTGAGTGCATGGATGAATGTACCAAAATACCCTCATTTGCTTGAATAAAGTATAAACGTAATTATAACATTTAATAAAAAAACACTTGTGTTTAGAAATTAAAATTTATAATCTCTCTTATTAATTACTCAAGTTAATTATACTTTTAGAATACTAACACTCATTCATTAAGGAAATAATTAGTATTATATTTACCACTAAACATCTCTCTCTTCTAATCAAAATAAAATAAAAAGTTAAAGTAATTTTCATGGTGAATTCTAATTCTAACTAAAGAAATTATAATTAAGTAATTAAAAACTAAATCATAATTATTTATATTAATTAATAAATAAATATAAAATTACATAAACACGAGAGAATAATAAAATAAGAAAAAATAAATTAAAGTAATGGAGTTGATGTATAATTGGGAAGGTTGGGTAAGGATAGAATTGTCCAAAAACTGTGATATCAATATCACTCTGAAGATATTCACCTCTCCCCATAATATCTGTTGAGTGATATTGATATCACTTTTGACCCCAGATATCATGATATTCAGGACAGAAAAAACGATGATATCCTGAATATCATGATATCTGCAGTTATCAATATCAATATCACTGCAACCAAACGACCCCCAGATGATCATAGAAACCCAAGAACAACCAGCTAATTGGGATGTTCTGAAGCGTTCCTCCTTTTATTCTTACTAGGTTAGTAAAACCGCGCGATGCCGCGGAATTTGAAATGGACCAGGTAAGATACTACTCACTCGTAGATAAATTTATAAATAATTATATAATTACGAAATTAAAATGATGAATAACTAATTGAGTTTATTTGAAGTTAAATTAAGTTCATTCAACACACGAATTACACATAATTAGGTGATTAAATTAGGTGATTAAATTAGTGGCAAATCTTTTTGTTTGGATTAAGTTATGGTTCAGGTAAATAGAGACATATTTTCATAAGAAACGATAGAAGTCAGTGAAAAAAAAAGTTAAATAAGTTACTGATTTCAAAACAAAAATGTTAGATTAGAGAATGAGAATGGTTATGGTCCGTATAAGTGAGACGATGAAAGCTTTTATGAAATTAATTTGGATTTTCTTTTAGTTTCGAGTTGGGTCCGACTGGGCTTATCCGAATTTTACCAAAAAAGCTCGAAACCTAAAATTTGTCATTTGTCATACCCGACCCAGTCCTAAATAGATTTTATTGGGTTTTCGAGAAACACGAAGCCTAGTTTGGCTGGGGTCGTTACGGTCAAAAGCCGATCAAACATGTTGGACTTCCCACCCCCAGATTTGAATGTCTTGGTTGACTCATGTAGTCCATTGACCAACTCCTAGTTTGAAACTGATCGTGTATGTATTTCAACTGAGATGTTTAATAGCTTCTCGATCTTGTTATTAATTTCAAGTATTGTTTATACGGCTCTTGATTAGTATTGAAGAAGACAATGACACGCAGATAATTTAATTCAGAATATCATCTTATACTAAAATCACCTACTAAACACAATTTTATTTCTTCTCCCTCAATATTAAATAACCACCAGTACCTTGCCATATCTAATGTCATAACATTTGAGATACCACGAACCAAATGAGCCTTATATCTATT
The DNA here is from genome assembly GCA_034768395.1 of Linum lewisii. NCBI lineage: Eukaryota > Viridiplantae > Streptophyta > Magnoliopsida > Malpighiales > Linaceae > Linum > Linum lewisii. The sequence goes on from CM068299.1 coordinate 63,142,848, forward strand.
TTACACATTACTTTCTTCATCTATTAGGTCAACTTGATTTATTCAAACTTGAGTTTACTTGACAATTTTATAATAATGATAATTATATTTTTAATGACCAGACGTACTTGTAACCCAAAATGACCCACAATTCTACCAAAAAAATTAGGGTTCAAATCAATTTTTAAGTATAGCGATTCTGACCCGAATAACCCAACCGAAATAATTAAGTCACAAATTATAGTGATCCATTCAAATTAACCTGATTTGTTGCTTGACTAAAAAAACTGATATGTTGCTAGGTCTACTTGTTGACTGATTCACCATATAAATGCCCCCTCTTTATTTTAGGGTTTCTAAACATTTTTCTTTTATGACAACAGTAATTTATAGACATTTGAATAGAATTTAGTAAATTAGATATCGGTAGGCGGGCTGGTGATCAGCATAACCCAAATCATCCAAAAACCTTTTTCACTAAAGCTTTAATCATGAAAATGGATAAAAATATATTGCGTAGTAGTTAAAATTTTGTTCTCTTTTCGGTCAATCTGAATCTGGTGTTAATTTTATGACATGTTGATAAGAGTTCCAACCCTAAATCATATTAAGTTCATCTCATCGACTTAGGATGATTTAAGGATGAGGGAAAAAATCCTTAAGAACAAAGGATAAAAATCAAACCAAAGATTTCCTTCTTGGAAGATAAACTATTGAGGAAAAGTAGAAGTTGGGAAAAGGGAACGACAAAGAGAAATAAAAAGAGACAGAAGAAAGGTTTATCTGTGACTGATTTCCTTGCATTGTAGCTAAAATGAGAAATGAAATATCTCAATGTTTTTCAAGTCATAGATTGGTAAATCTCATGATTTAGATGAATACTTGAAACGAATGTATAATTATCTTTCAATCTCTCACAGGAGTTACCGAAGTGAACCCATAAAGTGAAAAAGACAAAATAATGAAATGCACAATAAATAACAAAACAAAATGTAGCAAGGAGTTATTAAAATGGAAGTAGGGCCACTAAGTAATGAACAGTAAGAAGTGGGGTGCTTTCTAGTTTCTATATCTTAAGTATATACATGTGTGAATCGAAGAATGTAAAAAATGTACTGAAGAAAGAAAATAAAAGGCAGCCAGCTGTCATGGAAAATGACAAAAAAACCCAGCATGAGAAAACGTAGAGAAACAGAGAAATTAGCTCCTAAATCCAAATGTCAAAGAAAAAAAAAACAAAGAAGATGACTGGACTCTTGTAAACAGACGCAGAATGGAGACCACCGGCCCCACACTTTAAGCCAAAGAAAAGTAGAAAACTGTAATTAAGAGCATAAGCAGAACGCCGTCGGAAGTGTCGAACATCTGCTTCTCATTAGACCACGCCGCAGAATGTTTAGACTTCGGGGAGAAGTTGGGGTGTAATCTCTCATTTCTTCACTCGTTAGATTCGTGGATTCGAACCACATCTCTCAAGGATTCATTCTTTGGGACGTGGAGTAGGTCACATCGATCGAACCACGTTAAAAATTCGTGTGTCGAACATCTCCTCCACTCTTACTCATTAGTGCATCTGCGATTCAAATTAGTTAGGCTGGGAGGACAGTTAAACTATTCTTATGGTTTCACTGTGCCATCGACCTAACCTACTGAGTACTATTCGATTGGGAGTGTTTTAACAAGTGGTATTAGAGCTTGTCGAGTGTATCAAGATCTAACGATCTTCTGTGATAAGACTTCAGGTTTCCTCTCAACTGTACTTAGCCTCTTTTTGAATCTAACGTGTGTTTGTTTGTTCTGACAGTTATGAATTCGAACCAAGAAGGAGCCACCTTTTTAGCTGACAGATTCTCACAGAACCGACCACCATGATTTGAAGGAATGCACTACAGCTACTGAAAGAACCGAATGAAATTGTTTGTCAAAACAATCAATCCTAGGCCATGGAAAATAGTAATCAAGGGTGCAATGGAGGTCACACTTGATGAGGATAACTGGGATGATGATGACATAAGAAAGGTACAATTAAATTCACAAGCAATGGACATTCACTACAAGAAAACATGGGATTAGGCACAGTATTTTTTTACCTATTAGTCACGGTTTTAACCGTGACTAAAAAAATTAGTCACGGCTTTATAAACCGTGACTATATTGACACAATTTTGTCACGGTTTAGTAAAAAATTGTGACAAATTCAGTCACGGTTTCTTAACAAAATCGTGACAAAATTGGGTGACCATAGTGTTCTAATGAAATTTTCAGGGACCCAATGATTAATTGCCGAAATTATAGGACCAGACCTCAACTTCTTAAGAAATGACTATTAGTCACGGTTACATAAAAATCTTGACTAATTAGTCACGGTTCAAAAATCCGTGACAGATTCAATATTTTCTTGTAGTGATTATGTATTGTGCTCTAGGGCAAGAAGAATTTAATAGTGTTGACATATTTTTTCCATTTGAGATCTTGCCTTTTCTCTCTGTCTCTATTTTCCAGTTGAAGCCTGAAGGTCCAAATCTTATTCAGGCTTGAGAATATTTCTTAAACGGGAAAACTTATTATGTATTGTATTGTGTTTGTTCTTTTTGTGGCATTCATTGGTTATATGTTGTGTTTTGTGAAAGAATGAAGTGATTATGGCATCCAACAAAATCTATAGCGACAAGAATGTGTTTTAGGTGTATATGATCGAATAACAAAGAAGTACTCTAGGGGTGTGAGACTAAACATTTAGTGTACAACGCATGAGCGTGTAGTATCGAGCGATTGGTTTAAGTGGTATAGTATTTTTGCGTGTCCAATGCTGAATGACCGTCTATGTATTTATAGAGTAACTGTTGCATGATCCCGAGCCTTACGCCTCGACCTCTGAGTGGTGATCTTGTGTAACCCAGCCTTCGGATAAGGGCCTAACCAGCATTAGGCAGGGCGGTTGGAGTTAGGTAAATACCAGAGAATGCCTGTCCCTAACATGAAGTGACTGGTATACGGATTGGACTGGTGTGATTGGTGATGGGGTGGACACCCTGTCAACTGAGGTGATTGATCGAACCTGCTTTGTTAGATTAGGTGGTGAAAAGAGCGGACTAGACGCCATAAACGAGTCGACTTCTTGATTTTCGTCGATGGTAGATATCAAGAGAGGGGCCTAAACACCAATTGAAATAGTGCATTGTGATGATGACACCACTCATAAAAACTCTCAATTAAACTAACCACTAAAAACGTGTGTTTATATTGTGGGAGCTCCATCCAGCAACTATAAAGCAACAATATGGGACAGCCGATCATTTTAAGGTGCCATTAGTTCTTGTCTGTCCATGGTGGGATCGATGCACCTCCATTCTCAATCGATCTCCACCGTCAATTTCCATCACTAAATCATAGTGTATGAAACTAAGCAAAGTAGTATAACCTTGTTTGTTGGTAGTGACGACTTAGTTATCGTCATGGTACTTAGTTTCTAATCATTCTAGGGTCCCCTAAGAGTGTAGATAAGGTGATGAGGACGATTTTACGGATTCTTTGGTGTGAAAGGAACGAGAGTGTTTGGAGATCGAGGGTCTTTGTTGTCATCTAAACAACACTAAAAAGATTGTACGATTGGGTTGTGGTGAAGTCTAATGGTGTCAAACATTCGCATTTCAGTACATGATGTCTGTTGTAACAAATGACACCGGTTGGTAAGCTCATGTGTGATGTGGATGTTGCTCTCTTTAAAGATCGGTGCTTGATGGTGCATGGAGTGGTGCTTCGAGGACCAATTGGATAGGTGATCTTGGTTATAGTCATATCGGGTTGTTTGCTGGCTCGTAAAGAGATGCAATAAAAATGGTCGCAAGTGACCTTGTGGTTCGTTGCAGGCCCCACCTACGACTACTTGGGGGGAGTGCCCTGTGTCCAGACTCAAGGTACCTTGAGACTCAAGTTTTTATACGATTTGAGCCAATGACTGTTTTAAGTGTATAAAATTTATGACGGTCCAAACTTAAAATTCAATTCACATAACATCACTATAACTTTTCAACTCAAATCAAACCTACATAAAGTGACTGGTACATGACATTGAACCTATACAAAGGGAGCTAAGCAATTATTGTGAGGGATGCAGGAAACTTGTGACCCAGATGGTGAGAATAAATGGAATCCAATCATGAACCCTAGCTAGCTTTAAAAGGGAAAAGAAGAGTCACCTAGAGAAACCCTTTCAATCGAATTCTCCATTAATTAAAAAACACAGCACACTCCTCCACTACCTCCCAACAACACTTCTCCATTCACATATGCTAGCATGTTCTTAGGGTCATAATTGCAGACAATCAATCAAATCTCTCTTTTTTTTTCTAGCCTAACAAACCGGTTGTAATCGGACCGATCACTGGGTTGATTAATTGAGTTACGAATTATGGATTCATTAGATTGTGAGTTTATGGGGTCATGAGTTGATTGAGTTATGAGTCAGTTAACCAGATCACTCAATGTTGCATGTTAAAGAGTGTTATATTAACTAATCATGAACCTCTCTTAACCACTTGAGTTACTGAAATGCAATAGTTCTTTACATTATATCGAAGTGTTTTAATAATTCAATTTGACTGAGAGATCTTGACAACTCTTTATATGGTATCAAGTTATGAATCAGTTATCAGTCAATCAGATCACTCAAGGTTGTGTGTCAGAAAAATGTTATATAAACTAATCATGAACCTCTCTCAACTATTCGAGTTATTGAAATGCAATAGTTATTTATATGGTAACAAGATTCTGATATCAAATCAGGTTAACTCTCAATATAATAGTTTTAGTTCCACAGATTTGCTAGACTTGTTTATATTAAACTGCAATCCCTTTTAGGGGTGAAGAAAAATGTTAATGAATGTTACATGATCATGATTCATAAATCTCTCTCAATAATTTCGAATATAATTTTCAACATTAAATTCAATTTTTTTGTTGTAAAAAATAATAAAATAAAAAATTAATAAACCTAATTGTACATGAATTTGTCCATTAAAACAAGTCATTAAAAACGCATGATTTCAACAACTAGGGTTGGCAATGGGTACCCATGGGTCCGGATACCACATATCCACTACCCACCCGTTTATTAAATGGGTATTACCCATACCCGCCCGCCAAGACTAAATGGTACAAAATCCAAACCATCCCCGCCTCGGCATGGGTATCGGGTGAACCCGCTACCCATTGGGTGAACCCAAAATCTCTTTGCATCTGGATTACAAAGAGATTTTCGAGAAGGAGCTACGATTGTTAGAGTATTATCGTTTCGAAAGGGAACGACAAACTGCTCGATCGATGAATTAAAGTGAAAAACTGAACGACTGAATGAGAAATTGGGTCAGGTCCATTAAACATAGATGATATATTATGGCTAATACATCATTGTTTCATATTGGGTACCCATTGGGTTGGGTATGGGGCGGATACCTTGAAACCCGTCCCCACCCGTTACCCGCTCTAACTGGGTACCGGGTTTGCCCATACCCGTCAACTTTACCCAGTCAACGGGTAATCCCCACCCAATTTGGCCGAATTTCGGGTGGGTACCCGATTTCTGGATACCCATTGCAAGCCTATCAACAACCCTATAATTTTAACATATTTAAGAAACAATCACTTCATAGAGCTAAGTAGTTGCAACGCTCATGCTTAGAAGATCAAATCACTTCATATATCTATTGTTTATCGATATCCAATACACATTAGTAAATTTCCCAAAGGCCAAGAAGATCATGCCCACGCTCATGCTTCTCATAATGTGACATCATTATGACCAGTGAGTAAGCCCAAGTACCCATGAACTCTTTCTTGGATTAGCTAACCCGTCGAAACGGTCAAGTTAGACGAGTCACTGATTAGATTAATACACGTTTTAGATTAATTGAGTTGGAAGATATTGAATTACGAGTTTATTGAGTTACAGCTCAATCAGGTAAATTATTGTAACCCAATAACTCGAGTTGTTGATATATGTTTATAATTAGTTTATATACTATTCATAACATGCCCGAAGTGGAAGTTCTTCTAATGAGATTGATATTTGCACGGGCTAACAAAATTCGAAGTCAGGATCTCTCGCTCAAGTTGGACTATGAGAATGCTTGTCATGAACAATTGCATCACAATAACTTGAGTTGCACATTTAGATTAGTTTTTATATTAGTTATTAACATGCATCCTCAAACAGAAGCTCTCATAAGATATGACTGTTTGCATAGCTTCCGTAAATCATGTACATGACTTGAAGGTTACTGGGATTCGAAACAAATACCGCTCGCTCAGTCATTAAAAACTATGATATCACGAAAACTCTACCTATAAAAAGACCTTCCAATCTCCTTCCTCATCAAACCATGAGTCCAACATTTGATGGCATGATGCTCCACTTCATAACATCATGCATCTTTGTTCTAGCCTCCATTGCCACCAACACAAATGCATCAACCGAAAGACAACCATACGTGATCCACATGGACAGAACCAAGCTCCCTCCATCGGCCACACCTTCTCCAGCCCAATGGTACCAATCACTACTCGATTCCGTCACCGAAATCACAACTCAAGAACAGGGGAAAAACCCAACTCCTCCGACCCTTCTCTACGCATACGACACCGTCGTTTCAGGATTCGCCGCAAAGCTCTCCGCCGCAGAGCTCCGATCTCTAACCCAAACCACCGGATTCGTTTCCGCGATTCCTGACGAAATCCTGACTCTCCACACCACCCACACGCCTAAATTCCTCGGCTTAGAACAGGGGAAGGGTCTCTGGAGCCAATCAAGCCTAGAATCCGACGTAATCGTCGGAATCCTCGATACCGGAATCTGGCCGGAACATCCCAGCTTCCAATCGGGATCAAAGACCGTCCCTTTAAACTGGAAAGGCCAGTGCGAGACCGGCACGAAATTCTCCCCTGCAAACTGCAACGGCAAGCTCATCGGCGCAATGTCCTTCTACAAGGGCTACGAATCCGCAGCTGGAGCGGTCAACGAGACCGTTGACTACCGGTCCCCTCGCGACTCCAACGGCCACGGGACCCACACTGCTTCCACGGCCGCCGGAGCTCTGTTACCGAACGCGAATTTCTTGGGGTTGGCGAATGGATCGGCGGCGGGGATGAGGTACACCGCTCGGATTGCGGTGTACAAAGTGTGCTGGGCGCGGGGGTGTACGAATTCGGACATATTGGCGGCTATGGAGCAGGCGGTGAAAGACGGCGTGGATGTTCTCTCGCTGTCGTTAGGTGGGTCGCCGAAGCCGTATTATTCCGACAATGTGGCGATTGCGTCGTTTGGTGCGGTTCAGAATGGGGTTTTCGTGTCCTGCTCGGCGGGAAATTCTGGACCGTTGATTTCGAGTGTTTCGAATACTGCTCCTTGGATCATGACCGTTGCTGCTAGCTACACGGATCGTGGGTTTCCGACGAGCGTTCGTTTGGGGAACGGCGAGGTTTATGAAGGGTCTTCGCTGTACTACGGCAAGCCCACCAAGCAATTGCCGATTGCCTATGCTCAAACGGCAGGTATATTCTGCAAACGCTGTCGTTTTCGTAGTTTCGATTGATTAGGGATGAAAATTCAATCACGGTTAACCGGAACTGTGACCGAAATCAGTTTATCCAAATTTATCATGAGTTTGGAGTTCAACTTGGTTTTCGATCAATTCAATAAACATTAATGAAAATCGTACATTATTCCGAACACATGAACATTACTAATTACGAGTTGGATAAAACCGAATGTCCAAATTGAAATGAAATAAATATTCAAAATATGTAACTCATGAATTAAATATCTATACCTAGACTGAATGTTCGAACTCATGAATTCAATGTTCAAAATCATGTAATATTGTTCAAATTCAGTTAAATTTGAATTGAAATTGGTCATAGTCATGATTCGTGAAATTTAATTTGATCCGATTAAACCAGATCGATCGATTTTCACCCCTATTTGATTTACTATAAAACGACCGATGTCCAAACTCATGAACTCAATGTTTAAAATCATGTAATATTGTACAAATTCAGTTAAATTCGAATTGATCGGTCACGGTCATGATTTGTCAAATTTAATTTGATCACGGTCACGATTTGGTCCGGTTTAACCCTGACCGACCAATTTCCACTCCTATTCAGTTTACAGTAAAACGACGACGTTTTGACAGATTCGATTTGACTATGATGACCAGGTGGGAAACTACAAGGAGCCAACTACTGCATCGACGGCACGTTAAACAAGAAGCTAGTAAAGGGAAAGATGGTAATATGCGACAGGGGAATCAGCGGCCGGACCCAAAAGGGTGAGGTAGTCAAATCCGCCGGAGGAGCCGGAATGATACTCGTCAACGGCGACAGCGCTGGCGAAGAACGCTTCGCCGACCCACACGTCCTACCAGCAACTTCACTAGGAGCCTCAGCTGGAAAATCCCTAAAAAAATACATCACCACCACATCGTCTTCATCATCAATCAAGAAGTCAAAACCAACAGCTTCAATCACCTTCAAGGGAACAACCTACGGCTCCGCCGCACCCGCAATTGCGGCGTTCTCATCCCGAGGGCCGAGCTCCGTCGGCCCAGAGACAATCAAGCCTGACATTACCGCACCAGGGGTCAACATCCTCGCCGCCTGGCCTCCTGGAATCAGCCCAACTATGCTCAAATCCGATTACAGATCCGTCCTCTTCAACATCATCTCTGGAACTTCGATGTCGTGCCCCCACATCAGCGGCATAGCCGCGCTGCTGAAGTCCGTCCACAAGGATTGGTCCCCGGCGGCAATCAAATCGGCGATGATGACCACTGCTTACGTTGTCGACAACAAGAACAACCCGATTGCTGATTTCGGATCTAATTCTACCGCCACCGCTTTCGGGTTCGGGTCGGGTCATGTTGACCCGGAAAGAGCTTCTGATCCGGGGCTGATCTACGATGTTTCCACGGAGGATTATCTGAATCACCTCTGTAGCTTGAACTATACCTCTGCTCAGATATCTGCGGTGAGATCTGGGAAGAGTTTTGATTGTCCTAGTGGTGATATTGGGCAAGCCGGAGATCTGAACTACCCTTCTTTTGCTGTGAATTTTAAAAACGGTGGATCGAGAAATGGAAGTTCGATTAGGTTTAGGAGAACTGTGACGAACGTTGGGAAGATCGGTAGGTATGAGGTGAAAGTAGAGGAACCCGATGGAGTTTCGGTGAAGGTGAAGCCTGGAGTTTTGGAGTTTGTGAAATTAGGGGAGAAATTGAGTTACGATGTGGAATTTGTTGACGGCGGCGGAAAGGGTTCGTCGTTTGGGGCGGTTGTTTGGACGTCGGGGAAATACTGTGTTCGGAGTCCGATTGCGGCCTCCTGGGAACAATAGTTTCGAGTTCGGTTGGTTGGGTATATTTTTATGTTTAATGTCCTGATCTGGAAATGGTTTCACGAAAGGAGTACCATTTTGTAATTTGACAAAAAGCACCGAGAAAGCCCTTACCTATTAACTAAACTAGGCATGTTGCCCGCGCTTCGCTGCGGGGTTTGTGAACCCGTTGGTACGCCTGATGCAAGTTTAGTTTGGTTAAATTATCCAATATTATGTTCGTTAAGACAACGTTCTATGTCGGCTACCTATCACTGCTACTTGGAGGTCCCTTTCATACTTTTAATCGCTACCTTACTGTTGTTCATTGGTTGTGTTTTTTCTTCTATGAATGTTTTTTTGTTGCTTTGTATTTTCATCCATTATTGTTTCTGGAATATCTCTGTATTTTATTCGAGGAGGTTGCTCTTCAGCTATTCGGCATCGTCTTGCCCCATTACTGCATCTCTGCTTCTCTGCACGTTATCTACTCGTCTTTGCTCTGAATAATCTTGAGCTAGGCATCATCTTGCTCCACTACTGTATCTTTGAGAATGGTTTTCTTCATCTCTGCTACTCGTTATCTACTCTTCGTTGCTCTGCATAATGTTAGGTTTGTACACCATTGTATCATCTTGCTCCATTAGTGCTACTTTGAGAACGGGTTTTCCACATATCTGCTTCTCTACGTTATCTACTCGTCGTTGCTTTGCATAAATGTTGAGCTTGATTACAGTAGCACCATCGTGCTCCGTCACTGCATCTTTTGACAACAGTTTTCTTCATCTCTGCTTCTCTACACAATATCTACTCGTTGTTGCACTGCATAAATGTTGAGCTTGACTACAGTAGCACCATCTTGCTCCGTCACTACATCTTTTGACAACAGTTTTCTGTATCTCTACTTCTTTGCACATTATCTTACTCGTCATCGCTCTACATAATGTTGAGCTTGATCACTATTATCCAGCTCGGAAAGCATAGGGAAACATAAGGGAAACTTGATGCTGCGAGCATTGTGTTTAGTGTGGCATCCATCATCTTACTTCAAAGCTTATGTTCCGTTAGAGGGTAATTACCTCCGCTCTTTTCTGCTAGTTGCTTCAAGAAGTTGAAGCTGTGGTTATGCTTATTCCCAAAATCCAATTGTTTACACCCCACTGGTGTTACTGTCGGTCTTCTAGTGTTAGTAAAACTCCCGGCGGCCTGAAAGTTGGATTTCATTGCATATTCTCTTTTAGTCTGGATCGATTGAAGCGTCTTGTGTTCTTAGTTTACATGTCGGCTCGTCTTGTATGTAATCCCAGTTGATAACTGTGTGTGATGCCACTTACCGAAAATAGAGTTTGGTGGTTCTGGTTTCTCTCAATTCAGTTTCTGTTGTATTTGATCATAGTAAACCGTGTATATCATCATAATTTGTTGCTTTGATCTGCTGTCTATTTTCTATTTACATTTCCTCTAGGTAAATTCCATTCATCAATTATTATCGTTCGACACCAAACAGCATGGCCATTGGCCTTACCTTCCTTGATGACACACTCGTTAGCTTCTTTCGTCTTAAATCTATTGTTGGATTCTGGGTTTCTGTTTTGAATAGTCTGAGAATTCAAAATGTTTCATACCACATGGTTTCCCATTCTTCTCGTCTTTGATGTTCCTCGGTCGTGAACCCTGATCATGCTAGGGGGAGTGTTCCCTTGCCATAAGCACCTGCAAGTCAATAGTTTCTAGTTCCTAACATCAACATCAACAACATTTAGGCTGAAGATCTCTAGAGTCTTGACTATAGGGAAATCAAGGACAACAGATAAGTATAAGAACTCACCTTCAGGCCCATCTCATGCCAGGTCAGCTATCCCTCAGGTACATCATCAGAAACTACTCCTTTCAACTCATTATTCTGATAACCAGTCCAATCAACATCATACAACCGACTACTAAAGACTGGAAACTGAAGCTCACATTCGACATTCCAATCAACATTATACAACCGACATGTTTACATTTCCAAAGCAATCAAACTCTACAATCTAGAAACAGAAGAGATAAAAAGCTCGTTTAATTGTTGTTGCTTTGTGACTTGCTCTCTCGTGCTCTTGGCTTGCTTTCCCAAGAGGATCATTATATGAGATACAAAGAGCCAAAAACAAATGTAGTCTTTTAGTTCGTAGATAACAAATGGCCTACCATATTGACAGAGAAAACGTCATGGCTCTTGAAAACTTGATGGTCTCCTATGCACAGAGAAATTACTCTGGATCTGCAATAGTTATTCACGGTTCATAGTCTCCTTGCTCATAGATCATAAAAGCAAAGACAGTTTATCGAGTAAATATAATATAAGAACTCACATGTTTGGTAAACAGAGAATCGTTTAAAAAAGGAGCAATAACTGAGAATATGCAAAGACAGACAGATATAAGCACAAAGAATATGAGGAAAAGGAAGATGATAAGGGCCTTTAAATGATGCCAGCCCAGCTATGGTTTTCAATGCTAATGATGTTTCAGAATGAATGGAAGGAATTCACAAATGGGTATTAGTGTACTTCCAGGTGAGGACATCAATTTAGCAGGTGAGGTAAAAGCAGAAGTTGAGGCCATAGACTATACCGGTTAGAGATATTGAATCCTGATTTCTCCCCTTTCAAGTAATTACCAATTTGCAGTTTTGCAACTGGATTTCAGAATTCCCATGTCTTGCCTTCTTTCTCATTCCCAAAAGGATGATCTCTTAGTAGTTAGTGCTTCGTTACTTTAGATGGACTTGAGTTTGATTCTTACTGCTATTGTAGTGTTGCATAGGTTGGGCTTTTTAAGTGTTCTTTTATTAACAGGAGGAGATAACAATAGTTTCTTCGCCTACTTTGAATTTTCTAACAATACACGGGAAATAGGCAAAATTTTCCGACGGGAACGGACCTTGCTTTATAGGTTCTTTTAACTTGGTGTATCTGTTAGTTCTTACTTAGTGTATCTAATGAGGAGGAAGCCTTAACTGCATTGTAAGACAAACCTGAATGCTTCCATGTTGCTATAATTAAGGTAAGTACCAAGGTTTTGACCAGCTCATTACTTAGAGATCATTGGTATAAATTAGTTCATCCTAATATAACAGTATTAGTATTTAGCAAGTCAGCAGCAGGAAAGGCTTAATCTTATTTGATTCTTCAAGGAATTGATAAGGCCTTGTTTCAAAATACTCTATACAAAATAAACACCCTGAACATGGAGTTGTAAAAGCACACTTCAAGGTTACCTATGTTATGAGCAATAGTCAGCCACATGGAATAGAAACTTGTTGGTGTCTTCTCTGGATTGCAGTCAGGATATAAAAAAGACATCTTAAAATTCTCAGAAGGAGAAGAGTAAGGTTATATATCAACTTTCATGTCACTGTAAAAGTTGGGTTCGACTGAGGAGGAGCACTCACAAACATGATTTCTGATTCAAAAAAAACTCAGATGGGTAGAAATTAGCTTGTCTGTAAGCAACTTGTAACAAAGTTGATCAACCACTCAGATATGAGAAACAGTAAAAAAACAAACAATATACAGCGATAGAATATTGTACTGCTTAATAATAACTTCATTTCCAAAGAAACCATTGAAATGAAATGCAGGGAGAGAAGTTCGAACCTGGAATAGTTTCTCATTAAAAATGTCATGTATGGACCATGAGAGCAAAGTAGCTATGAATTTTTCCACTGTCTCTTCCCATAAACTTCTTTACCTAAATAAGGAACCATAAAAATTCCATTCTCTGTCTTGTAAATTTCCAGGTGTTCTATCAAATCAAACCATAGAATACCAACTTTCCTTACCTTGAAAGGCTTAGGAATACGGATAGTTCCAGTCTCATACATAGCATTCAGGCCAAGCGCCTCTCTTGATAGACATGTCCTCATGGGACCTGAGAATCCAGTTTTAGGTTATCAACTTAATGAATTTGTCACAATGCTTGAAGAACTGTTAACTCTAAGGATACACATCTCAACATCCAATACTCTTGAATAAAAAGCTTCTGGTAGTTTGAAAATAGATGATAAGATCAATCTAGTGAAACTTGTGAAATTACTCACCATGAGGAGCCATTCAGAAACTGGGGAGAAACCCACGCTCAAACATGTGACTGAATGGTCCATGGCCAATACCATGCAGTAATCCTGCAAAGGCAAGAGATTCAGTACACAAGTTTGAAGACAATAGTTGCATAAACTTTAAAAGAACAACACAACACTGCTTACCAGCAAGTTTCACAGTCTTTATATAAAAAATCATCGACCAAGAATTCAGAATCCTACTGGTGAACGCGCAGTCGTTGTGATGCGTTTCACACAAATAACTAACAAAGCTACAAAAGCTAGGGTAGATCGTATTCCAAGGGTCTTCTAAGATTGACTACTTCAAAACTGGCAAAATACTCGAATGCAGACAAGTTGTGCGTGGTGTGAGTTCCACGACTTCTAATTCTAAGAAATGCAGAGAAATTAAAACAAATTAAACTAAAACAGATTGGAAATTAGGGTTTGAAAACAGAGATAACAAACGAACTTAGACTTTGAATCCCCCTTCGTTCCCCAGAGCATTGACAATCAACAGATCAGCGGATTTCGATTCTCATTCAATCAATTACTAAGACACCACCATAACTCCTTACCCTTAGGTTTAAGACCGGCGAACGTTCGCTTTATCCGTTCTAACTACCAAGATTAACTAGCCGCCCGGGTACGGTCGCCTCTCGCAACGACTTAATTAACTGGTGCAATTACTAATGATTAATGAGTTACTCTTACAGTGGATTAACCCTAACCAGTTCCTATGAAAGGCACGCTCCAATTATAAGGTTAATTGTTCAATTCGATGTTCTAAAGTAAGGCGAGCGTTCACTTCTATCCTTAGCTTAACAAGAATCTAATCTAGGTGATCAATCCAGACAAGAAACATGAACAAGGAAGAACAAATCAAACATGAAAAAGAACTGATTGAATTTCGAATCTAATCACCGCCGATCCGTGACCGCTTTAAAGCCCTGGGTCACTTAGGGTTCATCTAGTCTAAGCTCTAACGAGTTTAGCTACTCATGTTTATCACAAAAGAATCTAAGACAAAGAAAGAGTTCATCATCCAGAGGAAGAACAGAAAAGAATCTGAAAAACCTAATTTAGACGACTTTGACAGACTTCGATCTTCGGTAAACTACACTCCTAGCTCCGGTTCTCCGAGATGAAAGGGATGACGTCACGATCTCTTTCCGGCTCTTCGAACTCTAACTCTTCGCTCCAGAACTCCAGAGAATCCTTGGAAAACGTAATTATGAAAGATATCTTATTTGGGCCCCCTAAGTGCTCTGGATTTCCCTATTATTTTCGCCGAAATTCTTGAGGAATTTTCGGCGAAAATTCCTTTGCAAATGAAGGGATATTTTCGCTCTTCTCCTGGACTTCATTCTCGGATCGAAAACTCAACACTTTCGCCGAAAATTTCCTTTACTTGGCACCAGTCGATTTGTGATGATATTTTCGCCGAAAATGATAGGGTATTTTCGGCGAAAACTTCTTTGTAAACCGGGCAGGAATTTGTTTGAACTTGATTGGCTCCTTTGATCGATTCCGGTTCAGTTCCTCGATGTTCCAATGCCTTAGACACGTCCTTGGTTACTTATTCGATGGCAAAAACCTGTGCTAACATAAAAACACTAGAAAACCATCAAATAGACCCGAAACGGGCCAAGGTGACACAAATGGCACGAGATAGGGCAATCGATTGAATATTCGTTATTCTACCCTAAAAACCATGTCTTAAGCAAAGAAATGTCGCTTAAATGAGGCTGATAATCACGTCAAATCGAGTGTCATCAAATACCCCACACTTAAGCTTTTGCTTGTCCTCAAGCAAATTGAATAGAAACGCTCATGTTCATAAATGATAAGATCGATTAAATTGGAGCTCAATCAAACACAATGAATTATTAGACAGCTAATTCCTAGAATAAGAAACCTAACATGCATACAGATCAGCCAAACTATCTGGTCTCACTAATAAACTGCACACGACAAGTAATTAGCAACCAATTATGCACGAATTTGACCTGACCGACCAGACTCTTCACACAGGATATGTATAGTACAATGGGAACTCTCACTCTCTGTGTTTAAGGACGTGTTTCTGCTCTCGATCATTTTCTGTTACCGAATTCTGTCATAGGTTTGCATTTCGACCACATCTCCACCACTGTGACAACACGAGTATCTAGTCAAGAAGGACTTCCCTGCTAGGACCGTAATGAAATCTACACTACTTGGGTTTATGATGCGATGGATGATGGGAATGTATGATGATGGCTTGGTGCGGTGTAACTTTCGACTAACTTCCCTCGAATCTAATCTATGGCTTCCTACCGTCTAACCAAACACGGGTGGAATGATGAACGCTCGTCCTATGATACCCTCAAGCAACCTAGCACTTATTCTTTTTCTTTACACGATTTTTTTTCTTTCTTTTCAACTTTTATTTTGACTTCGTTCTTCCATTTGTAGGGAGAAGAACGTTTTATTGAACTAGAAACCTTGAAACTTTTCTGATTTTTCTTTTCTTCACTTTTTTTCCGAAATTTTCTTTCTTTTCTTACTTTACTTTTTTTCTTTTGTGCCGATTTTCTTTTAGTTGCTAGAGGGATTTACAAGTCTGGACATATTAGCTAAGACCACCTGTTTAATGGCTATAGGCAGGTTACCACAAACCGACTTCCGGTAGGTCAATCTAGAACTACAACCACAGGGGATCAATGGGGAATGAAGGAAATGGGAAATGGCTGTAATGTATTATCGAACCGAAAGAACAGGCCAAGCTCAAGGGTCTAAACCTAATGGATTTATCGTTTGGTAGGCTATCTGGCTTAGTAGCTGAATCTAGGTGCCCCTATCCTTCTAGAACTCGTGTCATCGTGTGGTCTCGAGTAGGTCTCATGCAAATTCTAACTCATTCAGGCAAACAGAAAACCACTCAGAAAGAATTAAAATTGCAAGTTACGTGCAATGGATCAAAAGCTCATAGTTGGTTTGCTAGTCGGATTCGGTCATTTTCATGCAATCAAGGCTACAAACTACAAGTGTGATTTAAAAATTCTGTTCCGACCAGGCAATTTAGCATCAAAGTATACAAGTTGGTTCTCAAGTTCTAGGTTAAGCAGTCTAAGCATCATTATGAAGGTTTGAACAACAACTTAACATCAAAAATCAAGAACTGAGCATTCTAATGCTAGAGAGACTGGAATGGAATCACGAGGCACACACAAAACACAATCAAGGGCAATCAAGTTCATGCAAGGTTCTCTAACATCCTACCCCACACTTAAATCGGACTGTGTCCTCACAAGACTAATTCTAGAGTTCAGAGTGAAGTAGAAGAACCTGGACCGAGATGATTGGCGTAGGGGATGAGCACGGGTCCTCGGAGCGGAGGGAATCTACCCAAGCGAAGCAAAGGGAATCTCCCTACTGCCTACAAAACAAAAACAAATGAAACATAAAAAGGAAACCGGGACAAGTGTCCCGGATCCACACAGAAAAAAGTTGGATCGAAATCCGAAAAGAATAAATAAAAATAAAGGACAAGGAAAAGGACACCACCTGATCATGGCTGGTCAGGGGTGTCGGGGGGTGGAAAGTGGAGGTGCTCGCCGAGCTGACGTTGCCACGCCAGCTGTGCCTCATACCGCCTGTCGGCGCGGCGCATATGCTGCTGCATAATAGTCCACCTCGCCTCTTGAGTGGCGTTGTCAGTGATGCGCCACTCCTGCAGTCGCTCATACAACTCACCAATGTCCGCGGGGTGCGGTCGGTGCTGATGGTGAGGCGCCTGGTATGTATCTGGGATGTGCGGCGGCGACTGGTGTGCATACCCCGCCTGATGGTGTGGCGAGGGTATATAATCATGGAACTCTGGCGGCGGCTGCGGCTGCGGCTGCTGCTGCTCAGTATCATCTTCTTCCTCTGACTCGACCACAAGCTGGAGTGGAGGATTTGCTGCTACATGGGGACTGAGGTCCAGCTCTAAGTCGTATTCGACTGCCAAATCTCCTCCAACGGTCCTAACTTGGCGTCGTGGAATGTTCGGGCCATATTCATGGCTGATGCCGAAAAAGATGATGAGCTGGCCTATGAAGTTTCCTCCCAGGAGTCTGCGAGGTGGCGTCCGCCACTTAGTCTTCTGGCGGAAGATGCGAGCCAGCACCCAGCCGGGGTGAAGAGGGTAGCTCTCTCGAATGGCTCGAAGAAGCATAAGCTCCTCCTTGAGGATATGGTGGCGATCCTTGTCTGGAACATACAAAAGCGATCAACGCCAAACCACATGAATAAATTTAAAGAGTGGGTGAGAGAGGGACTTAACTGAGTCATGGCCCGTGAGGCGATCACCAGGCACTCCAGTCATGTGGCTCCAGAGTGCGTGGTACTCCTCGTCGTCATCATCATCGCCCCAGCCTAGGTGATGGTCGTGATAATGCTCGTAGGGGATGCCAAGATGAGCAGCAAACTCATCGTAGGTGAGCTGCCTGTACACCCCACCAAGATAGAAGGTCACAACCTTCTGGCGCTGCTTCCTCTTGTGCTCATCCAGATCAAAGGTCGCCCAGAACTCCTGAAGGGCGATGTCTGGGAAATCGACAGCGATGGTGGTCAGCTCTAGGAGGCCGGCCGGTGCTAGGGCGTCATGCACATTCTGGTGGTAGTCCTCGTCGTGCTCGGAGAGGGACTCCATGGAAAGAGGGCGCACGTCAGCTCCACGAATGTGCTGGATCTTCTGGAAGCACTCGAAGTAGAAGTCAGGTAGACGAGCTAGAGTGCGATGGTATCCAGCCCGGCGGGGTAATGCTGGAGGAGGGCCCAGAACGGCGGGTGTGACGGGGGCGGCAGCTCCGGAGCTCGAGGCGCCATCAAGTCACGCCTTAGTCCTGCGCTCATAAGTGGTGTTCCTAAAACCAGAATGAAACCAGATCAGTCAAACTTAAAACCCTACCCCACACTTTGTAGAAAAACTCAATTTCACAAAGAAATGAGGAAAACCAAGTGGGGGTAAGCAAAGCAGAGTAACCGGTAATCATAGACAGTAAAATACATGCTTAGGAACAGCCAGAATCGGATAAGCACAATCAGAGTTCAAAGAGTCAAACCGACATTCAGAAAGTCAACACTATAGCATAATGAACCCTAATCATGGCAAGACTATCACAAAGCGGAGAATGACGGTAAAATATGATCTCAGATGGCAAACACAATAATCTGAACGAGAATGAACACATACGGCAGCCAAATGACAAAAACAGTTCATGGTCTATCCGACATTTCTCACAAGTCAACATAACAAAGAGTCAATCGTATGCATAGCAACACATAATCAAATGATATGGAAATTAAGCACGGAACTCCCTAAGCATGCTAGAATAGTTCTACAAGTTTAGCTAACCTAGTTCACACGAAATCAGTCGGCACGCAAATCGAGGCAAACCGAAAAGTCAACCGAAAGTCAATCCCGACGAAATTCAGCAATCCATATGTCAAAAGATTCGTATTGAAAAGTTCTACAACTTACCTTGAAGCCATGGGTGCTAAAAATGAACGGTTTGGGAGAAATTGGTGAAAAACTCTGAAAACAAGGGTTTCGGTGAACTGGAGCTGTAGAGCTCCGATTCGAACGTTCTAGGGCTCAAAACGATCGGAAAAGAGAGGGGAGTTGGGCGGTGGCGGTCGGCGGCGGGAAACAGCGGTGGCGGCGGTTTTGAAAAGGGTGGCGGTCGGGTTTGAGAAAACAGGGGAAGTTTTCGGCTGTGGGTCAAAAATGAAATAAGGGAAGAGAGAGGATAAGACCGGATTCTTAAGTGGGATTTTTGGCCGATTTTCAAAGAGATTTTCGGCGAAAAGAATAGGGGGTTTTCGCCGAAAATTTACGTTCAAATGCACTGCCGGTTTTCAAAGATCATTTCGCCGAAAATTCCCATATGTTTTCGCCAAAATTAAGAGTTAAAATCACTGCCGATTTTCAAATAGATTTTTCGCCGAAAACACTCAACTTTTCAAACCGATAATATGAAACAGGAGACCGGGTTCGAAAATTCAAAAGGCGATTTCGCCGAAAATAGGGGTGATTTCGCCGAAAATTTTGAACTACTCGGGTGAAAATATTTTCGCAAATCCGGCCAACTTCAGAAAATCGCAGTTAAATCCACAAAAATCAGAACGACCTCAATCAACTTGCGACTGACTCTATGACACACAGAATCTACACGAAAAATAAGAAAACAAACAAACTGACACTTTTGGCTCCCCCGAACCGACT
This sequence comes from Linum lewisii, assembly GCA_034768395.1. Lineage (NCBI taxonomy): Eukaryota > Viridiplantae > Streptophyta > Magnoliopsida > Malpighiales > Linaceae > Linum > Linum lewisii. The sequence goes on from CM068299.1 coordinate 63,162,533, forward strand.
CTAAAACACTAAGTTCGACAAAAATTAAAAACGGACTCCAGCCGTGGGTTGCCTCCCACGAAGCGCTCTTTTATTAACGTCCTTGAGCTGGATGATACCTGGACGGTATTAGGAGACATCCCAACTCAGATTCTCCTTAACGCTCGCGTCGGAGTTCATGAAGTACAGCTTCGGGACTTCTCCGGTAAGCGTGAATCTCTTCCCGTTCGCATGCAAGAGCTTGGTACGTCCATCGGGAAGATGATCAATGATCTTGAACGGTCTGAACAGCTCTCTGGAGAGGTCATCCTTCATGAGTGTTACGATGGAAGGAATGAGGACTGTCGGCTTCTTCTTTTCTTTTATCTCCGGCTTGGTATCACCAGGATCGGTGATCGTCAGTACTTCCTTAGGAGATGCTTTCGGCTTCTCCCTCCATACTTGTTCCGGCGCCGGTTTCTCAGAACGATTTGATGGTGCAGCTGGCTCGGTGGAAGACGGCAGAATTTTTGGCCTCCAGACCATTTGGGTCTTCGTCTTCTTGTTCTTTCCCCGAGGTCTGCTAGGTTTAGTGCTCGGTGGCTTAGAAGAGGCTTGCAGTTCCTTCTTCTTCTTCTTGAGCGGCTTCTGAACCGAAGTTTCTGGCTTCTTCTTAATAACTTGTTCAATATCTGCAGCAACAACTGATCTAGAGACACTGGAAGAAGTATTAGTAACGGAGTTGACCGGAGTCAACTCCACAGTTTCAACAGCTAAGCAGTGAGATTCTTCATTCTTAGAGTCATATTTCATGCCATTTTTAAGACGGAACGTTTTCGTTTCTTTACCGACCCTTAGAGTTAAAGAACCATTTGGAACGTTAATATTCATTCCAGTAGTAGCCATGAAAGGTCGACCTATGAGAATGGTAGAATCATCCGTGCTAGTATCCATAATCACATACTCAGCTAAGAACCTGAACGGACCACATTTAGTAACGACGTCTTTAATCTCTCCCTTAGGGGTTTTAAGTGATCTATCAGCAAAGACAAGTTGCATACTAGGCGGTTCAAATTCTCCTAGGTTTAACTTTTCAAACAGGCTCATAGGCATGACATTAACAGACGCTCCTAGATCAACTAAACAACGTTCAATCTCAACATCATTAATGACCAAAGGTAAAGTAAAAGAACCAGGATCAGATAACTTAGCTGGATATGGAGAGGCAGGTTTCTTAATACGAATGTCAGGGTATCCTTCCTTGTTCCCCTTCATGCCAGTCTCGATCCTTGCATTTGGCAGAAATGCTCTTGGAAAAGGAGGCTTCACGACGTACGGTGCAAGAGGAGGATCATCCTCCTTAGTCGCCGGTTCCTGTTCTTCTTCTTCCTCCGGAGTTTCAGCGATCCTGCGTAAGACAGAACAAGAATCAGCAATTAAGTTTGGGAGTTTTCGAGCGGTTACCATCTTGGCTTGCTCCTTTCTCGGATTCGGCTCTGTCTGGCTTGGAAGTTGGTCAAATGGTCGACCAGATGCTAGCATGCTCGAGATGTTGTTCACAGCTTGCTCAATTCTTTGTCCAGATGCTATCTGTTCTTAATTGAGAAGAGCTTGAGCCTTGAACTGACTGTCATGATCATCGAGTCTGGTGATGATCTGGCTGAGCTTCTTATCCAGGTCACTGACATTGTTCTCCCTTTGATGTTGCTGCCCTGGATAGGTATTATTAAGATATTGATTCTGGCGATTGTCAGGAGCAGTTCCATAATTACCCGGATTGCGATGCGGCGGCTGGTAGACACCTGCCGGCGAATGGTTAGGCTTCTGATCCTGAGCTGGACCAGCCGGGCGGTTATTCTGGTTCTGGTTATGGTTGGCGCCAGCATTGTAGGGAGGTGTGTCTTGATAGTTCCCTTGCTGTCTGAAGTTACGGTAACCAGCATAACCATTCTGATTATTAACGAAGCCTTGTTGAATGAAATTTACCTCTTCGGCAGACCAGACTTCTGCCTTACCAAAATTCTGACAATGGCCTCCATTATGTGCGCAAGCTCCACACTACTCGCAATCAGCAACGTAGACAGAAGCTGTCGGCGGCTTGATCGGTGTGGTAGACTTCTTCAAATGCTTCTCTACTTCTGCTTTGATTGTGGCTTCGAGATCTAGCTTGCTCATTGATCCTTCAGATTGTCGTTCCCAGTTCCTTGACTTGGAAGCACAGTTTGCGAAGTGAAGAAGAGCAGCTTCAGGTGTTAGTGTAGTGCAATCCCCTTCAGCTAGAGAATTGACCCACTTGGCAGATTCTTCTTGAAGTCCTCGAGCAAAAATTTCAGCTAACTGCCTTTGCTCGAATCCATGATGAGGCAGGTGTAGAGAAGTTCTTGGAATCGATTCCAAGTATCATACAAGTTTTCTCCTTATTTCTGGGAGAATCTGGCGATGCTGTCCTTGATAGCAGTTGTTCTGGCCGGAGGGAAGTATTCTTCAACGAAGTCCTGAGCCAGAGTATCCCAATCAGTGTAATAGCCAGGTGGTTTGCCAGTAAGCCACCTCTTAGCAGGGCCTTTCAGAGAGAACGGGAAAGCTCTCAGACAAAGAGTGTTTTTGTCGAGGTTTTCGCTCTTGAAAGTGCTGCAGAGATCAAGGAAGTATGCAAGATGAGTGCACGGATTATCTAGGGGCCTGCCTTCAAACTGTAAATCCCTAGAGATCATAGTCAAGAATGGAATCTTGATCTCATATCAGGATCTCCTTCAATGCGCGAAACGGCAATGGCAGATCGAATGCTAGTCGCGCTCAGCTTGTTATAGTCTGCTAGACTCTTCTGTGCAGATGGTGGTGGTGGCGGTTGATCGCCATTCGGTGGTGGTGGTGGTAATCTATCGTCCATGGCAGGAGATGGAGGAGGTGAGAGTGACTCGGTGTATGAAGCGGATGAAGATGACGGTACATGTGAAGATGGAGATGAGGAACTCTCCTTCAGTTCCTCGATCTTGATCGAAGTGATGAATGGATTGGATCTGCCTTTCTTCAGAATCTGTGATCGTAGAGGTGGAGCAGAACTGCCTGGTCTCTCTGCACTCTTAGCCTGTTCGGTTTGAGAGCGAGTCCAAGGACGGTGAGGCATACACCTGTAAACCTACAGATAACAAAGACAAACAAAACCAGTGTAAAATCGAAGTGGATGGAAAGGTGAAAGATGGAAAGTAGAAGAATAAATTGCCAGTTCTTCTTTCGAACAATCAAAAGAAGTCCCCGGCAACGGCGCCAATTTGGTGAACGCGCAGTCGTTGTGATGCGTTTCACACAAATAACTAACAAAGCTACAAAAGCTAGGGTAGATCGTATTCCAAGGGTCTTCTAAGATTGACTACTTCAAAACTGGCAAAATACTCGAATGCAGACAAGTTGTGCATGGTGTGAGTTCCACGACTTCTAATTCTAAGAAATGCAGAGAAATTAAAACAAATTAAACTAAAACAGATTGGAAATTAGGGTTTGAAAACAGAGATGACAAACGAACTTAGACTTTGAATCCCCCCTTCGTTCCCCAGAGCATTGGCAATCAACAGATCAGCGGATTTCGGTTCTCATTCAATCAATTACTAAGACACCACCATAACTCCTTACCCTTAGGTTTAAAACCGGCGAACGTTCTCTCTATCCGTTATAACTACCAAGATTAACTAGCCGCCCGAGTACGATCGCCTCTCGCAACGACTTAATTAACTGGTGCAATTACTAATGATTAATGAGTTACTCTTGCAGTGGATTAACCCTAACCGGTTCCTACGAAAGGCACGCTCCAATTATAAGGTTAATTGTTCAATTCGATGTTCTAAAGTAAGGCGAGCGTTCGCTTCTATCCTTAGCTTAACAAGAATCTAATCTAGGTGATCAATCCAGACAAGAAACATGAACAAGGAAGAACAAATCAAACATGAAAAAGAACTGATTGAATTTCGAATCTAATCACCGTCGATCCGTGACCGCTTTAAAGCCCTGGGTTACTTAGGGTTCATCTAGTCTAAGCTCTAACGAGTTTAGCTACTCATGTTTATCACAAAAGAATCTAAGACAAAGAAAGAGTTCATCATCCAGAGGAAGAACATAAAAGAATCTGAAAAACCTAATTTAGACGACTCTGACAGACTTCGATCTTCGGTAAACTACACTCCTAGCTCCGGTTCTCCGAGATGAAAGGGATGGCGTCACGATCTCTTTCCGGCTCTTCGAACTCTAACTCTTCGCTCCAGAACTCCAGAGAATCCTTGGAAAACGTAATTATGAAAGATATCTTATTTGGGCCGCCGGGTTAAGTATTTATACTTAACCCTAAGTGCTCCGGATTTCCCTATTATTTTCGCCGAAATTCTTGAGGAATTTTCGGCGAAAATTCCTTTGCAAATGAAGGGATATTTTCGCTCTTCTCCTGGACTTCATTCTCGGATCGAAAACTCAACACTTTCGCCGAAAATTTCCTTTACTTGGCACCAGTCGATTTGTGATGATATTTTCGCCGAAAATGATAGGGTATTTTCGGCGAAAACTTCTTTGTAAACCGGGCTGGAATTTGTTTGAACTTGATTGGCTCCTTTGATCGATTCCGGTTCAGTTCCTCGATGTTCCAATGCCTTAGACACGTCCTTGGTTACTTATTCGATGGCAAAAACCTGTGCTAACATAAAAACACTAGAAAACCATCAAATAGACCCGAAACGGGCCAAGGTGACACAAATGACACGAGATAGGGCAATCGATTGAATATTCGTTATTCTACCCTAAAAACCATGTCTTAAGCAAAGAAATGTCGCTTAAATGAGGCTGATAATCACGTCAAATCGAGTATCATCACCTACGCAGATTGGAACAAAAAGCTTCAATACATGAAAAATACAAAGAGATGGATCACAATTAACAATAGCAAGTTTCAAAACTGAAAGGCTAAGAACCCTTTGCATGAAAGGCAATTCGAAATCCCCAATTTGAAACTCAATTAACACAATAACACTACCTGTTCGTCTTGACAAAGAAAGGACCTGCATCAGTTTCATAACGATTAGCACGGTTGATGCAGCAACCTCCAACTGGGATAATCCTTGTAATCTCGGTGGACTTCCCTTCTATTGTAATCCAGACTGATAGGATCATCGCTCATTGCAGCAACTGCATTCACAAGAATAGAAATTCATGATAAGAAATTGATGCTCAGTCAATCGATTGTTGAAATGGTTTTCAACTTACCAGCAAATGATCGTCTTCTCGTGAAGCGGAATGGCGGGCGGGACATAGGGTAGCAACAGCTCGCAGAGGCAATTCCCAATTGCGCCGCCGACATTTCTTCTCTGCTTTATCTTCCGTCGCCGCTGCTACTCCTGCTTCGCTGTCAAGCTCTCCGTCGCTGTGGCACTGAGGCGATAACGTATAACAATCAACGTGGGAATTAAAGCTATATAGAGGTGAAAACTATTGGAAGCGGTGGAGAGGATGACACCCGTCAACCAACGAAACCTCCCACGTCAGATGAGCCAAGGAATAGGTGGGAAACACGACAAATAGGTGATGCAGAGAGGAGATGCAAATAGGTGGGGAAGACGACACGATGACTGTGAAGCCCTGAGTTGATCGAGGGAACTCCGGCGAAGAGGAAGAAGAAAGAGAGAATAGACGAGAGAGAATTCAATTTGGGAGAGGAAGCCGATATAATCGGAGAATTTGTTATTTCTGTTATGTCAATTCCTCTGTTCACAAGAGTATTTATATGAGTAATTACATTCGGATACCCATGGACTACACAATTACAATTCAATCCTTCACTAACTACCCAGTTCATTACAACGACAGCCCGCATGACTGACAAATCCGCAGCAACGGCGAGATGCTGATACAGAGAGGAGAAACAGGGAAATCGGTGAGAAGCGGTGGAGAAGAGGACAAGACACGTAAGGAAGGCCGCATGACTGCCAAATCGACAGCGACGGCCGAATGCTTATGCACACAAGTGAAAGGCGGCGGCAATGGCCGACATTCCCAAGACCTATCCGAGCTGGAGCCAATCAAAGGCCGGATCACTACGGGCCAAAAGGCCCAACACACCAAAGCCCAATAAGCAACCGTGGAAGCATGTCAATCCTTAATGAACAGTAGAAATACACTAAAAATAGTCAAAACTTTCCGACAGTCAGCCCCCATAAAGGCGACTTGGCTTTATAGGTTCTTTTAATTATAAACTAGGTTACGTTGTCCGCGCGTTGCCGCGGGGACTTAAATGGCACGATATTGTCCACCCGTTGGTAAACAAATAAATATTGAAGAAGAACCGAAGAAGATATGTGAATAGGAAATTGAATTTGGTCGGTCATTTGGTCAGACCAAAAAATCAACCCACATTTGCCAACCCTATGGAGTGGTATCCGAGCCAAGAAATTAGTTAGGTGGCACTCCGAACCAAGGAAATTTGAGTTCAGTGATATCTGAACCAAGAAAGTTAGTTAGGTGGCTGCTACTAAACCTAATGAATAGTTCGGTGGTATCAGGTGCAATTTACCCGAATGTGAGGCTAGGTGAATGGCATTGTTAGCTATGTCTAAGTTAATAAGTTGAAGCCAAAGACTATAAATAAAGAATCTTACAACAACAAAATTTACCTTTTACCAAGAATAAGTACTAAGAGAATAAGTACTAAGTTTTGAAAATTCCTCTACAGTATAATGTAGTGAGTCGCGCGTTCTGCAGAACACCAAAATGTTTCTAGTCTGAAAATTTTTACCCATGCGATGACATAACTTGAATATTGAAAACAATATAAAACTGTAGATGAGGGTATGGTGATAATATTACTCGTATTTAGCCATTAATAAACTTAGAATCATAGATGGGGGTTGTTTAAAACATATAGGTTGGCAGTGACACTTTGGAAATATGCATGGCCACACAATGCTGCAGAGCTTGGTGCTGAGTTCGGATTAGTGGTAACTTAAGAAGAGCTGATGAGCTGAATCAGATAAAGAACTGTTCTATTACCGACCATCCAATGCACGAATTGCATCGATAGCATCCCTACGATCATCGAGTTCGATGTATATGTTTGTATCCGTACAATGAGCACTATTATGATACTGGTTTGGAGTGGCTTCACCAAACTGTTACTGCTATTGGACAACGTTCTATGTCGACTACCTATCACCGCTACTTGGAGGTTCCTTTCATACTTGTAATCACTACCTTACTATTGTTCATTAGTTGTGTTTTTTCTTCTATGAATGTCTTTTTTTTTTGCTTCGTATTCTCATCCATTATTGTTTATGAAATATCTGTGTGTTTTATTCGAGGAGGTATGCTCTTCAGCTATTCGGAATCGTCTTGCCCCTTTACTGCATCTCTGCTTCTCTGCCACGTTATCTACTCGTCTTTGCTCTGAATAATGTTGTGTTTGGCATCATCTTGCTCCATTACTGCATCTTTGAGAATGGTTTTCTTCATCTCTGCTACTCGTTATCTACTCTTTGTTGCTCTGCATAATGTTCGGCTTGAACACAGTGGCATCATCTTGCTCCATTAGTGCTACTTTGAGAACGGTTTTCCTCATCTATGCTCTGCTTCATAATGTTAGGCTTAAACACACTGGCATAATCTTGCTCCATTAGTGCTACTTTCAGAATGGTTTTTCTCATCTCTGCTTCACTGCACGTTATCTACTCGTCGTTGCTTTGCATAAATGTTGAGCTTGATTACAGTAGCACCATCTTGCTCCGTCACTACATCTTTTGACATCAGTTTTCTTCATCTCTGCTTCTCTGCACATTATCTACTCGTCGTCCTTCTGCATAATGTTGAGCTTCATCACTATTATCCAACTCGGAAAGCATATGGAAAGATAAGGGAAACTTGATGTTGCGAGTATTGTGTTTAGTGTGGCATCCATCATCTTGCTTCAAAGCTTATGTTCCATTAGAGGCTACTAACCTCCGCTCTTTTCTGCTAGTTGCTTCAAGAATGGTAATGCTTATTCCCAAAATCCAATCGTCTGCACCCCATTGGTGTTACTATCGGTCTTCTAGTGTTAGTAAAACTCCCGGTGGCCTGAAAGTTGGATGTCATTGTCTATTCTCTTCTGGTTTGGATCGACTCAAGCATCTTGTTCTTACTTTACATGTCTGCTCATCTTATCGTTCGACACCAAGTGCGATAATTTGCATATTCTTGTGTCAATTCAGCGTTATGTCCTCTATTTAAGTTTCCTACTATCTTCTGGGTATTCATAGTCCTCATGTCCAGTTCACAGTTCCTGGGTTTCTTACGCAACCTTTGCATTGTGCATGAAATCGTTGCAACGGTGACATATTAACCACTGGTGATCCGTTAGCAAATAGCGTGTACATAGCCATGTTCTATAGCATGACTCTACAAAACGATAGGAACGCCTCCTAAAATTTTGCTTACTCAGAAGTTCAGTACAAACATTTTTCAAAATGACAGATAAAAGGAAACATAAACTCAACTTAAAAAGATGTGGGAACCTCTAATTTATTCAATGGCTTGTCAACAGATGAGCCGCCTAATACCACTAAGGATTGATTAAAGCATTGACTAATCCCCCATCTTTCATTTCCAGAACTTGATTCATGAGCCTTTGACTCGATCACTCGATCAATTTCTTCGCGAAGGATGGTAGGCAGAACGCGGCGGCATGAATCTGGAAACAGTAATGGAAGCAGTTAAATTATGATATACCTTTCCAAACAGTAATGGGGATAAAAAAAACTAACCTCGGAATTGTAGAACTTAAGCGGCCCATGTGCCTTGTTATAGTCGGTGTTCATGTCTATCGAGCTCACTGGATGTTTGAAATCAATAATGGGTCCTTAGGTAGAGCAGAGCATGAAACCAATCACTCCAGTGCAAGAGAATGAGAGCCAAGAGCCCATCATGATGCTTAGTCAGGGACCCGCATGGATTCATTGTACCTTGGATATGTACGGACTGTGGTCCATGCGTAGTTGACAGCCTTTGAAGACCTGGTGGCAGGTTGTCGCGATATCTTCAATGATGCATATGAAGCCAAATCTTTTCCGCCTGAGTGCACACAACTCCTCCTGGATGAAGAGCTTTTGCTACCGACTGGAAGAATTGATTCTCGAACAATTCCTGTGCAGGTCCTGTTGTGAAGAAGTGATAAGAGCTTAGATAAAAATGGAAACTTTTCGATTTCCGACATTTATGACCATGAAAGGATCACGCAGGTTTACCTGTAGGGTCAGAAGAGTCTACGATGACTGCGTCGTAGGAACCGCCTTCAGAAAAGCAACTCCTACGAAATGTAAGAAATTAAACATATGCATAAGCAGAATAAAACAGATCATGCAGGAAGAAGAGGAGCTTAACATAGGACTAAGAATTGTGCTTACCATCACCAATATGGAGGTGAACACGGGGATCCTCGTATCCAATGGCTAATTCCGGGAAGTACTATTTAGAAACCTACATAATATGGCACATACGACATCAGTTTCGTGTTCTGCTGTTTCAGAATGTAGCATGAGATTATGTTTCGTCATACGCTACTGTAAATCTAATATCAGGAACTACTGAACTAACTCGAATCACCGATCAGTGACAACACTAAGAAAGACATAAGAAATATACTAACGGTCCCGTGTTGAAACTTACATCAACAACCATCTTACCTATTTCACATATATTTATCTGCTCAACAGAAGAATGCCGGCCAACTTCTCTCAGTACACCACCATCTCCTCCACCAATAACCAAAACCTGAAGGCCAAAGTTTGAAATGAAAAAGCAAGAATCAAGTGAGGCAGACAGACAAAACAATCGAATTTCGATCACAAAGGAATACAAACTCTAGTTCAATGGTAATTGACAATCACATTTGGTGACAACTAAGCCATGAGAGTAGTAACTGCATCTGCATCATTAACATTACTTTCTTGTATGAAGCCGAGCTGGAGTAATTTATGAGCAGTAGAAAGATGCCAACAAAAGCATAGTAATCTGCTTCCCTGCATTTCATTTATGCACTCCCAGAAAATACATGGGATCAAAGCTTTTCATACCCCAATTGTGTGTCTTCAGTCACAAATTAATCATGTGGACCCAACCTAAAACTTCTTCATACCTGACCATTTCATGGCATTACCCCAAACTGAAATACCGGCTAGTCTGAAATCAGATCATATTATCCAATATATATCAACACCTTGTTTTCCAGGGTTCACAATTCTTTAATCTGGAAATGCAAAGAACCAAAAGAAGCAACTGTTCTATCAGTCAGTCATCAACAGAATGTAAAGCAAAATGAGCAGCAAGGAGATTCTCAAAGTTAAGCCCTCTGTGAACATTTCAAACAACAATACTACTCATTGTGCGGCTACTTCACTTCTCAAGGTAGGATGGCAGTCATTCATTAGAGCCTCTAATGTATACTGCAAGAACCTGTCATGACAAACGATTGCGATCGCCTTCTCTGAAGGTGTCCATAACCTGAATGATTCAGCCTTCACAATGTCAATGCTCTGGTGGCTCATATCCAAATCATATAAAAAAACCTAAATAAGGGTTTGTAGCCTCTGTTCGCAACCTCTTCAAATGTCTCCCTAGCATCAGGTTTCCACATAACATCATCATCACTTGCAACCTATAAAAGATGACAATTAAATGACTGTTACCATATTTGGTCGTAACCCCTGAAAAGTACAAAAAGATACATCCAGTTGGTTATTGACTTAGGGGTAACTTGGAGTATTGGATAATCAACTTAAGAAGTTTAAACTTGATTACACTACTTCTATTTTCTGGACTTAAAGAAGTTTAAACTTGATTACCCTACTTCTGCTTTCTGGTGGTGTGAATCACCTTGTACTCTAACCTCCTGTACACACAAACGACTGAGGCAAATGAACATAGAAGAGAAAGCGAAGTATCGTGTATGGAACAAAGCTAAAGTGGTACTAATCTCACAGTCTGTCCAAGGGGAGACGAAACTGAGCAATAACTTGGAGGAGGGTGCAAAGTTATCCTCGAGCAATCTGCTATGTTTTGAGACTGATGGTATTGGAAAGTTGACCGATTATCACTTGGTGCTTATCCTGCAAAGCTGCTTCTTTCGTAGTTTCTTTCCTCAAGAACTGGGAATCACTTTGCTTTTGGATTTGAAGGGAACATATACTGGAATCGTTGTTATGTTAAACAAATTCCTTCATTGAAGTTGCCATCCATCTCACTTTCAAACTTTGAAGAGAAACAAACCAAGAACCCAATTACACTCCTTCTGCAGTTGAAACAAACCAGTTACACTCATTCTCTAGTTGAAATAAAAGAACACAACAGCAGAGGAATCACATAAAGATAAACTATATGCTCAAATCTCATTTTAGGAGAATACAACACATAAGTTTGTTCTGCATCGTAATCAAATGGGTAAGAAGTATGAATAATACCCATAGTATGACTGGAAAACTTCCTCTAAGATAGAGATCAGACATAGCTTGAGATTAAGATATTGAAGTCTAATAAAATATTGAATGGATGACACTCCAACCAGGTTTGCGTAGGCATCAAGATCCAAACTTGCAAGTTTTTGGGCCTTGGATAGGTCAGCAATCAATAACAACAAAATAAACACCTTGAATATGAAGTTGTAAAAGAACACGAATAACACAAAAAACCCGGAAAAAAGAATCCTAGACAAAATAAAACACAGAGACGGTAAAGAGCAAATCAGAAACAGAGGAGAGCAAGAGAAAAGATGGAAGTAGTGAATTGAAAAGATGAAAGTGAATTGAAAATATATATAAAGAGGAAAAGTACTTGAACCGATGGAGAAGCCGACACCTATCGACGAAGAGAAGCTCCACGCGGCATACTGCCAAATCGGATGCAGCGGCAAGAAGGTGATGCGAGTAGGTGATGCGAGCAGATGATGCAAACAGGTCTTGCAAGGAGGTGAAAGTGGTGACGCATGCAGGAGGTCCAATCCGATGCAGCGGAGATGAGATGAAGCAGAAGGAAGCAGAAGCGGCAAGAAGGAGGTGGCCAAGACGACACGCAGACAGTCCCCATGGCTGACAAATCGGCAGCGGCGGCTGAATGCTTATGCACACAAGTGAAAGGCGGCGGCAATGGCCGACATTCCCAAGACCTATCCGAGCTGGAGCCAATCAAAGGCTGGATCACTACGGGCCAAAAGGCCCAACACACCAAAGCCCAATAAGCAACCGAGGAAGCATGTCAATCCTTAATGAACAGTAGAAATACACTAAAAATAGGCAAAAGTTTCGGAAGGGAAGGACCTTGCTTTATAGGTTTCTTTAATAATGGCACAAATTATACGAATTTAATGACATAAATTACAAATAAAATTTTATTGTTTAAATTTTGGGAGTTGGATCAGCGTCCAAGGTTTTTCCGGGTTTGAAAAGTTCCAAAGCCTCCCTCATCCATTAGATCTAGTTTGATCATTTGATCAATCTAATGGTCCAAATTTATTAGGAGTATTTAGAATTTTACAAATAATCACTCTAAGACTTAATCCCAAATCCTATAACCCAAAACCCTCCTAATCCGCCTCCATTATAGGTGAGTTCACCTCCTCGATAGGCAATTTATGATATTTTGATATATAGTGTTGGAACGATGATAAATGTATAATTAGTTATTTAATTAGTGATACTATAATGAAATCACCTGACAAGTGCAAATCACGAAGCATTCCACCACTATATTGCCTTCTTTACATAAAGAGTTGTTTAGTTTGAATATTCAAAAATAGAGTATATATGTACACCGAAAGATCAAATACGTAAAAAGCATTTGTTACAAGTTAAAAGATGTTAGATATCTTTATTTAATATCTATATATTATAGATAATAGACATTAAAAGATGATAAAATTCACAATTTTTGTTCATAAGAAGTAAACAAAATCATAATACACAAAACAGAATCAATACACAAACTTAGCACAATCTATCACTAAATGAACTGCAACTTGGAGATCAAAACACAGGATTTTTCCATCGTTCTACTTTGCACAGAAGAAGTATTAATAATATTACTGCTCTTAAGTTGGATGATGATTCCTGGATTTCAAATCCAACAGATCTTTCAACTCATATTGTTAGCTTCTACAACTCCTTGTTCTCTCAATCCTTGGATGCTATTGATTACTCATTTATGCAGAACCTACTTAGGAAGGTTGATCATTATATGAATGAGAACTTGATCAGACCTGTAACGGATGCAGAAATTAAGTCTGCAGTTTTCCAGATGGGTCCATCAAAGGCTCCTGGACCTGATGGATTCCCAGGTCGGTTTTTCTAAGTTCACTGGAACCTCTTGTCACGCACTTTCTGCTCAGAAGTTCGATCTTTCTTTGATCAAGGGTTTATTCAGGATGCATGGAATGATACTTTCATTGCTTTGATACCTAAGGTTAAACATCCTGAAGTTATCCACACAGTTCAGGCCTATAGGATTGGCAAATTTTAGAATGAAAGTTATCTCAAAGGTCATGACTACTCGTCTCAGGCCTTATATCTCCCAGATTATCTCTGAGCTGCAATCAGCATTCACTGGTAATAGATGCATTCAGGATAACGTCATAGTAGTACATGAGGTGGTTCATAAGCTTAGAACAAGGAAAAAAGGTACCAAGTATGACTTTCTATTCAAAGTTGATATGCTGAAGGTCTTTGATAGGGTCTCTTGGGACTTTCTTTTAGCTACTTTACATGCAGTTGGCTTCCATGAAACTTGGATCAATTGGATCAGAATTTTAATCACTACTGTCAGATTCAATGTCTTACTCAATGGATCACCAACTGAATGGTTTGTTCCATCACGTGGTTTAAGACAAGGAGATCCACTCTCTCCTTATCTTTTTATCCTGGTATCTAATGTGCTTTCCTTCATGATCCAGCAGTCAGTTGCTCAAAGAAGAATGAAAGGCATTCAATTGAACAGGTTCTGCCCTACTTTGCATCATATACTTTTTGCAGACGACACAGTCATATTTGGTTTTGCAACTATTTCAGAAGCAAGAACCATTCATCAAGTGCTTCAGAGATACTGCCATGTTTCAGGACAGGCTATCAATACTTCTAAATCTTCCATACTCTTTTCTACAAATACTCCTGACATGATAAGGGACAACATTGCAGCTGAATTTGGGGTTGATATTTCAGTTTCCATTGGAAATTATTTGGGAGTTCCAGCAGAGTGGGGATCAACTAAAAAAGATACTTTCAGGTATATGCTTGATAGATTGACTGCAAGGGCTCAATCTTGGCAGTCCAACTTGTTGTCTCATGCTGGAAGAACTGTTATGATCAAGGCAATACTCCAAGCTCTACCATCTTATCTTTTCTCCTGTTTCTTGCTGCCTAAACAATTGCTTAAGAAGATGGATCAAGTGCTCATTAACTTCTGGTGGTCAGGTGATAATTCCAGTAACAAATTACATTGGTTGGCAGGAGATGAACGTCAGAAACCAATTGCAGATGGTGGACTTGGATTCAAAAGCTTTTATGATTTCAATTTAGCATTCATTGCTAAGTTGGCCTGGAAAATATTAACACAGCCACAATGCTTATGGGTGCAGCTATTGAAAGGACTCTATTTTCCACATTCTGGTTTTCTTCAAGTAAGCAGACATAACAAGTCTTCTTGGATTTGGTCTGGAGTTATGGAGGGTAGGAAAGCACTACTACATGGCCTCAGAAAGAATATTGGTGATGGCCTTGGAACAGATATTGTTGATGCATGGATTCCAGAAGCTACAGGTTTCAAAGCATCTTGTTCTGCTTCTTTCTCAGCAACTAAGGTTTCGGATTATATAATTAATCCTCAAAGAATTTGGAATGCAACTAAGCTAAGAACTGTGTTTCCTGAAGTTGTGGTTAAACAGATCTTACTCATTCCTTTAGGTCCACAAGGATTTTCAGATAAGCTGGTTTGGCATTTTGAATCCTTAGGCAAGTTTACAGTAAAATCATGTTATAGACACCTTCGAACAATTGCTTCTGCTCAGAATCATCCAGTTGATGAAAGTTCAAGGAAGCTATGGAAATGGTTGTGGCAGCTTGACTTGCCACCAAAGATTAAATTCTTTGTCTGGCGTGCTTGCAGAAATGCTCTTCCTACAAAGGTTGGATTACTAAGAAGAAGGTGTGGCTCATCATCACTCTGTCTTACATGTAATGCAGATGAGGAAGATTTGGAACACTTGCTCTTCCACTGCCCTGTAAGTATGTCCTTTTGGCAGCAGGTCATGCCTTCTCTGCAAACTCCTACTCCAACACAGTTGACAAAAACATGGCTCAGCTCCATTGTTTCTTCAGTTTCCAAACCTTTGGCAACTCAAATTGGTTTCACAATGTGGTACATTTGGAAGATGCGCAATGAACTACTCTTTCAGAATATCTATCCAAGGTTACCAGAGTTGGCTTTAAGAAGGTCTCAAGACTTACAGCAATGGAACTCAAAGACAACATTCAGAGGTAACATTAGTACAGTTTCTTCAACCACTGTTTTTTCATCCCATTTAACCAATTCCCTAGCTCCAACAACCTGCTCTAACAAGGTTGTGTGTGATGGTGCTTACAAAGCATCAATCCGGAAAGGAGCCTACGGTGTTATAGTATATAATGCTGAGGGATATGTGGTAAATGGTAAGGCTGGAAGTGTGTTTTGTGCAGCACCAGTTTGTGCTGAAGCATTGCGGTTTTACATGCTGTTGAATTGATTAAGAACACTCCTGCTCCAACAACGGTCTTCACAGATAGCTCAGTGGTAGTTAATTCTATCAAAGGTCTCCAGGAAGACTGGCCTTGGTCAATAGCTGGTTTATTAGCTTCGATCACAAGAATTCTCTTTTGGAATCAGCATATTCAGGTTGTCAAATCTCCAAGAGCTGCAGTTCAACAAGCTCACCGTATTGCAACTCAGGCACGCGATGATACTTTGCCATTGGATTGGCTTTCCTCTCTGTAAATAGATGTTTAAAGTTTGACAGTTTCTGTTTTGCTCAGTTTCATCGACTTTTGTTCATACTGCTATTTTCCTCTGTACTTAGCAGTATGGTTTGGTGCTTATTAATAAGAGTGGATGTTTTCATCAAAAAAAAAATCACTAAATGAACCCAAAATTCATGACATCCTCAATACTTAGTGAGTGAGACGGTCACATTGACGAAATTAGCCTTCTTAGTGAACATCCACTCGGACACAAGGACTCGATACCTCTGAAAAACCTCGTCAATAATTTTTTGGTTGGAACCAAAATGGCTGGCCAACAAAGGCTCAGCCACCGCCCTCATGCACTTGGCCACATTGTGGCCACCATCTTTCTCGGATTCAACAATGTTTCCTTCCCCTTCGTACGAATCCCAGCTCACTTCGGTAACCTTTATTCGATCTATGGTGAAAGATCCCTGTTTCTGGACTTCCACCTCGATCTCCTTTGGAGATGGCATGTAGAGTGGGATATTGAAAGAGTCTAATCTCTCTTTGCTTATGAATCCCTGTGAAGCAGGACAAAAAATAACTTGTGGAATAAATGTTGAAACCCTAAATGATACTCTCATTCATAATTCACTCTCTAAATTAGGGAGAATAAGATCACCAAACAACAACATACTTTTTTAATGGGCCCTATCTTAGACGTCGGCCGAACCTCTTCGACCGACCTAACATCCCAAGACCAACAGTTGAGACCTAGACATTAGGGGTGGGAGTCGGTTTATTCGGTCATTAACCGACCTTCAATAAACTTTTACCGATGATCGACCGAAATAAAATCCGTAAAAAATCAACCGAAAATTAACAGTGCCCTTTTAAGACATGGTTTAACTGATATTTTTTTACCAAAATCATTTCCATGTCTGACTAAATTTGACTGATCCAACCTACTTTTAACCTTAAAAATCTATATAAATTGAATAATATCATAAATTATACACCATGTAACTAAAGTACTTGCATTAGAACTTATTATTCCATTATTGGTTTGGTCAAGGTCGGTTAACTGCATTTTAACCGTTGACCGACTTGCTAAAAAATGGTTAACTACCCCTTGACCGACCAATCGGTTAACCAATTTCAGTTGGTTAATCCGTTTTAACCATTATTTTAAACCAAATGTCACCCCTACTAGACACGGCCCATGTGTTGTGCCCCATGGATTAGAGCTCAAGACGATCCCATCCCTTCATAACTAGACGATCAGGATCATCTTAGAGCCAGGTCACAAAACCACCAATGACACGTAGCCGTCGTGGCGACACAAATTAAAGCTCGAAAAGATGTTATCTTATAACATCAAATCAAAATAACAGCATACTAAACAAAGTTCCAAGCAAAAGTACCAAAACAAGCAAATTAATTAACATCAATTTTGTACCGTACGTCGTGAGCCATTTGGTTAAGGGCAACCGAAATCAGCTCCCAACTGCAGTGACACTCTTTCCCCCAACACTCTTCATTCCTCCTCCCCAGCAATGTCAAAACCATTTGACCACCGGTCACCATTTCGACAGCTCTACACCTCAAGAAGCTCGAAAAATCGCTCTGGAATTGCTCGTAATATGCTCTGAAAACACTTGGCGGGCTGCTACTCGCTACACAAATGTTTCCCCTGTTTTCGTCAAGGCCATCAGGAACCTGAGACAGCCAATGCAGGCTGTATGAAGAGTGAACAAAGTGAATGCTATCGGCCGGGAACAGCCTTCCGTAGAAAGAACCCGGAACCCCATTAAACAGCATCAATAATTCATCGTTATCGGCGCAACCCAGTTCTTCGTTCATCTGTTGCTTGAATTCCTGCACGGAGGTGAAGATACTGTTGAAGTCGTTTCCAGGGAGGTCGTTCAGGAAAATCTGAAACTCTTCAGGGGGTTTTGACCTAGCTTTGTTGAAATCCTGACGACAGATTTGAGAAGCTTTGAAATGGTAAAGAAAGTATTGGGTCCTGAAGCACATCCCAGATCGGCAATTGTGAGACGGGTTAAGCTTGTGTTTGTAATTAGTCTTGTAATGGCTTCCTCTGTTATTGGCAGAGTCATTGAAATTGCTTTTTGCTGAAGAAATGAGTTTGTAGCGTAGCTTGTATCCCCTGTTCCGCCATTCATGTGTAGCACTTGATCTACCTTCATCTCTCTGGTTCAGATCAGACCTTCCTCTGTTTTTTTGACACCTCTGGTTCTCTCTGTATTGAATATTTTTCAATAGAAAAAACAAGAGAAGTGGTGTAAGAGATAACATTCATTGGTTATAGACACCGACTGCTTCAAGCCCATACTGCACAGTGAGAGTAGTGGCGCCAGAAATTGTATCAAACCGTGTCTTATGATAAATAAATATTAAATTCGAAAATTGAAGCCACTGAGTACTACCTGTTCTACGGGAGGCAGCGAAGAATCCACCATTATATATATTTTGAAAACATCGTGTGATATATTTAATGATTTTTAGATTAATTTCATACACTATATGAAAAATTTTGTTTAAAAATGATATATGAGTAATTCTCGAGTAACTGATTACATGGTGTTACTTCTCTGGTGCTGTTTCTTGCTTTTACTTCTTGAAAAATGCCTAGCTTCTTGACATCATGTTAATTATGATTACAGGTACGTAAAGTTTATAAAAAATCATGCTAAATTACCCCGGATCATGCGCTGAAAATTGACATTCGATAACAGGTTAACCAAGGATTTTTTTCAACTTATTACTCTATTACTCTAAGAAGCTTTACTTTTTGCTTCATGATTTGCGTCGAGCTGCTGCAGTAGCAATCCCTCGCTTTTGAGCTCTTGAGTCTTCATGCAGCTTGGAGTCCAGTAAGTTAGTGAGAAAAGAGATTGTATAGTTGACCATGATAAATCACCTTTTGTATTGTTCATAGTATAGTTTAGGATCATACTAAATATATCTCTCGTGTTATGTGTTTTTTATGTAATTGTTATTGCTTCACTTACGAGTGAGCATCATCTTACAAGCTCTGGCTTAAACCCGCGGCATCGCGCGGCTACAATAATCTAGTACCCGATTAAATATGCAGGAGTCCCTCACCAAAATACGATCAATGAAACCTTACTACTACTTTTGGGTAGAAACTAACTGCATAAATTTATACGCACGGCCGCCTCAACTGCGGAGCTTGGTGGGTGACAAAACTCACCTTTTGTCCCCTATACAAAATTTAATATCAACCCTTAGATCTACTCATATTACATCCTACGGTTCCTATATCTAGTATTTATATTGGAATAATTACTGACCTAATTTATACCTATTTGTCGTTTTTTCCCTTGCCTCCCACTTACCTAGGTTATTGAATAACCGCCGCCACCTCAAGAGAGACCTCCATCGCCGATTGCTGCAATCGCGACCTCCATCGCTCTCCCGACACCGATTGGGATCCTCCCTCGTCGTCGATTATCGCGGATTGGGATCCTCCATCGCCGTCGATTGGTTGCGACGCCCGTCTCCCCCTACCCCCCTCGATTTCGCTGCCATTCCTTCTTCTTCTTATTTCGTCCGCCGCCTCTGGGTTCCTCTATCGGGAGAGCACAGAAGTTCAGCTATCGTCGAAGACCCAAGCAACGACCCGATTCCAAGTCTTGTTTCTTTTGTCGTCGATTAGCGAGGGAAAGCAGCGACGTTCCTCTGACGACGAAGACCCAAGCAGCGACCCGCTACGAATTCTACCACCAAATCGCTGCCTCCGGTCGACTACGCACACTCCCGCCGACTATTAATTCCAGGTACTAGTACTGCCGATTTTTTCCCAAATTTCAATTGCATGACTGTTTGTGATTGTTGTGTGTAGTGGTAGAATCAGTACTAGTATTTTTACAATACTAGTATATGCATAATACTAGTATTTCCCTAGATTTCAATCATGGTTATTTGTTTGTGGGTTTGTACAATACTAGTATATGCATAATACTAGTATTTCCCTAGATTTCAATCATGGTTATTTGTTTGTGGGTTTGTGAAGAGATTTGAGTACTAGTAGTAATCGCTTTAGGTTTGCGGAAGATATTGGGGGTTAGGGTCAAAAGATTGTTACTGAGCCTGAAACTAGGTGTTACTGTTTGAAATATTTTTCATGATTTTCAACATAACTATTTTATTTCAGATTGTATAATACTAGTATCTTGACCCTTTAATATCATGAAATAAGATTTTTGAAGGATATATAAACTGATGCATGTTTGTATTTGTCTTCAGGTGTTTGATTTCATTGGTCAGAAGCTTCAAGCTTTGAGAAAACCTAAAACAAATACCCAGATCCTTCAACAAAGTGTGCTTCTAAAGTACAACTGAGTTAGATTTATGACTTTCAGTAGGTTCCTGCAGAGATTCAACATATTGTTGGACATTTGGTGGAAGCATGAATAACTAGCTCTTTACTTGATGACTACATTTTGTTATTTCTTACTCTGTTAGAAGCTCCCTAACCACAGTTGCTTTATCTCAGTAGCCATTAAGTGAATTTGAACGAGCATATTTTATGCACCATTGCACCAATTTGAGCATAAATATTTTTCATGAATTTCAGCATAACTATTCAATTGTATAACGTGTATGAGCTGCATAGGGGTGTAAAAATGATAGAGCTGGATAAGACAACGAGATACACCATGGATTCCATTGTGGGAGCTTGCCCCATACTAGTATTATACTAGTATGCTCACATCTTCCTTTAATGTTGGTATGTTGTTATTAGCTTTCGTTTTGGATATAATTATGTGGGATATTAATTTGTTTGATATTATTATGTTGCAGTCTGCAGTTGTTCTCTGCACAAGTGGTATGCTGCTGAATGATCATTTTAGGGGAAACCTCAATTTTTTTTTTTTTTTGAATTTGTATGTTGTGTTATCTTGTTCATGTAATACTAGTATACTGGAAATACAAGTATCATTTATAATACTAGTATTGGGAAAATTAGTTTGACACCTGAACAGCGTTCGTGCCTACTTCCCAGGCCTATTCAGCATCTGTTACAAATATTGACTACCTTGAACTGTTAAGGAAATCACATTTAGTTTATACATATCCATTTACAAGATCAAGAATGTATCACCTGCACCACTACTTAATACATCAAAGCCAACAACAAAATCCAAACATCAGAACTTTGAATAGCAACGAAGATTACTCTACAAAGAAATTGCAAGCCAATGTTGTCCCAAGATCAGTTTGCTTTCTAGAAGATGGTTACAACACCATTACCCATCTGTAGAAACAGAAGACATCACACCAGATATAAGTTCTTCGATTAATTTACCAGAAAATTCACTATGCTTGTACTACATCCAAAGGACTAATGCCAAATGGGGAAACTCTTTTCAAAATTCACCGACCACGCTACAAGGTGGTTCAGAAAATCAAACAATGGTGGTTGCCTGCAAATATTCTAGTGGTTGGCGTAACTGGGTAATTATCATAATAAGAAGAAGATGATAGGAGTAGTTCGTAAAAAGGTTAAGAATATATTATGTTGCATAATTTAAGGAAGTGGGGTATTTCAAAAGGATTAAATTAATAATTGTATATTAAATTCCGAAAATTGATTACATACTGCGGTTACAATGAAGTGGGGTAATTTAAATAAATTATTAAATTGAAAAATAAAAGAAAACAAAAAAATGAGATAAATGGTGGAGATTAAACTTTGTACAGGTAACAAAGTAAGGACTTTGTCACAAAAAAATTCCCCTCAACCGCATTTCCTTCGTCTTAATCATGAAGTGAAGTAAAGTGGCTTAAGTGAAGATAATGAATCAATGATGCCTTATGAAATGACACGTTGGCATGAGGTGGAGTGGGCTTGATTATTTAATCCCACGTGTCCTTTTACATGTGAACTAAATGATACATTTCTTTAATCTTAAGAAAACTATGTAAGTGATAATGTATTACATTAAATAAATTTTTGTATGGTTAGAAGTTAAGCCACCTCTTAGTGTCTTCATATCAGGACACTCTTTAGAACCGGAGAGTTAGAAAGTAAATCTAATGGACTAAATAGTCATTTTAAAACTAGTATATATAATAAATAATAACTATGATTTAATCACAAACCCTAATTATTTGTACGGGAATTGGAATTTTGTAGCACAATTTAAAAAAATATGTACCGTCAGTAGCCAAATGCGTAAAAATGTCCAGAAATAGCACAATCTAACTGGCAGCCAGCGCTGCGCCAGCCAGATGGCGCTGCGCCACCCAGCCAGCGCAGCGCTGTCTGCCTTATCAAAATTGTGCCGTTGCAGCGCTGCGCCAGCTGGCAACAGAGCCGTTACAAAGGAGCCGTTAAGTAACGGTAGTGTTGATCCCAGGCAGCGCTGCGCTGGCTGGGTGGCGCAGCGCTACCTGGGATCAATATTACCGTTTTTTTTTGGTATAAATACCCCCTACCCCCACATACCATCTTCACACCTCCTCTCATACTTTCACACCTCCTCTCATACTTTCACACCTCCTCACATACTCTCTAAGGTATTTTTGATAGTTTGTTTGTGTTTGTCATAAATTTTTTGTTATTATTATTGTACGCTAATGACGTATTTTATTTGTAGGTTCATAGCAATTGTCCGGCGAGGAAATTTCGTTTGAAGAAGGCCTGAACCCTCCCTCAAAAGGTATCATGCTATAAATTATATGGTAATTAAATTGTGTTTTACGATTTTATATGTATTTAACATTGCTTGTGGATATGAAATTGTAGATGGATTACATGTTTGGAGAGGTGCCGGTTGGGGTACGAAGTGGTAGTCCCGAGGACCCGTCGATTTTATGGGGTGATGCTGACCGACATCGAGCGGCGGGAATTTTTGAAGCTCAGGTTGGTACATCTGAAATGTTATTTATTTTTACAAGGTATTTATGTTTGAATGTTGCATTTATTTTAATAATATTCATAATTTAATTACTTATATTGTAATATTAGGATCAAATTTGAAATGTTATATGTAAATGTTAGTTATATTTGAATGTTAATTATATTTGAATGTTAATTACATTTAAATGTTTAGGGTGCACTCAGAAATTGAGTACTAGTTATTAATTTTGTTACATCTTCTTCCCCCAACTATTAGGACCCACATATGACGCTTAAGTGTCACTTCTCTAAGAAGATCGTGAAGTACGATCCTAGGTTCGAGACATACCTTGCCCCCATAGGTCTAGATCAGTTGCGTGCCTGCCTGGATTTTACCCCTGATTCTGAGCTGATCACCGCATTGGTCGAGAGATGGCGTCCCGAGACGAGCACTTTTCACTTGTACCACGGTGAGTGATATGACCCGGCTCCACCGCCCCGGGCCACAAAGGTATACCTACACCCCACCAAGGTACCCCGTAGAAGGCAGCACTCCGGGTCCATACAAAAAGCGCCTAGAACTAAGGACTGGCTACTTACAAGCTCTCAAGCCTAGAAATGAGCTCAAGAACAAGCTCAGGTCTGCCCCACAGGGAAGGAAGACACCCCGAGATGGAAGGGAGTTCCAGGCCATGTTACTGGCCGAGAACCTAAGTCCTAGACGGAGCACCGAGTCTCAATCCTTCCCCAACCTCTCTTCAATGATCCCTCAAGTCAAGCACACGTCAAAAGCCATCTGGAGAGAGTTCTGGCGTACAGAAGACCAGAAGATTCGAGAATATGTGGCCAAGACAGGTTGGCTTCCCAAGGACACTGCCCAGGCCCCGGCGGATACGGCCAACCAGCCCCTGCCTCGGCTAACCCTGCTCCACACTCAGAACCTGGCGGACAAGTTGAAGCCAGAAGACTCAGGAGGTCAAAAGACTTGGGAGGAACCTCACTTGTCCGAGGAAATGGCCAGCAGGAAGCCAGAACCGCCCGGCATCACCGAAACCCTAGCATCGGGTCCGGAGCACTTGATGCCGAGCCGGTCACCAGCACCGAAGGACGCCACCCGACCGCCCGGTCACCCGGAACCCGCGGTAATTACAGAAATGCCACCGCGCGGGTTCCGGGCACTCTTCCTAGCCGCGTCCGGAGTCCAGCCCGCGCCCGGAGGGTTTTCCTGAGCCCGATCGGACACGGACACCCGGCGTGCCCTAATCCGCCCGGATTAGGGTTTTGTGCAATTTTTGCCGGTTTTAGAATTTCACTCTCGGACAACTTTGTGTATTTTAATATTTTCTTCAGCCTATCTTTTAGGATTATTTTA
This sequence comes from Linum lewisii, assembly GCA_034768395.1. NCBI lineage: Eukaryota > Viridiplantae > Streptophyta > Magnoliopsida > Malpighiales > Linaceae > Linum > Linum lewisii. Next base: position 63,186,714 of record CM068299.1, read on the forward strand.
GTCTTACCTTATTAGAGTTGGAGACGGCTTAGGCCACCCTTGTGCTATAAATAGAGGCCTCGGCCATCATTGTAAGACACGTTAAGTCATAATTGAAATTTCAGAACTTTGTTCTTTTTCCTTCAAGTCTTTGCTCGTTGTTGCTTAGCTTAAGGTTTGGTTTATCATCAAAGGTTATCACCCTTTGTTTGTGGCACCAATTCGACTGAATACCTTGGGGTTCCTAAGTCTATACTTAGTGGATTTCAAGTATTCCCCGCGGTTTCAAAAGTTAGGATTCGTGAAGCTGGTAATATAGTTTTGGGTGTTGAGTCGATCCCTTCATTGAGGAGCGGTTCGCATCAGCTGGTATCAGAGCACGGTTCAACTCTTGGACCAACAATCTATCCCAGTTTTCAGGTTCTTTTACTTGAATTCATATCCTTTATGCTTTCGTTGTTTTCAGTTTCAGAAAAACCCTAAAAATAGCTTCATTGTGTTTGTTCTATTCTTCTACCTTTCTTCAAGTTTGTTGTGAGAAAAAGCTGTGGCCGATCAAAGAAAAGAAAAAGAAAAGAAAAGAAAAGAAAGGTCTAGAAAAAATTGACCTAGCTAAAAAAAAAAAAAAAGCAAGGCCACGTTCACTATCAAGGTAGTAGACTAAGTTCAAGAAGAGGGGTTTTTCATAGGTTAGCTACTAGATTCCGCACTACTAGCTCTCTTGGTAGAACACCCAAATTTGTATGTCTTGTCATCCCACGCCCTAACTCAAGATTCTGGCCCCTAGAAATCCGAAACCCTAGGTATAAGGTCTTGTTAGTGTCATTGGTAGACTTAGACTGCATAGCTTCGAAGAAACTTGCAACTACTTGAATTGAGATTGACTTTGTTTTGAAAATTTCAAAGAAAACCCTAATTTGAGTGACTTGAAAAATTCATACACGAGTGGTAAGAAAAAGAGCGTGTGAGGTTCATTAGAGAGAATTTGTGAGGCCTTTTGTTCGTGATTAACCATGGCAGATGAGAGATTCAACGCTTTTGATGCCCGGCTGACCGCCATGGCTGAAAACATGGCCCGAATCGCCGAGCAGTTCGGAGCCACGAATGGAGATGGCCCCCGGCGGCCAAGGAGGAATGAGCAGGAAGAAGATGATGATGTGAGCAGCCTGAAGCTCAGTGTGCCTAAATTCACTGGCAAAACCAATCCCGACGACTACATTGATTGGGAGAGAGCCATGGAGGATTTCTTTGAATGCCACAACTATTCCGAGAGGAAAAAGGTAACCCTAGCCACACTAGAGTTTACTGACTATGCTGCCCTGTGGTGGTCCCAACTCAGGAATCTGATCAGGAAAGAAGAAGAGGACCCGTCCTTACTTGGCGGAGTCTTAAAAGAAAGATGAGGAGGAAGTTTGTACCGAGTAGCTACAACCGAGACTTGCACACCAAGCTTCGATCCTTGAAGCAAGAGGGCATGACGGTTGAGGAATACAACAAGGAGATGGAGATCCTGGTTGCACGGCTTGATCTGAGTGAGGATGAAGATGCCAAGATAGCCCGTTTCACCGGAGGGTTGCAAAGAGAGATTCTACATCAAGTCAACATTCTCAACTTTGCTGACTATGATGACTTGATCAACGTGGCTACTAGGGTTGAGAAGGAGCTGAAGAACGGCCTTGGAAGAAGGACTACCCCGCCGCCACCGATCAGTGCCCCGGTGAGAGGAGACCGAAGCGCCGGCCACACCCCATACCGGCCAAACCCTAACCGGAGCGCCGGATCGCGACCAAACCCTAACCAAGGGTCGGCACCACGGGTAAACCCTAATCTTGGTTCAAAAATCCCTACTACTAACGCTCGGCCAAGTGCCATTGTGTGTTTTAAATGTCAAGGTAGGGGTCACATGGCAAGGGAATGCCCTAACACCCGAACCATGGTGCTTAGAGAGGGAGAAGTCGTGACAGACGACGAGGAGGAACCAATTGTTGAAGAATTGGAGGGAGAGTCGAGTGAAGGAGAAGAAGTTGAGATGGAAGGCTTGGAGAAATTTTCAGCCTTCAGCAGTCGAGTGATCACCCCGGCACCGCCCCAGCACAGCGCCCGGCACTGCCCCGGCCCCGCGCCCAGTACTGCCCCAGCACTGCCCCAGCCCAGCGCCCGGCACTGCCCCGGCCCAGCGACCAGCACTGCCCCAGCACAGCGCCCAGCACTGCCCCGGCCCAGCGCCCAGCACTGCCCCGGCCCTGCACCCCGCGCTGCCCTGGCACAGCCCCCAGTACTGCCCGGCCTGGCACCGGCCCTGCCCCGGCCTAGCATCACGACTGCTCCGGACATCCTGTCCGCGCCGGATGATGTCAATCGGTCCACCCCGGGTCTTTTGAACATTCCTTCGGCCAATCTTGACCAGAAGAAAGCCGGAGGGATCTTTGACGACCTGAAGCCGAGCGCCGGCCCCGACGGCCACCCGGCGCCCCCGACGGTCATGAATCCGATGACCACCCGTCCCGAGATTCAATGGGAAGTCGTCTCCCGGCGGATTTTAAAAGCTGCCCCGAGCGAAGAAGATCCAGCAGAAGACTCGGATGAGGAAATGAGTGAAGAACCCTCGCCCAGCAGCTCCCCGAGCCTTAACATTACTGTTAATGGCATTTATGAAGTGGAAGATATGAAGACTGAAGGAGAAGACACTGAAGAGTCCGAAACATTGTCCAGTACCGACTCGAATGACACCCCTAGGACTACGGATGAAGCTGAATCTCTCCCGGCCGTCGCCCACAAGATTGCTGAAGTTTGGAAAAGAGTGATGGGATCCAGGAAGGATGCCGAGGTGGATTTGGGGACAAATCCCCGTCAAGAAGAGGGGGATGATATGACCCGGCTCCACCGCCCCGGGCCACAAAGGTATACCTACACCCCACCAAGGTACCCCGTAGAAGGCAGCACTCCGGGTCCATACAAAAAGCGCCTAGAACTAAGGACTGGCTACTTACAAGCTCTCAAGCCTAGAAATGAGCTCAAGAACAAGCTCAGGTCTGCCCCACAGGGAAGGAAGACACCCCGAGATGGAAGGGAGTTCCAGGCCATGTTACTGGCCGAGAACCTAAGTCCTAGACGGAGCACCGAGTCTCAATCCTTCCCCAACCTCTCTTCAATGATCCCTCAAGTCAAGCACACGTCAAAAGCCATCTGGAGAGAGTTCTGGCGTACAGAAGACCAGAAGATTCGAGAATATGTGGCCAAGACAGGTTGGCTTCCCAAGGACACTGCCCAGGCCCGGCGGATACGGCCAACCAGCCCCTGCCTCGGCTAACCCTGCTCCACACTCAGAACCTGGCGGACAAGTTGAAGCCAGAAGACTCAGGAGGTCAAAAGACTTGGGAGGAACCTCACTTGTCCGAGGAAATGGCCAGCAGGAAGCCAGAACCGCCCGGCATCACCGAAACCCTAGCATCGGGTCCGGAGCACTTGATGCCGAGCCGGTCTCCAGCACCGAAGGACGCCACCCGACCGCCCGGTCACCCGGAACCCGCGGTAATTACAGAAATGCCACCGCGCGGGTTCCGGGCACTCTTCCTAGCCGCGTCCGGAGTCCAGCCCGCGCCCGGAGGGTTTTCCTGAGCCCGATCGGACACGGACACCCGGCGTGCCCTAATCCGCCCGGATTAGGGTTTTGTGCAATTTTTGCCGGTTTTAGAATTTCACTCTCGGACAACTTTGTGTATTTTAATATTTTCTTCAGCCTATCTTTTAGGATTATTTTAGTCTTACCTTATTAGAGTTGGAGACGGCTTAGGCCACCCTTGTGCTATAAATAGAGGCCTCGGCCATCATTGTAAGACACGTTAAGTCATAATTGAAATTTCAGAACTTTGTTCTTTTTCCTTCAAGTCTTTGCTCGTTGTTGCTTAGCTTAAGGTTTGGTTTATCATCAAAGGTTATCACCCTTTGTTTGTGGCACCAATTCGACTGAATACCTTGGGGTTCCTAAGTCTATACTTAGTGGATTTCAAGTATTCCCCGCGGTTTCAAAAGTTAGGATTCGTGAAGCTGGTAATATAGTTTTGGGTGTTGAGTCGATCCCTTCATTGAGGAGCGGTTCGCATCAGTGAGGCAACCATAACACTCGAGGACGTGCACTTTCTCACTGGTCTGAGCATCGATGGTGTGTTTGTGGAGTCGCAGAGGCGCATTCCGACTGTGGATTCTGATCTGCAGCTTTACGTTGAGCGCCTTCTTGGGAAGAAACCATCTACCGCTGACCTTTCTGCTGGCAGAGTGAAGATGACGTGGTTGCGTAACCACTTTGGCACCATCAGGGATGACGCCGATCAGGAGACTATCGAGCAGCACTGTCGAGCATACATTCTGGACTTCTTCGGCAGCTGCATCTTCGCTGATCGGTCAGGATCACACGCCTCACTCTTCTTCCTTCCACTGCTCGAGGACATGAGCCAGGTAGGCGACTACGCTTGGGGGGCTGCCGCACTTTCATGGCTATATAGGGAGCTTGGCCGGTGTGCTTTTCGCATAGAGAGCAACCCGTCCCGCGACCACGTAGGTGACATTGGAGGTTGGATGGCACTGGTTCAGGCGTGGGCCCTGGAGAGATTTACGTCCATTGCGCGTCGAGTCCACAAGAGTCGACAGATTGCACCGACGCACTCCCCCATTCCACGTATGACTAGGTTCGGGCTACGACTTCTGCTTCCATTTTCATAGTTTATTCCATCTGATCAAGTTGTATGAATGACGTGGTTCATTCTGCATTTTTTTAGCTGGTCCGAATGGTATCACGCGAAGACCAGATACATCCTTGTTGGGGGGTACCGCCAGCTGTTTGACGATGGGACTCCATTCGTGGTATTGTATTCTAACAAGAAGATCATGTTTTTTCCCTTACAGTTTAGGTGTCGTAGTTGTGTAACTTTCCACTTTGTTTCATATAGTGGTGTCCCTACTCGGCGGACCGTGAGCATTACAGTCCAGGGACTTTCCCCATCCATCGTGTCGTCGCACCGCTTATCTGCTTCTTCAGCGCTATGTGGCATAGGCCTGATAGAGTGTTGCGTCAGTTTGGGATGGACCAGCCTGTCCCTACATGGGATCAGCCAGTAGGTGAGGTCATCAGTAACCTGGAGCTGACACAGCGTGGATGACATCGTACTGATGTGGTAGCTAGATTTGCTGGATATCGAGACATGTGGTCCACTCGTGTTGACCACATCGCCTCAGGCCCGTGGCTGCGGAGCGAGGAGAGGGAGTCCTATCACTTCCACGACGAGATCAACCAGTGGTATCATGGCATCACTAGACGTACAGTTTCTCGCCGAGGAGCCGTGGACCAGTCTTTGGTACGTAGGTTCTGTCATAATTATTACAACTACTTCTAGTTACATGTTTGATGAACCCCCGGTGCCCTGGACCCGACCAGACCTGCCCTTTACCCGGAGCCAAGTCAAAACCTTCAAGACAAAGGTCACCGCCTATATAGGAGATTGGAGTCGAGCCAAGCATGAAGAACTGGATCAGAGGTTCATCAGAGAAGGATGCACCGTGCTGACCCTTGATGACCGACAGAAACCCCATGAGGAAGACAAATGCCCAAGGAACACTGCCCGGGCCCCGGCGGATACGGCCAACCAGCCCCTGCCTCGGCTAACCCTGCTCCACACTCAGAACCTGGCGGACAAGTTGAAGCCAGAAGACTCAGGAGGTCAAAAGACTTGGGAGGAACCTCACTTGTCCGAGGAAATGGCCAGCAGGAAGCCAGAACCGCCCGGCATCACCGAAACCCTAGCATCGGGTCCGGAGCACTTGATGCCGAGCCGGTCACCAGCACCGAAGGACGCCACCCGACCGCCCGGTCACCCGGAACCCGCGGTAATTACAGAAATGCCACCGCGCGGGTTCCGGGCACTCTTCCTAGCCGCGTCCGGAGTCCAGCCCGCGCCCGGAGGGTTTTCCTAAGCCCGATCGGACACGGACACCCGGCGTGCCCTAATCCGCCCGGATTAGGGTTTTGTGCAATTTTTGCCGGTTTTAGAATTTCACTCTCGGACAACTTTGTGTATTTTAATATTTTCTTCAGCCTATCTTTTAGGATTATTTTAGTCTTACCTTATTAGAGTTGGAGACGGCTTAGGCCACCCTTGTGCTATAAATAGAGGCCTCGGCCATCATTGTAAGACACGTTAAGTCATAATTGAAATTTCAGAACTTTGTTCTTTTTCCTTCAAGTCTTTGCTCGTTGTTGCTTAGCTTAAGGTTTGGTTTATCATCAAAGGTTATCACCCTTTGTTTGTGGCACCAATTCGACTGAATATCTTGGGGTTCCTAAGTCTATACTTAGTGGATTTCAAGTATTCCCGCGGTTTCAAAAGTTAGGATTCGTGAAGCTGGTAATATAGTTTTGGGTGTTGAGTCGATCCCTTCATTGAGGAGCGGTTCGCATCAATGTTTAACCATTCTAATTATGTGTTGTAGCTTGATGGCATGGAGAGGCTATACGTGACTTCTGGCCAGTCACATATCACGCCTCAGGAGCAGCAGGAGATGCATGCTACACTGAGGTCAATGATGCATGCTTCAGGCGGGATCCATAGGACGTCTGAGTCTAGGAGGGCACCCCGGCAGGCCACCCATCCACGACATGCTGACTACCCAGTGCCTGACCCGCCAGCCGCCAGGATTCCTTCTGCACGAAGAGTCCGACAGCATGTAGATGTCCCCCCTGTCCCGCGATTGTGGGAGCCGACATTGCCTCAGTGGGATCCACATCAGCAGCAGACGCGATACTCTGAGCACTATCCATTCGACACTAGAGGCGACGCGACTTTCGATTATATGGGGAGTCAGGACTACACCCAGCCGGAGGACTACACACAGCATCAGGATTACACACAGCACCCGGACCCGACCCAGCCATACCCCACTCCTACAGTCCCCACTGGAGGCTATACATCTTACGCCCCTCCATCCGGGTCTCAGTGGGGTGCTTCCTCATCGTACGCCGGTCCATCCGGGTCTCAGTATGTCACACCACCCGTAGTGACATATGATGCATCTTTCGATGATGATGATACTCCACCCGCCGACGGGCAGCATCGGTATGGACTGAGGCGAGAGCCTACGCAGAGGATGTGCGCTACTGGAGGCCATGAGCTGGGGGCACATTGGAGGGGACAGGGTCGGCGTAGGGGTCGAGAGGGTAGGGGCCGAGATGGTGGGGGTCGGGAGGGGAGGGGTCGTGATGGGCGGGGTCGTGAGTAGTTATAGTATCTTATGAGTATATTTCATTGTATTTCGTATTTCAGAGTACTTCATAGTAGACGTTTGTTTCATGGTATTCGACTTTATAATTGATCACAACATTTCATCTTATGAGATCGCAACACCCTAGAAATGCAACATATAATTGATCACACATTTCATCTTATGAGTTGACAACACCCTAAAAATGGGTCATCTAGCAATAATTCTAGCCAAAATAGCATTCCAGATCACTTGGTCGAACGGATCTAGTCGCCCTTAAGTCACACCAGCAGTTCACCACACTTGCCTCATAAACGAACAAGTCCTCCTCCACCGGCTTCTTCAACTTGTGCATTACCCTCTCAGTATCTGTCACTACAGAAAAACAGTACTTAGTATACAAGACGAATTCGTTAAATGCATAAATAAGATAAGTACAAAGCACCCAAACGAAGTTCACTTACGCTTGCTCTTGCGAGACCTAGAGCCATAGTTGAAGAACGACATATTCTAAGCTTGGTTACGGCTGCCTACTACAAATTCTAAGTTTAGGGCTTCAAGGGAGGTGTGGTGCAAAACTGCATCATAGAGGGGGGTATTTATACTAAAAATTGACGACTTAGGGGTTTTTCAGTCCCAGCCAGCGCTGCGCCACCTAGCTAGCGCAGCTCTGGCTGGGATTGAGGAAACCCTAACGGTGCTATGACGGTAATATTTTCTGACTGGCAGACAGCGATGCGCCATCTGGGTGGCGCTGCGCTGGCTGGGTGGCGCAGCGCCATCTGGCTGGCGCAGCGCTGGCTGCCAGTCAGATTGTGCTATTTCTGGACATTTTTACGTGTTTGGCTACTGACGGTACATATTTTTTACAATTGTGCTACAAAATTCCAATTCCCTATTTGTACGGCCAAAAAACCTCTCCCTCTCAACCACTCCCGCCGACGCTTCCGCCCCTCCACAACCCGCAGGGACGCCCTGTCGTCCTCTTCCTCGCCAGCATCGCTGGCGTCTGCCTCACGCTCCGCACCGCCCAACCCCGCATCCACTTTCTTCTCTGCACAGCCCATGAGATCAGTAGTGAAGACTACCAAGCCGATAATAGCGCAGCAGGGAAAGAAGTATGAGTTGCGGAGGACGGAGATTGGCTACGTGGAGGAGATCTCAATCTGATTCGCCAGATCTACGGTTTAGAGAGATACGTGGAGGTTGATTACCGTCGACCTTCGTTCCCTCACGTGGGCAAGCTATTGTAAATTGGCTTAATCTTATATTCTATTTTCTATTAATTAAAGATAGTCTTGCAGTAGGAAACATCTGCAAGTGATTTATACTATTTGGTATTTGGAAGAAAGGGTGAAAATTCTTTTTTTAATCGTTACCTAGTGAGCGTGCTGGGGATAATAGCAATGGGTCCAGCTTGGGATCAAGGAAGTGAGTTTCTTGATCCATCAAAAAAGGGTATTATAAGTATTTTCAAAAAAGGTGGCCAGCACCTTCAACTGTCGTCGGAACTCTGCCGTCTCGCCGTCGCCGGACCTCCGCCGTCGCCGGACCTCCAGCCGCCGGATCTTCGCGCGCCGCCCAGCCGCCGGATCTCCGCCGTCCCGCCGCCGGACCGCCGCCGCCCAGCCGCCGTCGCCGGACCTCCGCCGCCGTCGCCGGACCTCCGCCTCTCCGCCGTCCCGCCGCCGCCCCTAGTTAGATAATTTATATATTAAAAAAAGTGTTGTGATGTGGTTCGAAATCATGACCTCTCAATTTAAATATTAAACTCCTACCACTATGCTACTAAGCACTAAGTGATATTATATAATAATAAAATTATCTTATTAAATAGATGCACATAGTTTGTAAAAAAATGTGCACACGAGTACGAAATATGTGTACACTAGTATATAAAATAGGTGTGCACGTGTACACGTTCACATGTACACACATTACATTATTAAGTAATGTGCACATGATTTATACAAAATATGTACACGAGTATGTGTACTAGTAAAAAATAAGTGTGCACGTGTACGAATAGGTGTACACATTTATAGATGTGTACAAGATAAGTGTACGTGTGTAAAAAATGTAAGTACATAAATGTGTACGTGTATAAAACGTGTACACATGATGTATACAAAATATGTGTACACTAGTGTAAAAAATAAGTGTGCACGTGTACAAATAGGTGTACAAGTGTATAAAATGTGTGTATACGTATACATAAACAAAATGTAAGATATAGTGTACATGTGTACAAAGAGTGTGTGCACGTGTACACCGTGTGTGCATGTGTACAAAGAGTGTGTGCACGTGTACACCGTGTGTACATATCTACAAGATAAGTGTACACATATACAAAAATGTAAGTACATAAACGTGTGCGTGTATAAAACGTGTACAAAACATGTACACATGTGTACGAAAAATCTTTGCAAATGAGTACACAGTTTATGTACAAAAGTGTGTACACACGTACAAAAGTGTGTACACATTAAAAACGAGTACGAAGCGTTACCGAAAAAAAATTTCAGAAAAATAGGCCCGACGACGGTGGTGTGGTGGCCGAAAATTTTTTCGAAATCGGAGCTCCGATCGTCCAAAAAATTCATCGGAAAAGTCGTCGGAGCTCCGGTCGCCGGAGTTCTGGTCGCCGGAGCTCCAGTCACCGGCTATTTTCACTTGAATTAAAAAAACTAAAATTAAATTAAATTAAATTAAATTAAATAGGGAAATGACCCTTTTACCCTTTTAATTTAAACCATTAGATCTGGAAAAATAAATCAATGGTTGAGATTGTTCCTTGACACTATCAAAGAAGCTAAATTTGTTTGATGGTAAGCTGGACTCTAATAGCAATAATAATAAAAGAGGAATTGTTCCAAAATAATAAAAAAGGAATTATTCCAAAATAATAAAAAAGTAACTGTTCCAAAATAATAAGAAAGGAATCGTTCCAAAAATAATTTAAAAAAGGAACTGTTCCAAAATAATAAAAAAAGGAATTGTTCCAAAATAATAAAAGATGAACTGTTCCGAAACAATGAAATAGGAACTATCGATATCAAAGCCACCATCGATAAGAACTTCTCCGTCAAGGAAACCATCACCGCCGCAGAAGGAAAGTCTGCCGTGAAAAATAGGAGTAGATTTGGAATATTAAAAAATAAAGGAAGTAACTGTAGCAGATTTGGAATATTAAAAATTAAAGAAAGTAACTGCAATTAAGATTCACCATAATAACTAAAAATTCGAAATTAAGGTAATGATTATCATTATGGAAAAAAAATTAAAAAAATAAAAATATGGGGCCTCAAATAATTAAATTACCTTTATATCAATTTAATATTAACCTTTAGATCTCTAAGATTAAATCTATTGTTATAAAGGGTGTCCTTAAATGAGGACATTAAGGGGTGTACTAACGTTAGAAATTCCCAGAAGTTAGAACATGATGATACAAATAGGCTTAATAACTGTTATCAGTGGACAAAAAACTTTTCAAAAATAATAGCTCCGGTCACCGAAATAGCACTTTCCCCCGATAGTATTATAGTTTACTCTTTTATCCCCTTCTATTTCGATTATTTTATTGTTTGGGTATTTCCGTTCCAATTTTCGTTTCTATGACGTTAATTGATTGCATTCAGTACACCTCCAATAGCCATGTATTAGCTTACTAAATGTATTTTAATTGAGAATTTATATATATATAAACGCTTCGGTGCACCCACTTTTAGTGGGTGCACCGGGTACACCCACTGACGTTTGTGCTATCTAGAGTGATATTTCTATTGAACTAATCATTTATATCAATAGATTTAATCTTAATAAGTCTAAATTGAGCTTAATTACAATTTTTAGTCATCATAGTATAAGATTATACCTATTGTTCTTCAGGTTTCTTTCTACAGCTGCATTTTTTCTCAATATGATAAATTATCATCTCTACCAAATTAGTTTTTTGTTCAAATTGTCTTATTATTATACTCGAAAAAAAAAGATATTAAAAACATGTTTATCTATCAAAATGTTAGTGGGTGCACCGACGTGTTCACCATATATATATATATATATATATATATATATATATATATGGTAAATTCTTCAGTACCTCCCGTAAAACTGGTGGTACTGAATGCCTCCAGTTTTCGGATTCATCCGGAGCGTCCGTTTTAAGGAACGGTTCTGGACCGTTATAAATAACTTAATATTAGAATTTAATTAAACATGCCCAACATCATCATCAACTTTATTTTAAGGTACAATCTCATCACTCTGTTTATTTTTAATAATTTAGTCAATCCACAAGTATTATTAGTTTTCCATTTTGGTGTAAGTGTTAACAAACGATGATGATTGATGACTGAACAAAGTAGAAATTAAGAAACGAGGTCTGCCAAATTGACAACGTTGCTCGCCGGAAATCCCCTGTTGTCCACCCAAATCGCCCGGAGCAGGAAAATCGATTGCGGCGGAGCAGGTCTTGCGTGGATGGGAGTGAAGGATTTAGTGGAGCACGGGTGGTCTGGATCGCCGTCGATGAACTCCAAAGAGTCAGTCACCGCCACTTGTTTATCATCTAACGGTAGCGGGTTGGCTGAGGTGCCTTCCCTATTCACTTCAAAACCGCTACCTCCCCTAACTCTTCCCCTGTAACCCCATTTTTCTTATTATTTCTATCATCTATCGACACCATCTGGATCTATCCTCTATGATGACGAATGAATATATTATCAATGATTTGGACAATGATTGTCGGGTAAAGCAACTGAAGCCAAGAAGAAGAATCAGAGGTGTAGGTAACAGAGTTAGGAGGCTTCTTGGTCGCCATACATGCCGATGAATCTCAGCATTCTTTGTGGGGCTTGTTGTCGAGTGAGGGATGTAGTGGGCTTGTTGGTTCTTCAGCTTAGACAGAAAATCTTTGGGGCTTTAGATCAAAGAATTCTCTATATTGAAAAGCCTCTTCTTCTTTCATGTCGGCTTTTATCACCAGATCCAATTCTCATCACTAATGGTGCCGCCACCTGATGATAATTCATACCGATTCATTCTCAGCTTTGAAACAAATCAGTTTTGTTGTTGATGGGCCCTTGAGTTGTATCCGCCCTCGCACATGATGAGGGCGGTCCATCACTCCAAGGCGGTCCTCTGTCCGCCTCAGCCAAGGGATCACCTGTCATGTCTACAGGAGGCCACCGCCCATTACTGTTGACGGTGACCCGCTGCGGCCCACTCAGAGCAGGACACGTGGACCCTGCCAGACCAATGGGACCTATAAATAACAGGGTCCCCCATTCAGAAGAAGGATACGACAGACTTGGGACCATACGCCTGATACTACAAGCTTTCACGCTGTACGCTAAAGGCTATCGGTTCCGCCCACACCAAAGGGCTCTCGCCCGGTACTTCTCTGTAACCTATTCTCCCTACATTACCCACATACTTGTCACCTTATACTAACCCCTTGCACGTCCGCCCTGCAAGGTACCATCCGCCGAGACACTCCGAGGACGGATTCATTGCCTAAACCTCCAAAGAACCACAGTATTGATCCACCGGTCCAACTGGGCGGATCAGTTGTACTTGATTCAATCTTGTAATTCATTCATAATTAATCATGTGCATCAGTTGGATTATAGAAATTTTTTTTTTCCATAGCAGGACACAAAGCAGCTTGACCAAGTTTCTAAAGCCATTGACACGATGACCAGAGGATGATTGTTAGTGGTTTACAAAAGGGAAGCAATAGTGATCAGATGACTCAGACTCCTCGCTCACTTCCTGATTTTGTTGAGTGCAGCCAGCTATTGTAGCTATGCACGGACATCTTGTGCATAAGCATGAAACAAAGACGTCGCGATTGCAGATCATATAGATAATATACCAGCTAAACATGAGTTGGTTTATGTTTATTCATCCTAAACACAGGGGATTGAGCTCAAATTTTTTTTTTATATAATTTCAAATTTGAAGAGAAAGATTGAATGAGAAAGTTCATTAAAGAAGAATAACAATTTAATAAATACTTTGTTTTCCCCATTTTTTCGTGAAAGCTTACATAGTTGGACAGATACCAGTTTAATAAAAAGATTTCTTTCCTCATTTAGTCTTTCAAATTTTTTTTACAATTTAGGAATTTTGAACTTGGCATACTAAGTTAGAGTTCTGATAATGCAGGTTTGAAACTAGGTTTAGTGCCAATAAGATTATTTTTCACCTCATTTTATATGGCTGTCTGATCTGATCACAAGCCAACTTGCTTCCTTAACTGCTCTTTCTCTAAATGATGCAACACAACACAAACAATATAAAATCTACATGACAAACTTGGTAGAAAATATAAGAAAGTAATATATCATTAATGTCAAGAAACCCAATAATACATTTATATTCATATTAGTAGGGACGTTAACGAACAAATAGACGCTTGTGATTCGTTCGATGTTTGGTTGGAAAAAATTGTGTTCATGATTAGACTCAATTCAAAGCGAGCCAACTCAAAAGCTAAACGAGACAAGTCTGAGCTAAGGTTAGTTCAACTCAATTGATTCACGAGCCGACTCAATTCGGTGACTCGTTGAACCCATCCCGCGAGTCAGCTTTTATATATCACTTGTTATAGGGTTTGGCCTATAATTTGGGTCCTTCTTACAAGAAATACCACATTGGTTGTTTACTAGCAAAGGAGTCAACGCATGCCCTATATAGAAGCAAATTAACTCTATAGTTAATATAGGATGAATGGATTTGGTTGTATTGGATAAATTAATTTAAATAATAAATTGGATACTAGCTACATATACCGAGGAGTTATTAGAACACTGGGCAATCATGAAATAAGACTGATTCAAAAGATAGCTACATCAATAGTTGGGTATGATGAAGAGTGGCAGCCTGGCAGGTGGTTCAAAATAGTGGAACCGAGTTCCCAGGCAGCTCCAGCGTATGTGGATAGTATGAAATAAAAGCAAAAGCCTTGAAAGACAGACTATATGAAGAAGAGTATTGAAACTCAACAAAGTGATAAGATTTCCCAGATTTCACCAGAGGGTCATGGGTTCCCTGAACCATGAAAAACGAAATTACATCAAACCAACTCAGATGATTTAGTTTAAACTTTAAATTGACATCTCTCGTATGCTGACTTTGAGTTCTGAAAATGCCATCCAAAAGAGGTGGTAACTGAATTGGTATATCGTTGCATATTCATTTAGTAGCATTGTGTTCCATGCACTCTTCTGCTGCTTTCCGTTCCATACAAGCTAACTCTTCTCGCACAGCATGTAGAAGCTCACTTACTCCATGTCCGTACTGAGATTATTTATAAGGTATATGCTTTGAGAAATATGATAGATATAACAGCTATCATGGAGATACATAAGGCCTATGGACCACACCTCATCTCCTGAATCCCATGATACCTTTTTTTATACCGTCCACTTTTTCCAACATTTTGTTTTCATCCGATCCGATGTGGTATGAGAACATTGTATTCCCCATTTCCAGATGAGTTTTTATTATTTACCCTTAAATATATAGATGATTCCTCTAGCTATCCCCATCAACCCATAATATAAAAACTTCTTCTCTATTAGACACACCAATATTTAACGTTTCCTACATAGAACTAGACAAAGAGCGGAACCAGCATGGTCGGAGAGCCAAGACAATTTTTCAAGTTTTAGGTTAAAAAAAGTACACAAACTCTAGCATCAAATATTTTGCATATAATTTTATTGTTTTCAGATGATAGGACCCTAGGCGAGGTTGACCCACTTCGAGTTTCATTCAACCTCGTGGGACATGTTGAAAGAAATTTTGGTGGACATCACAAATCTGTGGCTTCGTATTGGTGACTTTAATGATATTGATTGGTGACTTTAATGATTTGTTTCATCAAGAAGAGATACAGGGCATGATTCGCATCCCCCACCTTTGATTGATGAGTTCAAAGAAGCAATTTTAAATTGTGGTTTGATGGATAATTAACCATATACGTGGGCTTGGGCAAAAGAGCACGATCAAATGATAATGGAGAAGTTTGGATCGAGTATTAGTAAATGAGATCCATATGACACTCTTACTCATGTCAAGCTACATAACCTGATGTTTACGTCAAAATATATATTCATAACAAATTTTTAATTTTTTTATGAATAATTAGGATTTATTTCTCATAAAAAATCATGAAGGCCAAGTACAAGAGGAATCTCACAAGAGAACTAAGTAAAAGACCTAAACGAAACAAGCTAAGATCCCAACAAAGAAAATGAAAGAGACTTCGGATCCCAAACTCCCTCTAATTGAGGTGGTTTGTTTGTTCACCTACATCTACAACTACAAGTAGTTTCTTAAAAATAAAATTCACTCACATTTTTTTAAATTTGGACATTTTTTTTTAAAAGCCATAGCATTGATACTTTACTATATATTCCTGACACAAATAGTAACCCTAATTAAGACTCCAAGGAAGTCATTTTCAAGGGTATCAACTCCATCTCCGACCATTTTAAGTCAATCTAAGAGGCTAATGATTGGAAGGTTGTTTGGGGCTTAGTGCAGAGATCATATTTATGAGGTTGTGTTCTGGGTTTGTATTGACTTATCTTGCTCTCCATTCTATCTAGATGGGGAACAAGTCATTCTTTTATTTATATATACACACCAACTTTATATAATAAAAAAAAAGGCTAATGATGCGCTCCTCTTCTACTTTCTTGTATTGAGTGATTGTTTCCTCTCTTCTTTCATGGCACACTAAATCCCAAGGGAACCCCAAGGAGAATGCTAGTTTGTAAAGCGTTTTTTATGGTGTAATTGATGATTGGTTTCAAGTTATGCACCTTTTTATTGAGTTCTTTCATGTTTACCTTGTGATTGACCTAAGATTGTTAGTTGATAGTGTTGGTGTGAGACTTGACCCATATTGGACTCAATTGGTGGTTGATTGTGATCCTTAAATGCTTGTAAGTATATTAAGATCCTTGGTTAGATGATTAATAGAAATTTCTAACATATTCTTAAGAGAAATCTCAATCCCATTACTACTATCCAGAAAATATATATGAAACCAAACTATCTGACCATGTTACCTATTCATAGAGAATCAATGATCGCATATAAATTACACTAGTTCTTTCTCTATTTTGAAGACTTTCATTAATTTTGTTAAAATTGATTATTTGAAGAAAATTATACGTTAAATATAATTATTTTATTGCTTGAATGACTAATAGAGAGTCGACCTTCATCTTTATTTTCTTTTCTCAACTATTCAATAATCATGTTGTCAATCTTCTTCTTCGCCCGATCAATTCAAATTCCTTAGATAATAAAACATGAGACCATCAAGTTTATTTACATAATTATGATTAATGTGTTGTCCTAAATATTTATGATATTAGATAAAAATCTTATTATTTTACGATTTAAATCTACAATCATGATTTTATACCATTTTCGATTCCACGTGGAATCTTGATTTTGACAACCATGTCCACAACATTAATGTTAAATAATGAAAAACTAGCACACGATGTTCTTATATTTTTAGATAATGAACTCCTTGTCTAAGACTAGTACAAAGGACTGGAATTACAACATTAAATTTGAGTTCCAGCTTCTAATATGAATGATGTTGAATCGTAGTCTTTGTTATTATACCACATCGGGGGAGGCTTAAAAAATCTGGTATAGGAAAAGAATTATAAATAGGCATTAAGGTGCCACATCAAATTTTGCTTTAAACTAATTAGTAATTAGAAAGGACAAAAAAAGCAAGCATTGAGAGCCCCTAACCAGGCTACAAGAATTTACAATCAGTCATTTAAAGTTAGTTTTCAGGAAAAGGAGTAATCAATTAGTCAAGATGGGAATGTCAACATTAACCAAACTTAGGATGGACACCCTTTTCTCGTATTATTTGTTTGGCAAGAAATGACAACTTATCAATACCCATATGCTAAAGGATAATGAATTTTGGAATGCATATGTTCTTTATATAGTCTTGGGGTAGACTAATTTCCTAACAACAATCAATGTGGTACTTTCATTCTAAGAATGATCTTAATGTCAAAAATACTTCTGAACCCCTAGAAAAAGAACTACTTCACACAAGGCACTAACTCAATTAGCACAAATAATATTATTAAAATATTCACACAAAATTAAAACAGAAACAAATCTACAAACATATATAAGCATTTTAGCTTTTTTCCTATTGCCACCTAGGATTCTCCATGCTTCTCCTTAATTGTAGGAAATTGGCCAATCAATGAATTTTTATATAATTTATTTGAATAAAAATATTTTCTCAATAAAGGTGATAATTTTTCAACCACTATTAGACTCGAACCCACAACCTCAAGGATAAAAGTATTACAATTTACCAGCTAAGCTAGACAAGGTAATTTATAATTACATTAAAACTTTAAAGCACATTGATCCTCGATATTTTATCGTACAAATTGAAGCACATTTCACCCTTAATGGTTTGTGCATTCATTAATTTTATGATAACCAATAGTTTATTGTAGAAATACACTAACAAGTTGAATATATAGTAGATGAATGAAATTATGATAACAATGTATTCATATAGTTTATCATACATCCAAGCAAATTTTTAACAGACATTCAAGCTAACTAAGTTATTGATTCATTCCCTTAAAAAAGTCATTGATTAATTTGGTCAATGAACACGTTGCATAAAGTTTAAAAATTTTATGAATATTTATGAGAAGTATTTTTCAATTAATATATCTATTGAGATACAATAAACTGAAGAAATAAAGTTGTACCTCAGTAATATCAATGGTGTGTGTGGTCATGAGTATATACGAGTACAAGTCATGAGATCGTAAGTAAAACGGGTTACATGTAATTAAGTATTAACAAATTCAGAGTATTGATCGAGTTGATCAGTTTGAATTGTGCGTATTCATTAAACATAAATACATTCATATAACATGAACCTTATGTTCAAATTATTTTAAGTTTTAAACTTTAAAAGGCCAATTGAACTCTCATTTTTCATTATGTTTAACTATTCCTCAATTTTTTTTTATAGTGATGGGTTATTTTACACTTTAATTGTTTGCAAATGCTTTCAGAGAGTTACAATTTTGTCTTCCATTAGTGTTGAACTAACTTTTGTTGGTAATTTTTAGTAAGTAGGTAATTCATTTGATCAAGGATCAAGATGCTTCAATTATAAAATTTATGAATATAGAGAATCATTTGTCAATTAAAATATTTATTGATCTAGAAAAATCTGAAGAAATAAGGTTGTACCTTAATAAGATCAATGATGAGTGAGGTCATGAGTGTATAAGAGTACGAGTGAAGAGATTGTAAGTAAAACGGGTTCCATGTCATCAACTACTAACAAATTTAGAGTATTGATTAGGTTGACTTAGTTTGAATTGGCCATATTGATTAAACCTACTTACATTTATATAACATGATCCTTATTTTCATATTCTTTTAATTTATAACTGGCCAATTGATGTTTCATTTTTATTACGTTTAATTATTTCTCAAAATAATTATTTTACAATGACTGTTTCTTTAATCTCGACTTTATTTGTTTACAAATGCTTCTAGAAAGTTGTAGTTTTTTTCCATTTATTTGAACTAAATTTTGTTGATAAATTATTTGAAACACTCCAAATCTGGTAAGTCATTGATTAATTTGATCAATGATCAAATTGCATAAATTTAAAAATTTATGAATATTAAAGAGAATTATTTTTCAATCAATATATTTATTGGGCTAGAAGAAAACGTAGAAATAAGGTTGTACATTAGTAAGATCAATGGTAACTGAGGTCATGAGTGTATCGTAAGCAAAACGTGTTACATGTCATTAAATATTAAAAAAATTGAGAGTATTGATCGATTTGAGTTAGTTTGAATTGAGTATATTTATTAAACCTAAATACATTCATATAACATGATATTTTCTTAAGTTTTAACGGGCCAATATAACCAAGGTTTCATTTTTCATTTTGTTCTATTCCTCAAAATATTTTTTTTACAGTGTGGATTTCTTTAGTCTCGAATTTTTTTTTGTTTGAAATGCTTCAAGAAAGTTACAATTTTATTTTTCATTTGTGTTGAACTGACTTATGTTGGTAAATTATTTGGAGAACTCCAAGTTTGGTAAGTCATTAGTTAATTTGATTAAGGTTCAAGCTGTATAAATTTTAAAAAAAATTATGAATATTTATTGATATAGAGAAAACTGGAAAAAAAAAACAAGATTCTACCTTAGTAAGATCAATGGTAAGTGAGGCCATGAGTGTATAAGAGTATGAGTCATGAGATTGTAAGTAAAACATGTTACATGTCATTAACTATTAAAAAATTGAGTTGAGTCAAGTTTAAATTGGGCATATTCATTAAACCTAAATAGTAAATACATTCATATAATCTGATTCTTATTTCCAAAATTATTTTAATTTTTAACATGCCAATTAAAGTTTCATTTTTCATTATATTCAACTGTTCCTAAAAATAATTTTTTTACATTGAGATTATTTAGCCTCGACTTTATTTGTTTGCAAATTCGTCGAGAGAGTTGCAATTTTGTTTTTCATTTTTCTTGAATTGAATTTTTTGGTAAATTATTTGAATGACTCAAAGTTGGTAAGTTGTTAATTAATTTGATCATCGATCAAGCTGCATAAATTATAAAAAAAATTGATTAATATATTTATTGATCAAGAGAAAACTGAAGAAATAAGGTCGTATATTAGTAAGATCAATGGTTAGTGAGATCATGAGTGTATAAGATTATGAGTCACTGGATCATAAGTAAAATGGGTTATATGTCATTAACTATTAACAAATTTAGAGTATTGATTGAGTTGTTTAGTTTGAATTAGGCATATTCATTAAACCTAAATATATTCATATAACATGATCCTTATTTCCAAATTCTCTTAAAATTAATGGGCCGATTGACTAATTGAGGTTCAAATTTTCTTTATGTTTAACTATTCTTTGATTTTTTTTTAAAGTGATGGTTTCTTTAGCCTCAACTTTATTTGTTTGCAAATGTTTCGAGAGAGTTGCAATTATTTTCCATTTGTCTTAAACTAACTTTTGTTGGTAAAAAATTGAATGCATATTGGTTTGGAGGACATCACTCATTAGAAAATTTAGTTTGAATAAAAATTATAATTGTAATGTATTTTCTCCTTTACAATGATCATAAATTGACCTATTTTATTTTAGTATGTAATTAAAATTAATCAATTTAGAAAATATCCTATAATTAATCACAATATTCAATTTAAATATAATATATTTTTGGTATTGTATAATGAATTATCTAGATATTATATGAGCATTTAAAATTAGAGAGATATAATTTAAAACTCTCTACTTAGTAATAGAATACTAACCTATCATGTTATTTTGTTTTTTATTATTTTAAATTATTCAATAAATCTCCACTAACAAAAAAATTTATTCAATAAATTAAGTAATTAATAAATAAAATTCCAATATTTTTAAACATGATGAAGTTTATGAAGAATCAAACTTCTCCATTTAACTTAGTTTAATTGAAATTGAAAATTTTTTAAAGTATATTTTCAATGATAATGTGCAACTCACTATTTTATTAAAGTTTATTTCTATATTTTCTACTTTAAACTGTTTAATTTTTCCACTGTGTAATATGTTAACTAATTTAACTTATCGAGTGTTCATTTAATTTTAATCATTCAATTCAATTTTTTTGTTAATTTATGATTGTTACTAAAAATAATATTAAATATATGATTATAAAATAAATATTTTTTACTAATCATACTAAATAAAATGCCTAAAATTAAAATATAAGTTATATAACATATCGGCCAACGGGCCGAAAAAATGCTAGTATATAATAATATTAAAATAACCCAACTCATCTTCTCCGATTCTTTCCCCTCGAATTCTCCGATATTTGGATGGTCATGGAGGATGCCGCTGAGCTACGGGCGACGTCAACGACCCAAATCCCAATTCAATCAGCCCCACCTCAGCCAACCCGCTACCGTCAGATGATAAACAAGTGGCGGTGACTGACTCTTCGGAGTTCATCGACGGCGATCCAGACAGCCCGTGCTCCGCTAAATCCTTCACTCCCATCCACGCAAGACCTGCTCCGCCGCAATCGATTTTCCTGCTCCGAGCGATTTGGGTGGACAACAGGGAATTTCCGGCGAGCAACGTTGTCAATTTGGCGGACCTCGTTTCTTAATTTCTACTTTAGAGTTCAGTCATCAATCATCATCGTTTGTTAACACTTACACCAAAATGGAAAACTAATAATACTTGTGGATTGACTAAATTATTAAAAATAAACAGAGTGATGAGATTGTACCTTAAAATAAAGTTGATGATGATGTTGGGCATGTTTAATTAAATTCTAATATTAAGTTATTTATTACGGTCCAAATCTGTTCTTTAAAACGGACGCTCCGGATGAATCCGAAAACTGGAGGCATTCAGTACCACCGGTTTTACGGGAGGTACTGAAGAATTCACCATATATATAATTAGATAGTATACAATTGATGAATAAAATATGTCCTATACACATCATATTTCACCATACGTACTCTTCGTGATATCTCCCTGGTCAACTTTTCATCTCAGGCCTTTGGTATCTCTCTCCATTGGTGTGTGGATGTATCTGTATTTGGTGTTAAGAAAAAGAAAGTTGGAACGGAAGTACACCAAATAACAAAACTAGCTAGTCTAAGTAAGAGAGGATAACACAACAATTTCTAATGTGTAGACCCCCTTAAGTGTCCTTATATAAAGACACTAATCTATACCCTTCATTTGTTGAGTAGAGATCTAATGATTAATATGAAGTGGGTATTTAAGTAATTTGCTTAATTGGTAAATGTGTTTATTTACCTTTTATTTTTTATTTAATATTTAAATTAACAAAACAACGACGCGAGGTCTTCTTCTTCTTCTTCTTCTTCTTCCTCCTCATGTTTTCTTCTCATCTTCGTTCTTCTCTTCCTTCTCCCTTAAGCTTCTAGCATTCTTCTTCTTTCTCCCTTCTCCTTATTCTCCTCCTTCCTTTTTCTTCTTCTTCTTCTACCAAATGTGCAAAATTACAGAAAGATAAATAAATAAATAAAATAACAAAACACATTGATTGACTAGAGGTGGGCACACGGATTGCCACCTCAGCAATTTGTAACGGCGGATTCCCTAACAACGGATATTATCCGCTGTTAGGATCCCACCATAAATTTTGAATTCTCGCGGAGGCGGGATATTTTGGCTGCTACTAAATTTTCATTCTAACAGCGGAAATTATCCGCTGTTAGCTTTCCCTCCAAAATTTCACATTCCCGCGGTGGCGGGATTTTTTGGCGCCTGGTGACTTTTCATTTTACCATCGAATACCTAACAGCGGATTTATGACCGCTGTTAACTAACAGCGGATTTTTAAAAATCCGCTGTTAGGCAGTATTATCTAACAACGGATTCCTGACCGCTGTTAGAGTTTCGATGTTAGGAGCTAATTTTCTTGTAGTGACCTAGGTATCACATCTTTTCTGTTAACTAGTTAACAGTGTTTTTTAACTGATAACTAGTTAACATCATTTTTTTAGTTGATAACTAGTTAACAAAAAGTTTAGTTGACAACTAGCGATCAAAATTAGTTAACACATTTTTTTTGCTGTTAACTAGTTAATAGTGTTTTTTTAACTAATAACTAGTTAATATGATTTTTATCTGATAACTAGTTAACCAAGGTTTTTGTTTGATAATCTGTTAACAGATTTAGGTGATAACTTGTTATCAACATTAGTTAACTAGTTACTAAATTAACATAATTAGTTAACTAGATAACTTATCGAGTTAACTAGTTAACATCATGACTAAGATAACTAGTTAACATTTTTTAAGATGATAACTACTTAACCAACAAAAAAATGTGTTAACAAAAAATCTTGTTAAAATTGGTTAACTAGTTATCACCAATACCCTTGTTAACAAGTTAGATAACCAAAACCCTTGTTAACACATTTTAACATGATAACTAGTTAACAATGTTTTTTATTGATAACTAGTTAACGAGTAATCATAATTAGTTAACTAGATAATTTATCGAGTTAACTAGTTAACATCAAGACTAAGATAACTAGTTAACATTTTTTAAAGATGACAACTAGTTAACATCACGATTGGATAACTAGTTAACAAGATTTTTAGTTGATAACTAGTTAACAAAATTAGTTATCTCGTTATCAAATTAGTTAATTAGTTAACACACATTTTTTTGCTGTTAACAGTTAACAGTGTTTTTAACTGATAACTAGTTAACAACTTTTTTTGTTTGATAACTTGTTAACAGATTTAGGTGATAATTTGTTATCAATATTAGTTAACTAGTTACTAAATTAACATAATTAGTTAACTAGATAACTTATCGAGTTAACTAGTTAACATCATGACTAAGATAACTAGTTAACATTTTTTAAAGATGATAACTAGTTAACCAATTGAGTTAACTAGTTATCCAATCGTGTCAACTAGTTATCAAGTTGTTATCTAATCAAGTTAATTAGTTAACTAATCGTGTTAACTAGTTATTTTATTTTTAATTAGTTAATTTATCGAGTTAACTAGTTAACATTATGATTGGATAATTAGTTAACGATGATATTTAGTTGATGACTAGTTATCAAAACTTGTTAACTAATAATAGGAACTAGTTAACACGTGATTCAACAACCGGTTTATATAGTTCAAATATTTATTCCAAGAATGTCAACAACATAAAAAGCAGTGACTGAAACTATAATTATGAATAATAAAAAGCAAGTTATCTATAACTTAAAATACAGTGACTAAATTGCAATTTTTTTTATAATTATTAATTCCTTCGTCTTCAACCTCTGGACCTGGATTCGGCCGTCGATGCTGTCGTCGACTTACCGTCGCCGATGGTCGGCTGCCTCTACACTCCTACCGCCGCCAGCGCCTCTTCCACTCTCTCGATCTTCGTGCCATCGCCGTCTCCAACA
This sequence comes from Linum lewisii, assembly GCA_034768395.1. Lineage (NCBI taxonomy): Eukaryota > Viridiplantae > Streptophyta > Magnoliopsida > Malpighiales > Linaceae > Linum > Linum lewisii. The sequence continues at coordinate 63,210,992 of CM068299.1, forward strand.
TCCGAACCAGTCCTCCTCACCGCTCCTCCGACCGCCGTGCTCTGGTCGCCGACGTCGGGATCCCCCGTCGCTGCTCCGGTTCGGCCTCCGCCGCGATCTTCCGGCTAAAGCCTCACCCCTCCGGCCGCTGCTCCACTCCAGTACTGCATCTCAGCAACGAGTTCCGGCAACGATGGAATCGAGGAAAAGCTTAATACGGCGGCGGCGGAATTAGGAAAAGTAAATTAGGGTTTTTTTTAAATTATTTAAAATGACCAAATTGCCCCTCCGTTTTTGTTTGGAAACCGGTCCAACCCTTAAAGGGTTGGGTCCGGATCTTGAGCCAATCTAATGACATAATTTTATATATGATTTTTTGAATTTTTGGTGAAAGATTTTAGACTCTCACGTAGGTGTTATGTTGATATTATGATACATCAAAATCTCATAATTACGGTAGAACACTCATATAATAACAACATAACAGTACACTATGACATAGTCAAGGGCGCGGATCTGGGTCCAACCTGTAAAGGTTGGACTATTCCAACTAAAACCATATAAGCTCATAATCCCCTGCGTCTCACTCCTTTCTCTCTCCGTTAGTTAACTAGTTAACGCGTTAACTAGTTAACTGATGAAATTAACTTGTAAACTGACGAAATTAATTAGTTAACGTCGTTAACCGAAGGAGTTAACTAGTTAACTAACAAAATTAACTTATTAACTAGTTAACATCGTTAACTTAACATAGTCAATACCATAAAATATCGTAAGACACGTAACAATATCATAACACTTGACCGTCTCTCTCTTATTACCCACTTTCATTTTCTCTCGCCTGTTTCCCAGCTCTCAACAAATTCAGAGAGATATGACCGGTCTTTCAAGTTTCAACGGTCTTCATATGGTCCAATATGTAGGACTCGAGAGATTCCGGGAATAGAGAGCTCTTGAGTCTTGAGTAGAAGCTCTCAGGTGATCTTATCACTCCTTAAAAGTAAACAACAATACCTCCAAGTCAATCCAATACTACTACTCTGCATATTCATTGCATCAGCCAAAACAAACATAACTTGACATCATCGTATCTACCATATTACCATTCCAATTTATCCACACTCCTGTATCAGTACTACTAATCACCCTTACCCATCTTCTCCAACTAATTTACAGATTGCGCCCATCTCAGGTGACCTTTCTGTTGGTTTCATATGCTCAGTAGTTCAACTATATATAGCAGACAATATCTGCAGAAACAGAGTTGCAGAAAAACAGAGCATAAAAAACAGAGTAGAAAAAACAGAGCAAAAAAAAAACAGAGAGATGAAGGTAGATGAGGTGCTACACATGAACAGCGGAAGGGGAGAGACAAGCTACGCTACAAACTCCTTACTTCAGCAAAAGGTGATTTCAATGACTAGGCCAATAACAGAGGACGCCATTACAAAACTAGTCAGCACCTTCCACAAAGGAGAAACTGATACACTAGCTATAGCCGAATTGGGATGCGCATCAGGACCCAACACATTCCTAGCCGTATCAGACCTCATCAAGGCTGTCCTCAAGCTAACCGGCCCACCAAGGGAGTTCCACGTCCTTCTCAACGACCTTCCGAGTAACGACTTCAACACCATCTTCACCTCTCTGCATCAGTTCCGAAAACAGCTCAAGAAAGAAACTGCGTTGTCGACCTCTGGTGATGATCAAGATCAACTGTTGATGTTGTTTAGCGGGGTGCCGGGTTCCTTCTACGGAAGGTTGTTCCCAACGGAGAGTCTTCACTTTGCACACGCGTCTTACTCCCTGCATTGGCTGTCTCGGGTCCCTCCTGGGCTCGAGGGCAATGTAGGGAGCATCTCGATAAGTAGTTGTAGCTCGATGAGCGTGTTTGAAGCGTATTATGGGCAGTTCAGGAAGGACTTCTCGAGCTTCTTGAGGTGTCGAGCTGTGGAGATGGTGACCGGTGGACGGATGGTCTTGACGTTGCTGGGGAGGAGGAATGAGGACGGTTGTGGGAATGAGTGTTACTACACTTGGGAGCTCATGTCAACCGTCCTCAACCAAATGGCTCACGAGGTACAGTAAATTCGAGTTTGTCAGGATTCAACAGTTCATGACATGATATCAAAGTTAATTATTGTTGTGTTACTTAGGGATTCATAAGCAAAGAGAGGGTGGACTCATTCAACATCCCATTCTACGGGCCATCCCCGAAGGAGATCGAGGCGGAAGTCGAAAAACAACGATCTTTCGTCATAGATCGGATAGAAGTTACCGAAGTGAGCTGGAATCCGTACGAAGGGGAAGTAAACGAGGAAGATGGTGGCTACACTGTGGCCAGGCACATGAGGGCGGTTGCAGAGCCTCTGTTGGCCACTCATTTCGGCTCCAACGAAGAAATCATGGACGAAGTCTTTCAGAGGTACCGAGTCCTTGTGTCCGAGCGCATGGTTACTGAGAATACTAATTTGGTCAATGTGACGATGTCGCTTGGTAAGTACTGAGGTTGTGAAGATAATAAAATGGTTGGAACGAATGTGAGTTGGACTCATCTGATATAGTGATTTGGGGAAGTATTTATTAGTTTGAATAGTTTTGGGGGGAATAAGTTAAATTTCAGTTATATGTATTTGTATTTCGGAAATAAATAACATGGTTTCAATTCAATAATATTAATAATAACATGTTATTAATTTGGCCAAAAACAAATTTGTAGCCAAACCTTTTCGGTAAATGTCAAACATAGCCAAAACTACTCATAATCCCAGAATTGACAATGTTTTGTTTTTCGTTAACTTTTCCGTCCAAGTTAACGGAAATTTAACCCTCAAAATGACGTGTCAGCTGACGTGTCATTATTTTTAATTAAAAACTATTAAAAAATAAAACATTAAAATTAAAATTAAAAACCCTAATGTGCAGCCTCATCTCCCAAAAATTCATCTCCCTACCGCCTCATGTCCTCTTCCTCTGTTTTCCACCACCACCACTGACGCACTCCAACACCACCACCGCCGCACATCCAACACCACCGCCGCCACACATCCAACACCACCGCCGCCGCACATCCAACACCACCGCCGCCGCACATCCAACACCACCACTGCCGTACTTCCAACACCACCACCGCCGTACTTCCAACACCACCACCACCGCCCCATCTCCTCCTTACGGCCAACAACAAGAGAAACACCAATCTCCTCGATTCCCCCTACTGTTGTCGTCGCCCTTACTACAGATCCGACGCCCCCAAATGACATATCAATCATGAAACATCAGATCTGGTATTGATGTGGCTAACATCGGCGGCAACACTAGGGGTATTAGAGATATCGTAAAGGGCAAGGTTGGAGATGAGAGGGTTGAGCTTCATAAGAAGGGAGAGAGGCTGGCCGATCCCTCCAGCGGCGCCGAGGATGTCGACCTTGCGGTGAGGGATGGACTCCCATCTCCAATCCAAGCTCTCCGTTCCGCCGTCCTTTCTCCAGATCCGACGTCCCCTAACCCCACCACCACCAATCCCAGATCCGGTGGTGTTGGAGGTGTGGCGGCGACAATGGTGGTGGTGGTACGGCGGCGGCTGTGGTGGTGGTGGTGGTACGGCGGTAGCCGTGGTGGTGGTGGTGGTACGGCGGTGGCCGTGGTGGTGGTGGTACGGCGGTAGCCGTGGTGGTGGTACGGCGGCGGCCGTGGTGGTGGAGGTGTTGCCGTTGCTAATATTTTTTTTATTTTAAATATTACATTTTATTTTGTTTTAGTATATTTTATTATTATTTTGAATAATGACATGGCATCTGACGTGGCATCTAGTTGACCGGTCAAGTGGATGCCACGTCAGCTCCGTTTGTACAGTCACTAACGGTGTTAATATTTTTATAGATATTGGCTAAATTTGTCTAAAGTATAAAAATTTGGTCTAAAAAGTGTGAGGCAAATAGTTTTGGCTATGTTTGACATTTACCGAAAAGGTTTGGCTACAAATTTGTTTTTGGCCTATTAATTTCTTGGACCAATAATATGTTGTCATGTGTTGGTAACTGATTACACGCGTTACTAGAGCGTTCACCACATAAAATTTATTAATAGCATGTCATTTAACCTAATTACATGGATTGTCATTGAAGTGAATAAGACCGCCTACAAATAATCATCCTTTAAGTGTGTTTGACCCAAAAAAAAAAGTATAAATTTTTGCTATTTTTTCATTAGTCTTGGCAATTTTTATGTCGGCTACAGAATTTTGTATTTATTTATACTACATCAACAATAACCAATTATTTAAACACATCAACAATAATTTAATACTACTAATTAATATAATTAAAATATTATAAATGATAAATTTGGAATAAAAATTTATTAGGGTTATTAACCCCTTTGAAATTTGCCACAATTTTTTTTTTTCTTCTTTTTTGGCATAAACAGCTCCTTGCGAAGAGGCAAAGACAGTCAGCACAAACAAGAAAGGAAAATCAAGTCCCAACCCAGGAAGTCATGTCTACCTCCATGATTCCTGGGAGGTTAATCAGGGCCATACGAGCCAAGTAATGGGCGGCCCTGTTACCTGAACGGCGAACCGTATTGAAGCACCAAGCAGGGCTTCTCTTTGCATCTGAAGGATTTCTTCTACAATAGCCCCTCCTGGGTTGGAGAGCATCGACCGGCCACCAACTTCGTCGAGACTAATTCTGCATCTCCTTCAGTGTCCACCTGCAAAACACCAACTACACGCATCTCGGAACGCTAACAACTCAAGAACAAATGGATCAACAATACATGGAGTTGTAGTGCCTATCGCACGCTGAACAACCCCGTCCAAGTTCCGAATGACCCATCCCGAAGATCCACCAACGTTGGGGCGAACGGCGCCATCGACATTGATCTTGAGAGCAGAGGGTAGGGAGAGAGCCATGTAGAGGGGGGGGGGGGAAGGTGGAGAGAGGGGGGACCGTAGATAAGGCTATGCTCCCGCCATTTGACTATGAAAGTGCTGGAAAAAAGTTTCTAGTCGAGTTTGAGCTCTTTCAAAAACCACTTTGTTTCGGCCCTTGGATTAATTGTTATAGAATCAAATGTTTTCCTTTATTTGAATTCCAAAAGGGGAAAGTATGATCACACCTTGAAGGAGATCAATTAGCCAATACTAAAAGGATTTCTGGATCCAGAATCAATTTGAGATTCAATTTTTGGCTTCCAGTCTGTTATTCTCATTACAAACATATGTTCCAATCTTTTACATACATAAATAAATACTTATTTATTTATTTATTTATTATATATATATATATATATATATAATATATATATATATATATATTATATATATATTATTTTTTTTTTATTTTTATACTCATAACAACGAAACCAATTAAAGAAAACCCCATGTTGGGGAACTTGTATCCGTTGGGTTGGGTTGGCAAATTGATTAGGTCCATTGAATTTTATGGGCCTAATTTTTTACTTGGGATAAATTTCACCAACATCCAATTTGATTGACCTTTTTTATTACAGTCCATGAGAGAAGCATTTCCAACCATTAATTTACAATTCAAACGAATAGGTGTCAAAATGAGAAGAACACAAAACAAATACTACCACAACTTAAGTAATGTTTCATATTTTTAGACTAAATCCCTTGGTCAAGAGCATCAGTAAATTAAGAAGGATTGACAAAACCTCCTGATTTCATTCATCATTCATTTAGGAACTTGCACCAATCAACATACCTTGTTCAAAATCTGCAGTAATTTCAGCTTTCCTTATTCACTCGGCTGCCAGTAGAAATTTTTATCTCTTTATTCCTCCATCATCTTGATTAAGATAACCATCTTTTCTTTGTTTGATTAAGGTAACCATCCTTTCCTGATTCTTTCAAGTCAAGGTATCTTGACGAAAATCACGAGGATTTTAAATAAAACCCATCAATCAGTCCTTAATTAAGGGCAACAGCTTGTCGGCAATCAATTTCCTGAAGGCAAGTCAAAATGAACGGATTTTAGAAAAGGAAAACAAAATCAATTCTTCCATTTTAGATCTCGAATATGAATGAAGGTGATTTCGGGGTGGAAATTCAAATATTGGGATCAAAATAATCTTTTATGTGTCAATCAAGCGTGAATTTAGTCATTAGATTAATTAATTGCGCTGATAACGTTCCATAATTGAGGGACCTCCCTAAAAATAAGCACTTTTTTGAGCGAGGAGGTTACCAAATGAAGGTGCTCCAAAGAGAAAAAATCCATGGAAGTAAGTTTCAAAGATGCATGACCAAGAACCAACAAAATTTGTTTCAAGATATACATAAAAATCCAACTAAATGGGTATGAAGAAACAGAATTAAAAGGAATTTCGAGAGTAAAAATCACAAACCAGCTCCAATAACCAGTATATGCAAATTCATTTCGTAAACTTGAATGGATCAATCGTGATAAGAATCTATTAAAGAACTTGCAAAGGGATGGTTGAAACACGACTCCCTCTCTCGTACTTTAATACTAGTCATTAGATTAATATCATAATCTAATGATTTAAATCAATGTAGTATAAATGGCTACTAAAAACTGTAGTCATCCTAGGGGGGATTTTTTTCGGTGACAAAGTCTAAACTTTGTCACCTATACAAAGTTTAATCTGGACCCTTAATCTCTTATCCACTTCTTAATTAATTATTTAAGTGGATTTAATTAAAAAAAATCCCCCCACACTCCCCTATAACCGCCGGTGAGAATAGGGTAATTATGATAATCAATTTTTGATTATCTCTTCCTAAAAAGATGGGTGAGAATATTCTCTTAACTTTTTTAATAATCCTAATCTTCTTCTTCCTCTTTCAATCACACGCACGCCATTATAATAATATGAAACTTTCAATTTTTTTGAGTAAATCAATCTCTCACAATTACAGTAAAAAGTTCAAGCTCCCAAGTTCGAGTTTTATAATGGAGGTACGAGTCAACTTCTTCTTCTTTATTTTTCGATTGCAGAACAAAACAAAAATTCATACTAGTACTACGAATATACAGTCGAGAAAAATAAAAATTCGGGAGTTGATATATAGTCGAGAAAAACCGTAACACACATGTGTGTGAATTGCATACTAGTTCTACGAATATACAAGTAGTGTACACATACTAGTACCGATTCTTCCGATACACACAATTTCCTCAAATTCAAATTGGCTGATGGTGTAAATAAAAAAATTTTGTATGAACTCCCGGCCATAGAAACCTACTGTTCACCGGCGGCGAGGAGGACGAATAAACCATGCCGGCGCCGTCAAGAAGCACCTGGAGACCGCGATTACAGAGGAGAGAGCAGAGCGCGCCGAAGAAAAAGGTGGAAGCCCAAGACTCGTCGCACTAGAGACAGCGCCGCACCGGAGACAGCAGCCGAAAGAAATAGAACCGCCAGAACCGGTGAGAGCACTTCGTCCGGATAGAAACCGACGTCTGAGAGGTCGCCGATTTGGTGAACTAGTGGCTGCTAGGGAGTTGATTTGTGCCTCCCGAACGACGGCGAACTAGAGAATGGAGTCGGCATCTATTGCTTGGTGGAGGAGGAGGAGGTTGCGGATGGAAATCGCCGGCTAACTAGAGAATGGAGACGACGAAATCGTCGGCGCCGTCTGGTAGGGAAAATAGAAGAAAAAGAAGAGGTAGTGGGGGCGGCGGTTTACCCTAGGTAAGTGGTAAAAAATAAAAAACATTTAATTAATTTACCCTATTATATATAGAGCTGTCAAACGGGCGGGCTGGGCGGGCCACGGGTCGGGTTAGGTCGGGTTGCGGTTAGTCGGGTTGCGGGTTAGTCGGGTGCGGGTTGCGGGTTCGTCGGGTCGCGGGTTCGCCGGGTCGCGGGTTCGCCGGTTCGCGGGTTCGCCGGGTCGCGGGTTCGTCGGGTCGCGGGTTCGTCGGGTCGCGGGTTCATCGGGTCGCGGGTTCATCGGTCGCGGGTCGGGCGGGTCTCGGTTGCCCACGGGTTATTACTTACTAGTCTCAACTCTCAACTACAATTTGCAAAATTTTATGTAAATTTTTTTATGTGATAAATAATTTAAAATATATTAAATTTTTAATCGCGAGTAGGCTTAACTCTTAAGGATTGTAGCAGTTGTTCATATATTAAAAATAATAATTCATTTTTATAAATTAAATATACTTATAATAAATGAAATGAAATTGAATATACTTTAGCTTTTAAGGTCTAGGAGGGTTTAACATTGGACTCATTTATAAATTTAGTCAATTCTTTCAAAAAAGTATCAAATCTAGCGACTTTCTTTTTATGACATTTTTAGACCAAACGTTTTGATTTTATGTTAGATGACAAATATAGTCAACGTTCTTAAGATTTTTAACACTGTTACTGATGGTGCTAAGTGTTACTGATGGAGAAGACGTGAGTCTTGCATAGATGCATTCTAGTTTTCTGGTTGCTGCAGGATTCATTGTTGTTGAGTGTTGACAATGCAGAATGAATATTTTGTTATAACACTTTTTCTTTATAATTTTGGTTTGAAGGTTGAAGTATGGATGAGTGGTTTAAACTTTAATGTTCATCAGTATTGTGTTTCTATATATCAACAGGTTTGAAACTTGACTTTTGGATTATTCTATGAATTATGGAATGTTTGGTGTCGAATTATGTAGTGTTGCATACTATATTAGTTGCTTGTATTGCTAATTGGTGAAAGAACTTAAAAACATGGATATGGACATATGGTGCAGAGCAGTCGTGCTCGTTCAGGTAGATGGAAGTATTTACAACTATGATTGTCAATGTTATATATAATTGATTTTAATTATTTTGGAAATAAACTTGGTGAAGTCAGAAGTAGATTAAATTTTTTATATCCTCAATAATGACATAATGTTGATATTGAAGCACTGAATATTATGAATTGTGTGACAATCGGGTTATTCGGGTCGGGCGGGCGGTTGCGGGTTAGTCGGGTTACGGTTCGTCGGGTTACGGGTTAGCCGGGTTGCGGGTTAGTCGGGTTGCGGGTTAGTCGGGTTGCGGGTTAATCGGGTCGCGGGTTAGTCGGGTTGCGGGTTCATCGGGTTGCGGGTTCATCGGGCTACGGGTTGGATTGTTGACTTTTTGGTCAATCGGGCCCACGGGTCGGGCTGAGCCGGGCGGGCTGGGCGGGTTTATCGGCCGGGTCAGCATTTTGCCAGCTCTAATTATATACTAGTATTATCCACCGTTAGATCAAATTAGGGAGATCTGACAGCTGTGATTAAACTTTGTATAGGGGACAAAGTATATCTTTTGTCACCCACCAAGCTCCGATCCTAGGGAGTCCAGTGAGTTGGAAACTATGGAAACTTCTCGAGGTAAATGTTCCAACAAAGCAGAGAGCAACTTGAAATAAGCAAGACAAATTCTTGATGGCATCAAATAAAATCTCGGTCGCTAGACTCGACGTCTGTTAGTAAATTATTCAATAGTAGAAAGTAATTCAAATTTGCCCAAGAATTTAAGTCTATCATCATGATCCTTTGGGAGATAAAACGAAGATCATGCATTCACGTAATTAGTGACTTTGTTCCTTGTACGGCAAAGTGTTTGAAGCGCCATGTTAGGAGCGGCAGTCTCTATGCTAAGAATCTCTCCAATGATAGATCATCCTAAAATGCAAGTAATTTGTTCGCCTTGAAGACTAGAAAGAAGAGAACCAACTCGTATAAATGAATCTCTTTCCATTAAAAAGATTGAAATGATAAGAAAATGGTCGATATTGGCCAAAATCAAATATGTAGCCAAACTTTTTCGAGAAATGTCAAAGCCAAAACTATTTATGTCACACTGTTTAGACCAATTTTTTATTTTTTTTTCGACAAATTTAGCCAACATCCGTTAAAATTTTAACACCGCTAGTGATGTACAAACGGAGCTAACGTGACATCCACTTGACTGGGCAACTAGATGCCTAGTCAGATACCATGTCATTACTTAAATTTTAAAATAAATTAATTAATTAGAAAAAATAAAGAACAAACTAAAATTAAAAAATGAAAAAGATAATTTAATTTTAATTTTTCCCAAATTTTTCACCCCTCCGTCATCGCCTCCACCATCTCTCAAAACCCGTCCCCCGGTACACTTCCAAACCCACCCCCCACCACCACAATCAGCTCCGAACCCCACCCACCCCCCCTTAAACCCTCCGAACCCACCCACCCCCTTAAAGGGAAAGGAGGAGCATCCCCAAAACCTTGGATTTGGATGGGGGGGACCCTACAACAAAAACCCTGGCAACGGGGGAAAAGACACAAGGAAACATAAAAATATTTGCCTCTAAATATATTTTTAAAAAGAACAAAAACTAAATGTGCCTCTAAAGATACAAAATCGTCTCAAATTTGGGTTTTTTTAATTTTTTTATTTTAATTTTAATAAATATTATTTTAAAATTTTTGGGAGGCAGATAATTTATAATTGCCTCTAAAAGTTAATAAAAAATTTCCCTTTTAAAGGGGCAGAAAAAATTTATAAACGCCTCAAAAAGGGGTTAAATACGAAAAATTTTTTTAGGGGGGCAGATAATTTATAACTGCCTCTATAAGTTAAAACAAAAAATTTTTCTTTAGAGGAAAGAAAAATTTTATAAACTGCCTCTATAAGTAAACAAAAAAAAATCATTTGAGAGGCAAAAAATTTAAAAACTCCTCTATTTTTGTTTTTTCCGAAAAATTTCCCTTTTAAAATTAAGAGGTAGAAAAAATTTTAGAACCGGTTTTAAATAGGTTGAAACCTTTTAAAAATATTTAGAGTTAGAAAAATTTACAATTTTTCTCTAAAATGTTGTCCCGTTAAAATTTGAAGGGGTAGTTTAACTTGAAAAACTATATGCTTTCGTATAGATAAAATATTTTTTTTTAAAAAGGGGGAATATATATAAAATAAAAAAAATTGATGTTTTAAAATTTTCAATAATGTTTAAAGGGGGAAAAATTTTAATTTCCCACTATTTCTTCTATTAGGACAGAAAACCCTGTGCCCCCCGGTTTTTTCCTTTTAAAGACCTTTGGGCAACAGGGGCGTATTTTGGCACTTAAGCTATCTCCTCAAAAAACTCTAAAGGGGAAAAAAAAATAAACTTTTAGAGGCAAATAGGGTGGGGCCCCCGGGTGGGCCCGATTTTGTTTAGTGGGTTTCCCTTCCCCCTCTTCGGCTCATTTTCGCCCCCCCCCGGAAGCCGCTTCTTTGGGCCCGAGTAAGGCTGTTTTTTAGATCAGCAAAGGGTAAAAAAAAAGGGGAGAGAAAGATGGGAAACCCGGGGAACGATCTCCCTTTGCTTGAATCGTTTTGGGAAATGGGAAAGGGGGGAAAGGTTTTTGCTGCTTGGATCCGGAGTTTGGCGGGATTGAAAAGAGGGAGGACAGCGGGCGGGGGGGGGGGGGAGTTCCCTTGGGGGGTGGGGGGAGTTGCAGCGGGGGGGGGGTGGGGGGATTTTTGTAGCGGCAGGGGGGAGGGGGGGGGGACAAAAAAATTTTTAAATTTTTAAAAGTTTTTTTTTTTTTTTTTTGGAAAATTTTAAAAAATTTAAAAAATAATTACGTGGGCAAAAAATTGTACACACAGCGAAAAACATCATTTTAAAAGGGGGGGGGGGTTTAAAAAATTTTCCCTTAAATTAGACGGAAAAAAATTAAACGAAAAAAATAAATATTACCATTTTTTTGGGGTTACGAATTTGTTTTGGGCTATGTTTTACATTTTCCCTGAAAAGGGGTTTTACTACAAATTTATTTTTTTCTGTGGATGTTTAATAAATTTAAAAAAGGGTTTTTAAAAATCCACACATGTTCACCAGCTTTAAACAAGTCAAAACCCAAAATAAAAAACGTTGGGGCGACTCCCAAAACCCGGGAAACCCAAAATTCAAAGCATTAGAGAGCGGGGTGAAGCACAGAAATGTTCACAACATGGGGTACATAAACCCTAATTAGTAATACTCCAAAATAATTTTTTTTTTCTTCAAAAAATGTTTTTATTTTTAATTTTTTAAAATATAAATTTAAAGGGCAATTTTGAAAATGATTTATTAAATTTTTTTTGATAGTTTTTTACCTTTCACCTAAGTGGTTTTGCAATTTTTAAGATTTCGTCAAAATTTCCCTAATTTTTGGAGGACACTTTTTTAAAACATTATTACAAAAGTTTTATAACATTTTTTGACAAATCAATTTAACTTAATCTTAAACTTACTTTAAAAAATAATATGGAAAAATCTCAAAACCTTTTTTTTTTGCCACATAAGCAAAGCTCTTTCCCCCAACTTTTCCCCCTCATCAACATATTTTAAAATCAAAAATTTCATTTTCCCCCAAACATCCTAAAAATGCACTCACATTTATATTGTTTAAGTTATGATAAATAAAGTTTTTGGCTATATAATTTAAAACAAAATACTTTATCTTTTTTAAGAAATTTATTAAATTTTACAAATTTTTTTAAAAAAAAAATCATAAAAATGTTTAAAACGATTTTGAAAGTAAAACATTTGTAAAAAAAATTTTTATAAAGAACCTTTCTTTTATTAAAAAACCACTAAATATTTGTAAAAGTTTTAGAGTCATTTTTTACCACACAAACAATAGATATTATAATTTTAAATAATCCCCAAAAATTTTTAAAAAATGGGAAAAAATTTATAAAATTATAGTGAATAAAAAATTTGTTACTTTTTAATAATTTTTTATTTAAGAAAATACAATAGATAAATAAAAATGAATTTTTCACCATTCCCCCACTCACAAATAGAAATTTTTGAAAGATTGATTTGGGAAGTTTTCCCCCCAAACCCCCAAACGTGTGCTTCTAAATTTGGGATTTTCAATCGAGGGTTTGGGTTTCAAGAATATTTTCAAAATAAAAACAAGGGAAAAAAAAAGGGTAATTACAATAGGAAATAGGGTTAAATTTTTATTTGTTTTTCTAGGATCCTTATCACCCCCGCCCAAAAAAAAAAAATGGCGGGGGGGAGACAGTGAGCTTGAGCCGTAATTTTGGTGAACCGAGGAGCTTTTTTATGCTTAGTTAGAGCATCTTCTATCTATCTTTCGTTGATATGTAAGCTACATGTAACTTTTTTGTTGGGAACCTTCTCCCAAAAAGTGGAAGGCGTCCAAGATGCTTGGAATCGAGAGTGGAAAAAACCGGGTTTTTTGGTTTAAATAAAATTTGGGGCCGATGTTTTTTCCCCACCACCCGCGGGGCAACCGGGAAAGGGAGCCCTAAATTTCTTTAAGTAGCCCAAGGGGCCACAAAAAACCCTGATGGAAAACCCCGTCGGGGAGGGCTCAATTTTTCCCCTTCGGTAAAAGGACCGGGACACCGCCTTTGCTTCTTACTAGACCAGGAAGAAGTTGGGTTTTGGGGCCCAGATAGGTAGTGAAAGCACTAGTTTCCCCCAGCGACGGTTTGGTGGGGTCACCTCCCCAATTTTTCATCCGTGTAAACAGATAAAGGGTGGAATCGTGAGAATAAAAGTTAACCCTGGGGATTTTGTTCCTTTCAGATAACGGAGCACAACCCTTTTTAAAAAAGCCCCCCAAAACCTTTTGGGGCTCGGCGCATGCATGGTCCGAATAACCTGTATGTTTCAAAAGCGACATCCGGTCTCCCCATTTTGAAGAAACTGCAATCCCCCCAACAGTTGAAGGAAAAAAAGCCTTTGGGGCGATCAAATGGGGGTTTCCTCATCTTCCGGACTTGGGAAAGGGGAAAAAAGGTGGGACACTGGATTTGCCTCTTGGGAAAACCCCCGGGTTTAAATTTAAAGGGTCAAACCGGGTATAATTTTTTCCCGGTTAAAATGGAAAAGCGGATGGAGTTCGGGTGACTTTCAAACCCCCAGGGAAATGCTAAGTAGCCAAGATCCTTAACCCCGAAATTTTCGGGCGCGACTTGGGGATGACAAACCCCGGGACATCTTTGTTTTCCCCCGCTCCCGTGAAATTTTTAAATCATCTACAAAAATGAACAAAAATAAACGGGTGAAGGGGAAGTCATATAAAAAAAAAGATGGTCCGGTTTTTTAACCCCCAAAAACCCAAAAGTGTTTTTAGCGCATCGCGGAAAACTAGATATGCAATTACACAGATACATAATCGTTTTCGACGAAGTAAATTTTTAAAGTTATTGTTATCCATGACTTGCTTAAGCCCGAAAGATTCATTGAAGCTTTTGACAAGGACAAACTGAACAGTTTGCCATTTTTCTATCCCAACGAGTTCCCTCCAAATGCATAAAGTTTATCGGACATCATTTAAATTTCATACATTTGTGTCTCCCCATTCGAGGGACAGTTTCAAGACTTAAAAGGGGGTTGATGGGGTTAGAAAAAAAAAATTTGGGGTGGAAACAAAATTAGCACCAAATTGTATCCATCTATTTATTTGCTCATTAACCTGACACTTATTCGGGCCTTTTTCAACAGCAAGGGTGGAGAGATCATTTTCACTATAAATATATCAAAAACGAGCTTCGCAATCGAATGAACGAGGGGTTTGAACGACGAAATTTGGTGACATATATTGAAAAAAGATTTATGTGCTAGTTTGGCAAGGAATCTGTTATACAAGGGTTTTTAAAAATAAAAATTCGCCGTAGTTCTTTTAAATTTGGGTGATTATTATTGAGTTTTTTTTAACGAATTTTAAAATTTGTTATTGGGGTTGACTATTTGTTTTGGGTGTATCGTTTTTTTACGTAAATCATCACCCATCAATTTTATTTGTTTCGTTTATTGTTATCTTTTATATTAGGTGTTTTTTTTTCCCAAACCAAGCCCCCCCCTTGGCCCAAATTTTCCCTAGCTCCGCCACGGGTCGGTAGCGGGTAGCGAAGCGCTGGACACTAGGGGCAGCTGAACTTTGCCCAACGCCTTCCTTAAAGACACTCTCGAAGAGACGAAATAAAATGGTACGGGCCGTCGAGATTCATAGATCCACAACGACCACAACCACGTGGTCGACTCCACAAGTCTCTAAAACGGCCTCAAAAAAAGCTCCAAAGGCATGGTTCCCGTTCCCCGCGATGCCTAAAACCCCCTTTTTGGTTTTGTGGGATCAAAGACCGACCACTCTTTTATTTTATATGACTTACCCTTCACCCTTTTATATGCTCTTTTTATGTAGTTTATAAAATAATCACGGGACCCTTCGGACGAAGATGTACGGGCTGTCATCACCAAGCTCCCCGACGAAATTTCAGCTTAAGGACTTGGCAACTTAGCTACTTTTCCCGGGGGTGCAAGTCAGCCGAACTCCCTTTCCCCTCTCCACTTAAGCCAGGGAAAAAAAAATCGGGGAGCTATTACCCTAAACCGGGTCTTTTAAAAAGGGAAATCCAGTGTCCACACCTTATTTTTAAACCCCCCAAGTCCGAAGATTATGCAAAAACCATTTGTCGTCCGAGCTTGTTCCGTCAAAATGTTGGGGGGGGTTGCAGTACTTTAAATGACGAGGGCCGGATGTCGCGTTTTGGGAACAACCCGGTTATCTCAGACCATGCATGCGCCGAGGGACCAAGATTGGGTGCGGGTTGAAAAAGTGTGCTCCGTTTTTCTGAAAGGAAAAAAATCACATGGTAAACTCTCTATTCTCACGATTCCCACCCCACTTTACTGGGTTTAAAACGGATGCAGATTGGGGAGGGGACACCACCGACCGTCGCTCGACTAGTGCAATACACTACCTATCTCGGCCCAAACATCATCTCCTGGTCTAGTAAGAAGCAACGGACGGTGTCAGGTCCTCTACCGAAGCTGAATATAGAGCCCTCGCGACAGCTTCATCAGAGGTGTTGTGGCTAGCCTCGCTACTTAAAGAAATAGGGCTCCCATTGCCGGTTGCCCCGACGGAGTGGTGTGACAACATCGGCGCCACATACTTAACCAGAAACCCGGTCTTCCACTCTCGATCCAAGCATCTTGAGATCGACTTCCACTTTGTTCGGGAGAAGGTTGCCAACAAACAGTTACATGTAGCATACATATCAACGAAAGATCAGATAGCAGATGCTCTCACTAAAGCACTACCAGCTCCTCGGTTCACCACATTACGGCTCAAGCTCACTGTCTACCCCGCCATTGGCTTGCGGGAGGGTGATAAGGATCCTAGTAACAAATCAAGATAATCCTATTTCCTATTGTAATTATCCTGTAATATCCTTGTATTTATTTTGAGATATTCTTGTAACTAACCTCGATTGTAAATACACAAGTAGAAGCACACGATTGGGGTGTGGGTAAACATTCCAATCAATCTTTCAAAAATTTCATATTTGTGAGTGGAGAATGGTGAAATAATTCATTTTTATTTATCTATTGTATATCTTAAATGAAAATTTATTATAAGTAACAAATAATTATTCACTATAATTTTTATAATATTATATCATTATAAAAAATTATTGACTATTTCAAATATAATATCTATTGTTTGTGTGGTAATAAATGACTCTAAACTATGTACAATATATTAGTGGTGTTTAATAAGAAGAAAGGTTCTTTATGAAATATTTTTACTAATGTCTACAATTCATAATCGTGTAAACATATTTATGATTTTGTTAAAAAAATTTGTATAATAATAAATTTCATACTAAAGATAAAGTATTATTGTGTTAATATATAGCCTAAACTTTATATATCATAACTTATAAACATATCAATGTGAGTGCATTTATTAGGATGATAGAGAAAATGTAATTTTGATATAAAAATATGTTGATGAGGTGGAAAGTTGTGGTAAGAGCTTTAGCTTATGTGGCAAAAAAAAAGTTTTGAGATCTACCATATTATATTTTAAGATAAGATTAAGATTAAGATAAGATTGATTATGTCAAAATAATGTTATAACACATTGTAATAATGTTCTTATATAATTGTTCCTCCAACAATTATGAAATTTTGACGTATCATAACATTGACATAACACTTATGTGAAAGGTCAAAACTATCACAAAAAATTTAAATAAATCATATCAAAATTGACATTAATATATATTTGAAAAATTAAAATAAATAACATTTGTGAAGAATAAAAAATTATATGAGTATTACATAATTAGTTATGTACACACTGTTGTGAACATTTCTGTCCGCTTCACACACGCTCTCTAATGCTCTCGAATCTTGGTTCGATTTGGAGTCGCCACCAATCGCTTTTACTCTGGCATGACTTGATTAAGCTGGTGAACATGTGTGGATTTTTATAAACCTTTTTAATTATTTAAAAATCCACAGCCAAAAATAAATTTGTAGTCAAACCTTTCAGGGAAATGTCAAACATAGCCAAAACTATTCGTAATCCCAAAAATGGTAATATTTAGTTTTTCGTTAACTTTTCCGTCTAAGTTAACGGAAATTTAACCCCTAAAATGATGTGTCAGCTGATGTGTACAATTTTTTGCCACGTAATTATTTATAATTAAAAATTACAAAAAAAAACAAAAAACATTAAAATTAAAAATTATTTGTCCCCTCCCCCTAACCCCCTGCCGCTACAACTCCCCCCACCCCCCGCCGCTGCAACTCCCCCCACCCCCGATGTAACTCCCCCCACCCCCCGCCGCGCTCCTCCCTCTTCTTCAAATCACCGCATCTCCAGCGATCCAAGCAAGCAAATCCGTTCCTCCTTCCGATTTCCCAGCGATTCAAGCAAGCAGATCTGTTCCTTCCGATTTCCCATCTTTCTCCTCCCTTTCTTGTACTTAGCTGATCAAAATCAGCCTTACTCGGCAACGAAGATCGGCTACGGCGGCGAGTGAGCCGACGAGGAAGAATCCCACTACAACAAAATCTGGCTACGGAGGCACACCGTATTTGCCTCTAAAAGTCATTTTTCTTCCTCTATAGAGTTTTAGAGGCAGATAGCTTAAGTGCCACCAACGCTCCTGTCGCTAAAGGTCTTTAGAGGCAAATACGGTGGCACATGTTATCTGTCACTAATAGAAGAAATAGTGCAAATAAATTTCTCTTAATCATTATTAGAAAATAAATCATCAATGTTTATTATATATATATATCACCTTTTTAAAAAAAATTTTTATCTATACGAAAAGCATATAGTTTACAAGTTATCTACCACTTCAAATTTTAATCGTACAACATATAGAGACAATTGTAAATTATCTAACTCTAAATATTTTAATTGTACAACCTATAAAGCCGGTTCTAAATATCTACCTCTAAATTAAAGGAATTTTCGTATAACAATATAGAGGCAGTTATAAATTATCTGCCTCTAAATGAATTTTCTGTATACTTATAGAGGCAGTTATAAATTATCTGCCTCTAAAGAAATTTTCTGTGTAACTTATAGAGGCAGTTATAAATTATCTGCCTCTAAAGAAATTTTCGTATAACTTTATAGAGGCAGTTATAAATTATCTGCCTCTAAAGGAAATTTTTCATATAACTTATAGAGGCAATTATAAATTATCTGCCTCTAAAAAATAAAATAATATTATTAAAATTAAAATAAAAATAAAATACAATTAGAGACAGATTTTGTACTATAGAGCACATATAGTATTTGTTCTTTAAAAGTATATTTAGAGGCAAATATTCTATGTGCCTCTGTGAATCTGCCTCCGTAGCCAGGTTATGTTGTAGTGTCCCCCGATCCAAATCCAGATTCGGAGATGCTCCTCCTCTTCGATTCAAGGGGGTGGGTTGGGTTCGGAGTTGAAGGGGGTGGGTGGGGTTCGGAAGCTGATATGTGGTGGTGGGTGGTGGGTGGAGTGTGACCGGCGACGTAGAGAGATGGTGGAGGCAGATGACGGAGGATGAAGAATAAGAATAATTAAAATTAAAATTATCTTTTTCATTTTTTAATTTTAGTTTGTTCTTTTATTTTTTCTAAATTAATTAATTTATTTTAAAATTTAAGTAATGACATGGTATCTGACTAGGCATCTACGTTGCCCAGTCAAGTGGATGTCACGTTAGCTCCGTTTGTACAGTCACTAGCGGTGTTAAAATTTTAACGGATGTTGGCTAAATTTGTCGTTAAAAAATAAAAATTGGTCTAAACAGTGTGACATAAATAGTTTGGCTTTTGACATTTCTCGAAAAAGTGTTGGCTACATATATTGATTTGGCCAATATCGACCATTTTCTTATCATTTCAATCTTTTAATGGAAAGAGATTCATTTATACGGAGTTGGTTCTCTTCTTTCTAGTCTTCAAGGCGAACAAATTACTTGCATTTTAGGATGATCTATCATTGGAGAGATTCTTAGCATAGAGACTGCCGCTCCTATACATGGCGCTTCAAACACTTTGCCGTACAAGGAACAAAGTCACTAATTACGTGACATGCATGATCTTCGTTTTATCTCCCAAAGGATCATGATGATAGACTTAAATTCTTGGGCAAATTTGAATTACTTTCTACTATTGAATAAGTACTAACAGACGTCGAGTCTAGCGACCGAGATTTTATTTGATGCCATCAAGAATTTGTCTTGCTTATTTCAAGTTGCTCTCTGCTTTGTTGGAACATTTACCTCGAGAAGTTTCCATAGTTTCCAACTCACTGGACTCCTAGGATCGGAGCTTGGTGGGTGACAAAAGATATACTTTGTCCCCTATACAAAGTTTAATCACAGCTGTCAGATCTCCCTAATTTGATCTAACGGTGGATAATACTAGTATATAATTAGAGCTGGCAAAAGCTGACCGGCCCGATAAACCCGCCCAGCCCGCCCGGCTCAGCCCGACCCGTGGCCCGATTGACCAAAAAGTCAACAATCCAACCCTAGCCCGATGAACCCGCAACCCGATGAACCCGCAACCCGACTAACCCGCGACCCGATTAACCCGCAACCCGACTAACCCGCAACCCGACTAACCCGCAACCCGGCTAACCCGTAACCCGACGAACCCGTAACCCGACTAACCCGCAACCCGCCCGCCCGACCCGAATAACCCGATTGTCACACAATTCATAATATTCAGTGCTTCAAATATCAACATTATGTCATTATTGAGGATATAAAAAATTTAATCTACTTCTGACTTCACCAAGTTTATTTCCAAAATAATTAAAAATCAATTATATATAACATTGACAATCATAGTTGTAAATACTTCCATCTACCTGAACGAGCACGCTGCTCTGCACCATATGTTCCATATCCATGTTTTTAAGTTCTTTCACCAATTAGCAATACAAGCAACTAATATAGTATGCAACACTACATAATTCGACACCAAACATTCATAATTCATAGATAATCCAAAAGTCAATTTCAAAACCTGTTGATATTAGAAACACAATACTGATGAACATTAAAGTTTAAACCACTCATCCTATACTTCAACCTTCAAACCAAAATTATAAAGAAAAAGTGTTATAACAAAATATTCATTCTGCATTGTCAACACTCACAACAATGAATCCTGCAGCAACCAGAAACTAGAATGCATCTATGCAAGACTCACGTCTTCTCCATCAGTAACACTTAGCACCATCAGTAACAGTGTTAAAAATCTTAAGAACGTTGACTATATTTGTCATCTAACATAAAATCAAAACGTTTGGTCTAAAAATGTCATAAAAAGAAAGTCGCTAGATTTGATACTTTTTTGAAAGAATTGACTAAATTTATAAATGAGTCCAATGTTAAACCCTCCTAGACCTTAAAAGCTAAAGTATATTCAATTTCATTTCATTTATTATAAGTATATTAATTTATTAAAAATGAATTATTATTTTTTAA
>CM068299.1:63231816-63334878 GCA_034768395.1 Linum lewisii
AACGGAGCACACGTTTCAATCGCACCCAATCTGTGGTGCTCGGCGCATGCATGGTCTGAGATAACCTGTATGTTGCAAACGCGACATCCGGTCTCGTCATTTGAAGATACTGCAATCCCCCCAACAGTTGACGGAACAAGCTCGGACGATCAAATGGTGTTGCATCATCTTCGGACTTGGAGGTATAGTAAGGTGTGGACACTGGATTTGCCTCTTGAAGACCCGGTTTATGTAATAGCTCACCGATATATTTTTCCTGGCTTAAGTGGAGAGCGGATGGAGTTCGGCTGACTTGCACCCCCAGGAAGTAGCTAAGTATGCCAAGATCCTTAAGCTGAAATTTCGTCGCGAGCTTGGTGATGACAGCCCGTACATCTTCGTCCGAAGCTCCCGTGATTATTATATCATCTACATAAATGAGCATATAAACGGGTGAAGGGTAAGTCATATAAAATAATGAGTGGTCGGTCTTTGATCCCACAAAACCAAGAGTGTGTAGCGCATCGCGGAGACACGAGAACCATGCCTTTGGAGCTTGTTTGAGGCCGTATAGAGACTTGTGGAGTCGACACACGTGGTGTGGTCGTTGTGGATCTATGAATCTCGACGGCTGTACCATATATACGATCTCTTCGAGAGTGTCATGAAGGAAGGCGTTGGGCACGTTCAGCTGCCGTAGTGTCCAGCGCTTCGCTACTGCTACCGACAGTGGCGGAGCTAGGAATTTGACCAAGGGGTGCTTGGTTGGGAAAAAAATCACATAATATAAAAGATAACAATAAACGAAACAAATAATATTGATGATGATGATTTACGTAAAAAAACGATACACGAAACAAATAGTCAACACAATAACATTTAAGATTCGTACAATAACTCAATAATAATCACCAATTACAACGAACTACGGCGAGATTTTATATTTTGAAAGCATTGTATAACAGATTCCTTGTCCAAACTAGCACATAAATCTTGTTCAATATATGTCACCATTGCGTCGTTCAACCACTCGTTCATTCGATTGCGAAGCTCGTTCTTGATATATTTCATAGATGAAAATGATCTCTCCACACTTGCTGTTGCAACAGGCAGAATAAGTGTCAGGTTAATGAGCAAATAAATAGATGGATACAATTTGGTGCTAATATGTTTCCACCAATTTTTTTTTGCTAACTCATCAACCCCTTTCAAGTCTTTGATCTGTCATCGAATGGTAGATCACAAATGTATGAATTCAAATGATGTCCGATAAACTTTATAGCATTTGGAGGGAACTCGTTGGGATAGAAAGTGGCAAGCTGTATCAGTTTGTCCTTGTCAAAAGCTTCAAATGAATCTTGCGGGCTTAAGCAAGTCATGGATAACAATAACTAACAATTCACTTCGTCGAAGCGATTATGTATCTCGTGTAATTGCATATCTATGACAGTGTAAAATACCTCAGTCTGGAAGTGATGCAAGCATGTGATCCATTCATTGATGGAAAACTAATGCCCACATTGAGTAAATATTCATTTTCATGATATACAGTTATACACATAACTGATTTTAACCACATTTTTGTTCAAATATGTGTCTTCTATTAGCCGTATATTGTTTTTTAAACTATCTAAATATAAACGCGTGCATATATAATCAAATAATACCACTTAGTTGAATGGTTAATGGCATGCTCCCATATCTATGGTAATTGGTCGAAGCACTGCTCTGCTGTGTATATGGAACTTTTTTATAAAAGCCAAGGGGGCTGCAGAGCACCGCTTTGGCCAACGTGGCTCCGCCACTGGCTACCGAGAGAATCAAGCGGATGGTAGCCGGTTTGATGACGGGACTGAACGTCTCGGAGTAATCAATCCCTTCAGCTTGGTGATAACTCTTTGCGACTAGCCGCGCCTTGTGTCGAGCGATTGAACCATCAGGGTTTCGTTTAATTCTGAAGACCCATTTGTTGCCGATCGATTTCTTTGTCGGGGATGGTGGCTCGAGTGTCCATGTGTTGTTTTGCATGAGTGCATTAAATTTTTCATGCATTGCTTCTCTCCATTCCTTTTTCGGATAAGCTTGCGTATAGCACGTTGGTTCAAACTCCTCTGCTGCCAATTGTGTGGTAAAGATTCTTGGTTTTAGATTTCCTGTCCGACTCCGTGTGACCATCTGGTGGCGGTTGGTTGTGGTTTGATTTGTTATGGGTGGTTGGGTAGCATGGGTGGTCTCGGGTTGTTGAGTAGGGGCAGTAGGGTTGGTTGTGTGAGTGGGTGGTGCAGTGTTTGGTTGTTGGGGTGTTTCGGCAGTCGGCATGTCGGGTAAGAGAAGTGGATTGGGTAGTGATGGTGTTGGCAGTGTGTTGGTTGGTAGAGAAGCAGGTTGATTGAGTACCGAGTACACCTGAAAAGGAAAAGTCATCTCGTCAAATATAACATGTCGTGATACGTGCACTTTGTAAGTAGAAAGACTTAGACAATAATAGCCTTTATGCCGAAGGCTATATCCCAAAAACACAATATGAGTCGATTTTGGCTCAAGCTTATTAGCCGCATACGGCTTTAGCCATGGGTAACACAGACAGCCGAATACTCTGAGTTCCAAGTAATCTGGATCAACACCAAATAAGCAGCGGTAAGGGTTATCATAATCCAATACGGAAGAAGGTAGGCGATTTATTAAGTAGACAGCTGTACGAAACGCATATGTCCAATATTTAAGAGGTAGTAGTTTCGCCTGATGTATCAATGTGCGGCCAAGCTCCGTTACAAGCCGATGTTTGCGTTCTGCACACCCATTCTGCTCTGGTGTGTGCGGACACGAGCTTTGGAAGGTGATTCCCTGTTCCTCCAAATATTGTGCGAGTTTCTGGTACTCTCCTCCCCAATCTGCACGGAAGGCACGTATAGGACGAGTGAAATAATTTTCCACCAAAGCACGAAAATTTTTGAATACCGTTAGCAAGTCAGACCGATAGCTGATGAAATAAATCCAACTATACTTGCTAAAGTGATCATAAAAAAGAACATAGTAGCGTTGATTATCCACTGAGGTAACCGGAGACGGACCCCAAACATCACTGCATATTAAGTCTAACGGACCACTAGCTTGAAATTTAGACAATGAAAATGGTAGTTTGTGCATCTTCCCTACACAACAATCACCACATAGATGTGATAGCCGCTTATTAGAAAAAGAGATATCTTTGCTCCGTAGCACCCTTTTCACATTCTCCATATTTGCATGCCCCATCCTTTTGTGCCACGTCGAGAGACTCGTCGTATGCACCCTAGGTCGTGTGCAATGCAGAAGGGAGAGAGGAATGGTGTAAAGGCCACCCTCACTCCGGCCTTGGTATAGCTTCTGCCCCGTCACTAAGTCCTGAATGTATACCCAATTTCGATAAAAAACAATAGCAAGCTTGTTATCAAGGGTTAGAGCACTTATCGACATTAAATTTTGGCAAGCCGCCGGCACCACTAGCATATTATCAAGAGTAACAGATGATCCATTTAATACAGAAACAGATGAACCAGAGTGTGAGATAGGGACGAGATTACCATCGCTTAGCTGGACTTGTTCGGTGCCCTGGTACTCAGAATGAAGAGCTAGGTTCGAGAGGTCATTGGTGAGGTGGTGGGTGGCACCGGAGTCGAGGGTCCATGCTTGGGTGGGCTGAGATGGTGATGTTGAATAGTGAGCTTGCGGAGGTGGCTGGTTCTGACGCGGAGACAGACACATCTTGTAGTGGTGGCCTTGCCCACTACAATTGAAGCATACTAGTGGTCTCGGCTGGTATACCTGTGGTGGATGACTCGGTTGACTTGGAAAGTATCCATACGGCGGTCTTGGCGTGTAGATGGGACGACCTTGGAAGCGTGGGCCCGGAGGGCCAGGAGGGTACCCAGCTCGGCCTGGATAGGAGGGAAGTGACCCACGCTCACGGGTCCGTCGGCCCCGGCCCCGACCTGGTGGTGTCGACGTTGTGTAATTCACCTGAGGGGTCAAGGCGGCGGCTGCATCTTCGAGCGCTAGTTCCATCTCCTCATAAATGAGTAGCCCATGTATCTCGAGATAACCTGGTGGCTCAACCCGGTTGTGGAGGGATCGGATCAGCGGCCGGTACTGTTGCGGTAGCCCTCGTGTGATGCTGTCCACGAGGTCAGTCTCACTCACCGGTTTTCCAAGCGCCTGTAGGCGATCGGCCAGCCCCTTTGCCTTCTGTAAATAAGTAGACGTTGAATCATTAAGTAACTTTAAACCATGCAGTTGATTTTTCAATGACCTGATTTGAGCAGGGCTACTCGATCCGAATGCCGTCGCTAGCGACATCCAAGCTTCACGCGCCGTGTTTGCTCCAATGAGAGTATGAATCACCGAGGGAGAAAGGGAGTTAAGGATCCATCCCGGGACTAGTTGGTCCTGGCGAAACCACTTCGTGTAGTCCGTCGTTACTGCTCCAGCCGCATCCAATCGCGTAGGGGCAACGAGCGTGCCACTCACATGGCCGATCAAGTCGTATCCAGACAGGAACGACTCAATTTGCATCTTCCAGAGGATGTAGTTCGTAGCGTCGAGCTTCACAGCTAGGCTCGACGGTGGCGACGGCAGATTTTGCAGCTGGTTGGCGGCGGCCATGATGAGAGACGGCTAGGGTTTATTGTGTTGTTTTTTTGTGTTTTCTGTTTTAGGGGGAGAGAGAGGGTGCGGCAGGAAATTAGGTTTGATAGGGATAGGTTTGGCTAAGGTTGGCCGAAATATAGAGAGAGAGAAAAAAAAAGAATTATGTGGAGGCTCTGAATACCATGAAAGATTGATTGGAATGTTTACCCACAGCCAATCGTGTGCTTCTACTTGTGTATTTATAATCGAGGTTAGTTACAAGAATATCTCAAAATAAATACAAGGATATTACAGGATAATTACAATAGGAAATAGGATTATCTTGATTTGTTACTAGGATCCTTATCAATTTTTATTATATTTTCTTGAATTTTACTAAAAATGACCAAATAATAAAAATATGTCATGAAATTTATTTACTATTTTATGTTACTAATATTTTTTTAATGAATTATAACTAGCTCTATAATCACATGTATTGGTAGGATACATATAAGATGAGAATATTTTGATCAATATGTTAAGGGGCATGATAGACTTCTAGGGGCAGATCCAGAATTGAATCATGCACTGAGCCGAAATTGAAGGAAAATTTTTCAAGTCGCGACAACAAATTTGAATAATATAAAAAATTCTTCAAATCTATACCTGCAACTTCAGTTTTACTTTTCTAATTATGAATGGGTGATGTGACTTTATTTGGTGCATTTTAGGCCTTTGATTAGCCTAAGGATCTCCCATGTTTGATCTCATTTTGCTATGATTAATATGCTTTTATGGAAGTTTTATGCAAAGTGCTCTTTTGTTGTCCGGTTGCCACTTTGAGGCCAATTCTGTGTCTATTGGAGTTGTTTTCTTTGCATTTTCAGGATTTGGCATTGAAGGACTGGTTACAAGGAGCACGTAGGATCAAACGGGAGGTCAATCGGAGCTAGGACGGAGGAGATATGGCCGTTGCAAAATCAAGAAAAATGCATCGTTCCCCTGAAGAAGTTTTCGGCGAGAACTCTAAGTTCTCGCCGAAAACCCTCGGCGTTTGCATTTGTCGGATTTCCAGAAGGCTGACATTGGATTTGTGAAGGAGTTTTCGGCGAAAACTTCCAGAGTTTTCACCGAAAACTTATGAAGAAATGCCAAAGCTGCCGGGGTTTTTCAAAGAGATTTTTGGCGAAAACTTATACAGTTTTCGCCGAAAATTCAAGACAATTTCAGCGTACTATATAAAGAAGAAGCGGGTGAAAATTGAGAGGAGTCATTCATTATTTTTACAACTCACGGCCTCACTCTCTCTCTCACTTACCATCGCCGATCACTCTCTCTCTCATCTCATCATCCTTCCCCTTTGTTGATCAAATTGAAGATCAAGGATCTAAGTGAAGTCCTCCACACCTTGGATTAAAGCTTGAAGAGCCAAGTTGCAAGATCATCCATGGAAACAAGGATGGTCTCTCTACTCAATTTCAGGTTTCTTCCATGGTTATGCTAGGCTAAGCTTAGGTTTTGTTTAGTGGGGGATGGATCAAGCTAGGATAGATGATTGATTGTATGGATTGAGTTTCTCATAACCATCTTAATAATCTTAATGGTAGTATGGTATATTTGGTTTTGACACATAGGATAGAGCCCTTCTCACAAATTTCCACATCATCACTCAATTTTTAAATCAAAATTCAATTATTTTTCTTTCTTTTCATTAAATGTCCCAAAATTAAACACCCTATGAATAAAATTATAAGTAATTTAATGTTTACCTATAATATCTTAACATAAACTAATATATGAAAAAATAATTATATTTATAATATTTTATAAAAAATTAGTAATTTTTTTTCTAAATACAGAAATTTTATTAAAACATTTTCTTAATCACTTCGACAAAAAAAATCATTTTATTATAGATATATACTTATATTTATAAATTATAGACATGAAAAATAATAGTCATGATATTTTATAAATTTTGAAAACTTGAATAGAAATAATGATTCAATAAAATGTAATCAACTATGGTTAAATGACGATAATATGAATAACCAAGGGGTGGTTTGGTTGATGGAATTGGGTCTGGGATTTGGATTTCAATTCCCGGTTCAATGAGAATTGTAGTGCAATTATTTGAGTCAATTCCCAATTGACCGGGAATTGGGTCTCAATTCCCGGACCCAATTCTATCAACCAAACGGCCCCCATATGTTGTTTGATGGTAACCCGTAATACTTGGGGAAACAAGCATAGTATCAAGTTGGTCGTGGTTGATGTTCCAACCTATGATTTTGGTGACATCTGTATTGATCGCCTAAAGCGATCGATGGTGTCTGACTAATGAAAAAGAATGTGACTGAAAAATGTTGGAAATCATGACATGGCGACGAGAAGCTATACAAAGGATTTTGAATATGGATATATGATTTTCATCCGGCAATGATTTATGGATTCACGACACAGATATGAATTTTTATATAAATAGATATAGATTTCTTTCCGATTAAATTTAATAAGTATTTATATATATTTGAAATGAAACATATTCGTACCATTCCACACGCCTAAATCTAATAGCTTCCAAAAAATAAAAATATTATATGACTGCATTGTTAAATAAAATTCCCGACCAACGGGTCGGGTTCAAAACTAGTTTGTGTAAGATGATGGTCCTAGACCTTGTGCTTTGTAACCATTAGAGCTTGACTTGTTCTTTTGGTATTGCTTTTGTCTTTCAATACATGAGAATGATTGATTGATGTTGATCTAAGGTTTTAGGATTGTAATTGAATGATTTGAGAGATTGGATTATGCAATTGCAACCATTTTTGAGCTTGTTTTCCTTGTTGTCATTTTATCAAACACTTGGTGTGCATTTGGTTTTCTCTCATTTGAAGGTTGAAAGACCCTTTTGATTGCTAGACTAGTGTTATATGATTGACATGAAAGTGTCTTGCATCATTTACCTTGTGTTAGATGAATGTTAGCATAGAGATCAAGTGTTGAGCATTTCATTGAGCTAGTTAAAGCACTCCATTTCCTTTGTTCACATAGCGAAAGCATGGTGCATTTGGTCTAGGAGTAGAGAGTCAATTGTGCGAGAGTTCGTTGATTCTACTTGAGTGAAGTGCATGGTCATTAGTTTACACATCGTTGCTTGAGATTCAATCCAGCTTTCATGAACCTTGAGCTTGAAGAAACCCCTTGCTAAGTTAAACTCCCTTCTCTCTTTTTTTTATCCTCATTTTTACTTGTTAGTTTTACCTTGTTTGTTTATACTTTTGATTTGTTCTCTTTCAAAACCAAATCTCAATTCAAATGTCTAGACCGTTCATGAACCTTGTGAGTATTAGCTTATGAGAGGACCTCGTGGAATACGACCTTGTATGTTGTGAGTTAAATCTTGCACATCAATGGGCTATTAATATTTGGACTTTAATTAATTAAATTTGAAACTGAGCCTAAAATTAATCCACGATTGAATCGAACTAATACAACACTGAGCCAATATTAAAAAATGCACTGAGCCGAATTCGAAATACCCGAAAATATATACTCAATTTTAAAGGACGGGACCGAAAGAGGGGTGAGTCGGGGCTCACCCGGGCACCCCCTTGGATCTGCCCCTATAGACTTCCTTCATAAAACTTGAATATTTTGTATAAAATTATGTAAAAACTATAATAATATGCATACCATCGAGTCAATAGATTAGAAGGACTCATGTCTATTAGGTCAAACTCTAATTGGGTCAAATATATTAGATATAATGTGGGTTCATCATATCATGAGCTATACATCTTATATGTCATTTAATTTTAGTTTAAAACTAAGTGTTGGTTTGATTGATGAAATTGGGTTTCAATTTCCGCCCCACTTAGATTTATAATGCAATTATTTGGACCAATTCTCAATGGGCCCATGACCCAATTCATCAACCAAACAACCCCTAAACATTATAGAAATTAGGTTAAAAAGAGAAGTCTACTTTTTACAACCTTAAATATTTTTATGTATGTTTCTAATTCAAATTCAATATTGTGAATAACTAATATGTGTTCTTTTAGTTGTCCTTAATTAATTTTGTAGGAAATTACTTTTTAAATTTATTAGTATATATGAGATAATTATGCTGAGTAAAATTATAAATTAATTATTTAAAAGTAAAAATAACAAGGAGATGAATTTCTCGTCGTGAAACAATACTTCCAAGTCAATCCAATACTACTCTGCATATTCATTGCATCAGACAAAACAAACATAACTTGACATCATCAAGAAATAATTATTCATTTTCTTCGTGACCAGATTCAATCAAATTGGACTGTGTTTGGTTGCTCTGATACCATAAAGTTTCGGATTTACTATGGTGACAACATTATTAAAGTACCATTTTTAAAAAAAAATTCGGTACTGTTTTTTCTTAGTGGGTACATGATTTAAATTCGCATGTACCATTTTTCATAATAAGAACTCGATTTGTTAAATTTAGGTACTAATTTTTTCATAGTAGGTACCTAATTTAAATTTAAAAGTACCAATTTTCATAGTAGGTACTTAATTTGTTAATTCTAGGTATCAATTTTAGTGTTGTTTTGATAACAACAAAAGAAGTGTTGTCACCGTAGGAATTTGGGAAGACTATATTTATAGGAATAATATGGTACCAGAATTTGTGTTAGAGTAGGAAACAAATCAAAAGATATTATCCTATTTACAGAAAAAAGAAAGAAATAATTACAATATTACCATTCCAATTTCTCCACACTCCTGTATCAGTGCTACTAATCGTACTTACCCATCTTCTGCAACTAATCTACAAATTCCTAGGTACTGTTGTTCCGCCCATCTCAGGTGACCTTTCTGTTGGTTTCATATGCTCAGTAGTTCATCTATATATAGCAGACAATATCTACAGAAAAACAGAGCAGAAAAAACAGAGTAGAAAGAAAACAGAGTAGGAAAAAACAGAGAAACAGAGAGATGAAGGTAGATGAGGTGCTACACATGAACTGCGGAAGGGGAGAGACAAGCTACGCTACAAACTCCTTACTTCAGCAAAAGGTGATTTCAATAACCAGGCCAATAACAGAGGACGCCATTACAAAACTAGTCAGCACCTTCCTCAATGGAGAAACTTCTACACTAGCTATAGCAGAATTGGGATGCGCATCAGGACCCAACACATTCCTAGCCGTATCAGACCTCATCAAGGCTGTCATCAAGCTAACCGCCCCGCCAAGGGAGTTCCACGTCCTTCTCAACGACCTTCCGAGTAACGACTTCAACACCATCTTCACCTCTCTGCCTCAGTTCCGAAAACAGATGAAGAAAGAAGCGGTGTTGTCGATGTCTGGTGGTGGTGGTGATGGTGATGATCAATTGTTGATGTTGTTTAACGGGGTGCCGGTTCTTTCTACGGAAGGTTGTTCCCGGCAGAGAGTCTTCACTTTGCACACTCTTCCTACTCCTTGCATTGGTTGTCTCGAGTCCCTGCTGGGCTCGAGGGCAATGGAGGGAGCATCTCGATAAGCAGTTGCAGCTCGATGAGCGTGTTTGAAGCGTATTATGGGCAGTTCAGGAAGGACTTCTCGCGCTTCTTGAGGTGCCGAGCTGTGGAGATGGTGACCGGTGGACGGATGGTCTTGACGTTGCTGGGGAGGAGGAATGAGGACGGTTGCGGGAATGAGTGTTACTACATTTGGGAGCTCATGTCAACTGCCCTCAACCAAATGGCTCACGAGGTACAGTAAATTCGAGTTGTTGGATTCAACATTTCATGACATGATATCAAAGTCTTCTCATAGTTTAATTTAGCTGAAAAGTTCTATAAGCTTTGTGTTCGAATTCTGTTATCCCCAATATATCATTTCAATTACACAACGCTTAGAGAATGGTACATGACAGATTAATTATTGTTGTGTTACTTAGGGATTCATAAGCAAAGAGAGGTTGGACTCATTCAACATCCCATTCTACATGCCATCCCCGAAGGAGATTGAGGCAGAAGTCCAGAAACAACGATCTTTCGCCCTAGATCGAATAGAGGTTACCGAAGTGAGCTGGAATCCATACAAAGGGGAAGTAAACGAGAAAGATGGTGGCTACATCGTGGCCAAGTACATGAGGGCGGTGGCGGAGCCTCTGTTGGCCACCCAGTTCGGCTCGAACGGGGAGCTCATTGACGAGGTGTTTCAGAGGTATCGAGTCCTTGTGTCCGAGCGAATGGTTACCGAGAAGACCAATTTCGTCAACGTGACGATGTCGCTTGCTAAGTACTGAGGTTGTGAAGACAATAAAATGGTGGAATGAATGTGTGACATTGGACTGATATGATAGAGAGTGATTAGTATGAGTTTGGAAGTTTTAAGGGGGTGAATAAGTTAAATTTCAGTTATATGTGTTTGTATTTCGGGATTAAATAACTCCATGCTTCAATGGCAAGAAACTTATCCTTCTCGGGTATGTGCTCATCCTTCTCGGGTATGTGCTCATCAAGATTCGAAATCGTCTTTTGATGAACTTTTACAAGCCCAGAGTAGTTAACTAGTTAACTCGTTGTGATTTAGATCAACATGATTGAGCGCAAGGCCCTGTAACCATGTTTACATCAACATGAGCGCATGGCCCTGTAACCATAATATGAGCTTGGATCTTTCTTAAGCTGTTGTTGAACCTTCTTCCAATTAGCTCCTTCTAAGGAGGGAGCTCAATTTCTTTTGAGACTTTAATGACCCACACACGATGATTCAAAACTATAATCTCAACTATAATCTAAGGGACGCAGCAAAAAGGCAACACAACATTTTCTCGATCAATATTAATCATTCCCAATCCCCCCTTCTAAGACATTATTTTTCGGCTTTCAATTCCTTGCGCAAGGGAAACCGGAATGACTGAGTAATCATTTTAACGGGACATGCAAGTTTCAGATATCAACTTCTTAGTTTTGTCATTACAAAATTCCCTTCTAGGACTTACTTGCCGACGGTTTATATCAAGCTCCCTCTCTATGTCCATGTAACCCGCACAGGAAACAAATTTCCTCAAGAATTTTGAATTCCACGTTAAGGTTTTGTTCTCCAAAGCATAACAACCCACTAACGGCTTGGAAAGACCGATCTCCACGCAAACAAGAGCGTACCTTGCACGCGATCCTTCCGCCGTAGCCATATCAAGACGGATAGTTCGACCAATGGCGTTTCCAATTTTTGAAAAAACAATATGGTTAAAGAAGTGAACAGGCAAGCAGGGTAATTTCACCCAGGTCATGATGGTTTTTATAGGTTCCTCTTCGTTGAAGTCCGGGGACTATGGGGCGATAACGAAGTATAATTATCAAAAAAATTTCAGGGACCACCAAACGCCGCTCGATCGTAATCCCTACCATCTGAGAATCTGATGATGAAAAAAGCATTGGAGGAATTCGTAACTTGAATGTGACCATTCTTCGCCCAAAGACTCTCGAGACGATGATGAACTGCATGGAGGGAGAACGATTTTTCCAAGCACCTTAACAACAAGGGCTTTTGTCCAAGGTTTATAGAAGCTCCCAAGTTAGAGTTTGGTAAAACTATCGACTTGAGTGTGCATTTAACACTTTTTTTTTATTTTATCTGCTTCCTTATCTCCTACGAAAGCTAACTATGCTAAAAATAATAAAATAGAGTTATTGTAGACTCGCCAAGATAATTAGTGACATAATAAACACAATTCAGAGTTATCTCCTACAATAGCACTTAGTATAATGATCGGATATCGAATAAACAAACAAAATCTTAAAATCATCATCATTCGTTATTTCCACGCTTTATTGCGAAAACCATACGACGTAAACACAATTCAGAGTTCAGAATCAAATGTCCATAAGATCAATCAGCTTGCAGATGAACTCATCGGTGTAGGAATCCTGAACACCTTCCCCATAATCATGGATCGATACATATCATGATTCCTCTTCAACAACCGACCCAATTCACTCTCTTCATCCATCGACAGTCCCAATATATTAGGAGAAAAGAATTTTTCACTTTTCTCAGCTAATGACCAAGACGACGTCACCTCACTAACGGCACACTTCCAGTTCGGTACGGCACCGTTTATTATTTCGTCTGCAATACGGATTCACAGAGCACATCAAAGTTTGCTAAGGCTGTCTTTTCATCCATTGATGTATTTTCTGTACGGAGATTGTTTCCTCCATTGGATCATTTTGTGTAAAACCCTAAGGCTATATAAGCCTGATGCATTGAATGAAAAGCTTAAGTCGTTTCTTTCTAAAACCTAAAACTCTTGAAATGGTATCAGAGCTCTAAAGCTCAACAATGGGGAAACTCAAGATTATCCCTTGTCTGATCCTTTATGCCTTCATGGCAGTGAGCAGCCAGGGCTGTCACTCGTTCCAGACAAACTCAATGTATCAAACTACACAGACTGGAGTCGAGCAATCTATAATGCTCTAGGAGCCAAAAACAAGCTGGGGTTCATCAATTGCAGCTTGGAAGAGCCAGAGGCAACTAGCTCAACATTCTGGCCTTGGACAAGATGCAATATCATGGTCCTTTCTTGGCTGCAACATTCAGTGGAACCAGACATCAGACGAACGATTATGGGATTGAAATATGCAGCTGATGCCTGGGAAAGTCTCAAAGATCGATATGGAGCTGGAGATATGGTGAGGATAGCTGAGATCCAAGAGCAGTTAGCCAACTTGAAGCAAGGTAATCAAACTATATCAGAATACCATGGAGCCATTATAACCTTACGCGATGAACTTAAGAATTATCAGCCTATTATCCCTTGTGACTGCACAACCACAAGCCATATTGATTGCAGTGCTATGAAATTGGTTAAGAAATATGAAGATACTAACAGTGTAATGCATTTCCTACGGGGTTAAATGATAATTTTGATGGACCTAGAATCACAAGTGTTGTTTGGTGATAGCTTACCTCCACTGGACAAAGTAGTACAGAGAATGGGGCAGCATGAAAGGCAAATGTATGGAACACAAGGGAAAGCTGGGAATGCTGACAGCATGACCATGGCAGTTTACAACAAGGATTTAAACAACAAGCCTAAACTCTATTGCACCTTCTGCAAGATGACTAATCATACCATTGACAGATGCTACTTCAAGAATGTTTTCCACCTGGTATGCAGCAACGAAATCCCACTGGAAACACCAATTTCAGGCCAAGGGGACCCAATTACACCAATTTCAGGCCACCAAGACCACAGATAAATGCAGTTGCATCAGGTGCTTCTCAGGCTGCAGGAGTACAGCTTACCACAGAACAATTCAACCAACTGATGAGCTTGGTTAATGACAAAGGAAAACAAGGTTCTTCATCTACAGCTGCAGCCTTTGCTAAAACTGATGCAGGCAAGCTTTCAGACACTTTTACTTGTCATATTTCTACTGCAGAGGTAAACTGGATCTTGGACACTGGTGCTTCAGATCATGTCGTTGGATCACTGGATTTGTTTGCATCTTATGAACCTATTGCAGGGATTTCTATTACCTTACCTACAGGGAAGCATGTCATTGCTACACATATGGGAACAGTTAAATGTTCTCCTTTGATCACTCTGTATAGGGTCTTATATGTTCCAGATTTTACTTTCAATCTGATTTCATGAGTAAACTCACTTCAGATCAGCATCTCTGTCTAACTTTCTATGCGAACTTTTGCCTCATACAGGATATGAACACGGGGGGAGTGATTGGTTCTGCTGATCTGGAACGTGGCCTCTATCACCTGAAGTCTTGCAAGTCAGTTCTCCATGCCTCTACATCACCTACTCCACCTAGCTTTGATCTTTGGCATTACAGATTAGGTCATATATCCCATTCTCGTATACCTATACTCAAGAAGTATCATAGTTCTATAGAAACCTTCAGTTCAAAACCCTGTGACACCTGTCATTTTGCCAAACAGCGTAGGCTGCCTTTTCCTTCTAGCAATACAAATTTCTAAGCAATGTTTTGAACTTATCCATGTAGACATTTGGGGTCCAAATGCACAACCTTCTTATGATGGTTTTCGTTATTTCTTGACAATTGTTGATGATTATAGTCGAGTCACTTGGATTATGTTATTAAAACTGAAATCTGAAGCCAGACCATCTTTGCAGCAGTTTTGTTCTTATACTGAGACTCAATTTCAAACCAAAATCCAGCGTATTCGTTCAGACCAAGGCAAGGAATTTGATATGCCAGCCTTTTATCACGAGAAAGGAATTTTACATGAAACCTCTTGTGTTGAAACTCCACAACAAAACAGCAAGGTTGAGAGAAAACACCAGCATATTTTAAACATTGCTCGAGCCTTAAAATTCCAAGCAAACCTACCTCTTGACTTTGGAGTGACTGTGTAAAACATGCAGTCTATCTCATCAATCGTGCCCCTACCACTCTTCTTCTTGATAAAACACCATATGAGATCCTATATCAAAAACCCCTTCTTACAATGACCTAAAAGTCTTTGGCAGTCTATGCTTTGCTTCTACCTTGTCAGGTTATAGGACAAAGTTTCAACCTAGAGCAAGAAAATGCATTTATCTAGGTTTTGTTGCTGGAACAAAAGGATATAAGCTCTATGATTTGGAGATTCATCAAACATTCATCTCTAGAGATGTTATCTTCTATGAACATGTTTTTCCATTACATTGCAGTCCTGATCAGAATAGCACCTCTGATAGTACCATCATCCTTCCCACAAACCTGGACTTTGAAACTCAACAATTCCCCCACAAAACACCACCTGACACACCAAATCATTCTTCTGTTGATACTCCACCACATTCACCACAACAAGCAACTACAAATGCAGATACAGACGATGAAATCATTGAAATAGAGATAGAACCATAATCTAGTGACACAGACTCCACCACAAACCCTGCACCTGCTAACCAAACCCTTAGAAGACCAGCCAGGACCATTAGACCACCAACTTATTTGCAAGACTATCATTGTGACATGCTTGTTCGAGACAGCAGTGCAGCTCACTCTTTCCAAGTCAATCCTGAGGTAAGTTTCATTAAGTCAGCACATTCCCTTTCAAATGTGTTAAGTTATGACAGACTCTCTGCAGCACATAAGAAGTTTCTCTTAAGCATTAGTACTATGAAAGAGCCAGACACCTACAAAGAAGCAGTTCAATCACCTAAATGGGTGAGAAGCTATGGCAACAGAGTTAAAAGCTCTGGAGCATAACAAGACTTGGTCTATTATGCCTTTACCAGCAGGTAAACATGCTACTGGAAGCAAATGGGTTTACAAG
Source organism: Linum lewisii (assembly GCA_034768395.1). Taxonomy (NCBI): domain Eukaryota; kingdom Viridiplantae; phylum Streptophyta; class Magnoliopsida; order Malpighiales; family Linaceae; genus Linum; species Linum lewisii. Next base: position 63,247,692 of record CM068299.1, read on the forward strand.
ATAAAATATAAGTCAACGGGTGAAATTGAAAGGTTCAAAGCTCGCCTCGTGGCAAAAGGCTACACACAACAAGAGGGAATTGACTACTTGGAAACCTTTGCACCAGTGGTGAAGATGTCCACAATCAGAACCTTTTTGTCGTTGCTTCAATGAAGAAATGGAATCTGCATCAATTGGACATCAAAAATGCATTTTTACATGGTGACCTCGACGAAGAGGTGTATATGAAGTTGCCTACTGGTTTGGTTATGACCAATGGGATCAAGAATCCAGTGTGTAAGTTGCATAAATCTCTTTATGGATTAAAGCAAGCATCGAGGCAATGGTACACAAAATTGTCAGAAAAGTTGCAGCAGCAGGGTTATTTGCAAAGTAAGGTTGATCACTCACTCTTTCTACACATTACTGCAAACTCATTTACAGCCATATTGGTATATGTTGATGACCTAATACTAGGTGGAGATGACATGGTTGAGATCAATAGAATGAAGAAGGTCCTGGATGATGAATTTAAAATCAAGGACCTTGTTCATTAAAGTACTTTCTAGGATTGGAGGTGGCTAGGTCAGAAGAAGGCATACATCTTTCACAGAGAAAGTATGCTCTTGAGATTCTTGTAGAAGCAAACCTATTGGATGCAAAGCCCTGTACAACACCAATGGATTACAAAACACACTTATCAAGTGAAGATGGCATTGACTTTTCAGATGCAGAAACATACAGAAGGCTGGTTGGAAAGTTAATCTACTTGACCAATACAAGACCAGACATTAGTTTTGCTACTCAACAGGTGAGTCAGTTCATGTCCAAGCCTAAAGACACACACTACAAAGCTGTATTGAGAATCCTGCGTTACATAAAGGGCTCCCCGAGCAGTGGTATCTTATTTTCAAAACAAGCAGATTTCAACCTGAAAGCTTATAGTGATTCTAATTGGGCAGCCTGTCCGGATAGCAGACGATCTGTTACTGGACATTGTGTTTATCTTAGTGATTCACTAATCTCTTGGAAGAGTAAGAAACAGACAACAGTATCTCGTTCGTCATGTGAAGCAGAGTATCGGGCACTTGCTCATACTGCCTGTGAAGTGCAATGGTTGCTTCATTTATTAGCAGATTTTCAAATCCCACATACTACACCAGCAGCAATCTTCTGTGACAATCAATGTTCGAAAAGGCGGGCCTAGGCGGCCGCCTAGGCGAGCTTAGGCGCTAGGCGCCGGCCGGCCGCCTCGCTTTCATGTTAAGCGGGGGTTAGGCGGCGATAACGCCTAAGCGGCGGAGGCGCGACTAGGCGGCGTGTAGGCGGAGCCTAGGCGGCTCTGGCGGTGACTAGGCGGCAAATTTTTTTTTTAAAATAATAATAAATTAAAGTAATAAAAAATTAGGTTAGATAGAACCTTCTTTCTTCTGCAATCGCAGAAGTTCCTTTCTCTTCTACTCCAACAAAGTCGGACTCCGCCGATTAAGCGACGCCGCCACCGATTAACACCGCCGCCGCCCTTCCCTCTTCTCTTCTACTCCTTCGGCGGCCGCCCTTACCTCTTCTCCTCTCCTCTCCTACTCGCCATTGTCGCTGTTCGTCCTCTTCCTTCCAACCGTCGGCCGTCGTCGCCCTTACTCCAGCAAACACCCCGGCGGTCGTCTCCCTTCCTCCAGCAAAGTCAGCCGGCCTCCTCTGTTCAAGCAAAGACCCTCTGCTCAAGCAAAGCCTCCTCTGTTCAAGCAAAAACCCTCTGCTCCAGCAAAGTCTCTGTTGAAGTTCCAGCCAGGCAAGTGTACTTGTGCTATTGCTGTGTGAAAAGTGAAGTGGCATAACTTTGAGTTGTGGTTATTGGCTTATTGCTGAATTGGTGTATTAATCGTTTAGGTTCGATATAATGGACGAAGATAATACAATGGCAGCGGCGAATAATGAGTCTGTGAATGTTCTCAAGAGAAAGTCGGATGATATAGGGTGGCAATATGGGACTCTTGCTGATCCTCTCAACAACAAGGACAAGGTGAGATGCAATTTCTGCACCAAAGTAAGCATGGGTGGTGTATACCGTTTAAAGCAACACATATCTGGCTATGGAAGTTCGGTGAAAACATGCACCAAAGCTCCCCCTGAAGCTGTCCAAGCGTGTCGAAAAACATTTGAGGAGACGGCTAAGAAGAAGAAGGAGAAGTTGGCTCACGATCAAGGTTTACGAGATGATGTCCATATTACTTCGGGGCATGGAGCACCGGATGAAGACATTACTTGTGTCGGGAGCTCGACTCCTCACAAGTTAGGTCCTATGGACAAATGGGCACGTCCTATTGATCCTAACTTGTCACAGGCTGCACAACTTCAGCAACAAAGAATAGATCAAGCATTGTGGCAACAAAGAACACTAGAAGTGCAGCAATACATCGCCAAATGGGTATACACACACGGTAAGCCCTAAGCTTAACTATGTACACTTTGATGTGATTGTTGTTGGACAGTAACAACTGATAAATACATTGTGCTATAAATGTAGTTGTTTCCTTCAACTCTATTGATAATGATGAGTTCAAGCAAATGTGCGAGGCCATTGGTCGATTTGGCCCTGGATTGAAGCCTCCTACTCAATATGATCTTCGAGAGACTTTGCTGAAATCAGAATATGCAAGAACTAAAAGTTCGTTGAAGGATCGTGACGAGGAGAAGATGAAGAATGGATGCTCATTGATGACTGACGCTTGGACAGACATGAAGAGGAGAAGCATTATGAACATAGTCACACACTGTGCTGAGGGAACAAGCTTCATAAAGTCGAAGGACACATCTGATGTTTCACACACAAGTGAGGTGATCTTCAACTTGGTTGACAATGCAATTGAGGAAGTTGGAGCTGAGCATGTGGTGCAGGTTGTGACAGACAATGCTTCCAACAATATGGGAGCAAAAGCACTTTTGTTGGAGAAGCGTCCAAACATCTTTTGGAGCTCTTGCGCGACTCACACCATCAACTTGATGTTCCAAGGAATTGGCAACCTACCAAAATTCAAAAAGGTAATAGACCAAACCAAGGCTTTCACCATTTTCATATATGGTCACCACCGCACTTTGGAGTGCATGAGATCTTTCACTAAGAAGAGAGAGATCATAAGGTCAGGTGCGACTCGATTCGCCTCTCAATACCTTACCTTACAAAGCATGATGGAGAAGAAGGATTCATTGAGGAGGATGGTGATTGATGCGAAGTGGGATGGTTTAAAAGATGTGCATACAAAGAAGGGAAAGGATGCAACTGCAACCATTTTGAATGTGACCTATTGGAAAGCTGTTAACCTTTGCTTGAAGGTTTTTGAGCCTTTGGTCAAAGTTCTCAGATTGGTTGATGGTGATGTGAAACCTTCTATGGGTTTCGTATATGGTGAAATTGTGAAGGCCAAAAGGGAGATCAAAGAGGCATTCAGAAACGTGGAGATTCGCTATAAGGAAGTCATGGCTATTGTGGACAAGAAGATGAGAGGGAGGCTTGATGGTCCGTTACAATTGACAGCATATATGTTGAACCCACATTATAGCTATGGCGACTCATCGATCTTCGATGACACGGATATTACCACAGCCTTCATCGCTTGTGTTGAGCAATTTTACAATGGTAGTGGCGATGACATACAAGATCAAGTTGTTAACCATGAGTACCTCAAGTTTAGTAAGAAAGAAGGACTGTTTGGAAAGAAGATTGCAAGGGCTTATGAGAACTTCGATTACAATCCTGGTTAGTATTTCCTCTATTCTACTTCTTCATACCGTTATAAGTAGTTAGTTTCGGGAGTATGGCACTAATGTTGGTTATTCATTTATAAGTGGTGTGGTGGAAAATGTATGGAGGGAGCTGTCCACACTTACAAAAGATGGCTACTAGGATTCTCTCTTTGACCTCAAGTTCTTCCGGGTGTGAGAGAAACTGGAGTACATTTGAGTCGGTTAGTCTCTAATTATCTATACTTTGATAATCACTCTCCTATTGCAATACGTTATACATATAAAGCATCTGGTGAACTTTGTAGATACACACTAAGAGAAGGAATAGGCTTACAACTAGTCGTCTGAATCAACTAGTATACATTCATTTTAACTCTAAGGTGATGTCAAAGAAGAAGAGGATCAAAGAAAGGAAGAATGTTGATATTCTTCAGAGTACTGATGCAACTGAAGCACAAGGATTCCTAGTTGAGGGAGGGGACGATAGTACATTGCATGTGTTCAGGGATGATGATGATGGGGGTCCAGTGCCAGGTGTGACATGGAGTGTGCTTGATGATGCAATTGGAGCTAGAGAACAACTTGACCTCCGTAGGAGTGCAAGAGTGAGAGAGCTTCATGATGAAGAATTTGAGTCTGAAGAAGAGGATGAGGAGGATAGAGAGTCAGAGGACATTGAGTTCGAGGATGACGAAGATGACGTGGTGGCTGAGCAGACTTACATGGATGATGATGAGTGATCGATATGGGATGGCTAATTGAAGCTACCATTGCCTTTATGGCTTATCTTTATCTTATCATGTTTTTATGCTTGTTTCTCTATTCAAACATTAGAATTTGAACCTTGTCTACCTTGAATATGTGAAGTGAACTACTATGTTGGATGTTAACTGTCAAGTTTGAAGTATGGTATTGTAATTTTTTCTTAAATCCTAGGTATTTAATCAATATTGGTAGAAACGCCTAGGCTCGCCTAGGCTTCGCCTAGGCGAGCTAGGCGCTAGGCAGAGCGTCGCCTGCCTAGCGCCTAGCGCTTTCTTGAACCTTGGTGACAATCAATTAGCACTTCACATTGCTGCGAATCCAACATTTCATGAGAGGACCAAGCACATTGAGTTGGATTGCCATTTTGTTAGAGAAAAAGTTCAGCAGAAGCTCATCAAACTTCTTTATGTCAACACTGGACATCAGCTTGCCGATCTTTTCACCAAAGCTCTGTCCAAACAGCCCTTTACCTTCCTGCTCTCCAAGCTTGGTGTTCACACTCTTTGCCCACCAGCTTGTGGGGGGGGGGTATTAGGAGAAAAAAAAATTCACTTTTCTCAGCTAATGACCAAGACGACGTCACCTCACTAACGACACACTTCCTGTTCGGTACGGCACCGTTTATTATTCCGTCTGCAGTACGGATTCAGCAGAGCAGCATCAAAGTTTGCTAAGGCTGTCTTTTCATCCATTGATTTCTTTATTGTTTTCTGTACTGAGATTGTTTCCTCCATTGGATCATTTTGTGTAAAACCCTAAGGCTATATAAGCCTGATGCATTGAATGAAAAGCTTAAGCCGTTTCTTTCTAAAACCTAAAACTCTTGAAACAATAGCTCTGCTCAATCCCTCCTTCCCAATCCACCCATCGTCACCCTCCTCAACTTCCACCACCACTTTCATCTCCTCCGCCATGAACATTGCCGTTACCGACTGCAGAACAATGTTACACAATCCGACACTCGCTGAACAAAGCCTCCCACGTCGAATTTCCCCCACCGTGGCTCATGATCTAGAATCCTCACACTACAAAAAACAGCTGTTTGGCGTCGGTCATACACGCGTTTTAGCGTCGGTCAAAATAAATAGCGTCGGTCGGTTAAAACGACGCCAGATTTGATGACGCTAAAATTTAGCGTCGGTCGTTTGGTCAACCGACGCTAAACCGCGTGCCAACCGACGCTATAGTGTATCGGTCGAACCACCAACTGACTCAGTGGTTAGACAATAGCATCGGTCGATTTGTGTAACTGACGCTAAGTTGATTAACCGACGCTAAAATGCGGGTGTCTGGTCAACCACGCGTTGACCTGCATTATCATTTAGCGTCGGTTGTGACCGACGCTATTATAGGTCCAACCGACGCTATTACAGGTTCCAGTGGGCAGAATTCTGCTTGATTTTTTCATTTTCTCATACTCTTCTAGTGCCAATACCTGCATAAATTTTCCTGCATACATCAATTCCATTTTCACATGCACCTTAAACAATAAATAAACATCCTGCATACATCAATTCCACTTTTCCAATCAATAAACATACTGTATATAAATGTCGAAAACATCCTCCTAAAACATTCTACTAAAACATTGTTCTAACACATGCACCTTAAACATCCCCCTAAAACATCTAAATACACATGCTACCTACTCATCGTCCTCGTCATCGTACGAGTCCATGTCTGAGGGGGGGGGGGCATACTCCCTTTTTCCCTTAGAAGATGAACCCACCAACTGGTTGAGCCGCTGAACCTCCTCCTCTAGATGGCTCAAGCGCTGAACCTCCTCCTCCAGATGGCTCAAGCGCTGGACCTCTGCCTCCAACACCCTCACTCGATCATCGGCGGGACAATGGCCGAAGACGTGAGTGGTAGTAGCTGAACTACTACCCTGACTCAATCCACCGGCTGCTCCACCACGTCTCCTACTCATATTAACCTGAATAGACAAAGACAACAAATAATTAGAATTTGACTAATTAGAATAGACAAAGACACCATATATCATATACTACATTACATTACCTGGGAGGGGGTCACGCCAGTTCCCATACCGCGAACTCTACCACTGTGCTCCTTCGGATAGACAAGTCCGAGTGCATCGTTCGCAGAAGGAAATGTCGGGACTGTGGGATCCTGCATCAGCTCCAGAATCTGAGGCTGCACATTGATGACACAAATGGGTTTCACAAACCAAAGTTAATAAAATAGACACTATTGGAGATTATTTTGTTATATTGGAATAGGTGATCAAGTACTTACCACATTAGGATCAGTGTAAGTCTGATCCTTCTTTGTGTGAGTGATAGCATACAACTCACCTCTACTGGGCGCATTTCCTCCCCTTTCAGCTGCCTACAAGTGTACGAAATAAACAATATGAATACACTTTCTAAAACGTCCTAATACTCAAAAAATTATTGGAAAGTTGAACTGGATTATTACCAACTCCATTCCTCTAACTCGCAACTTCTTTGACCCTCCAGTGTGGGGTGAGGTGTAAGTCCTCCGGGCGACTGAATTCTTGCGAGATCTCACCTACAAAATGTTATTCATTTAATTCAATGATTGCAAATTAGTACTTATTATTAAATTTACATAATGCTTAATTTGTAATCGACTTACCACATTATCGGGTCTCAGCCTGATATCCACAAACTGTGCCCACATAGGCGGAGAGATCCTGCCCGGCTTGTGTTCTATTGCCAACGCCCTAGGGATCTCCACAAACTCATCCTAGTCGAAGTCCTAGCCCGCTTCTTCAGCTTCCTTTTCAATTTATTCTTGTATGTGTTAACCACATAACTTCTCCAAAGGCGGGTTTTGCAGTCCTTCCACTTCCTGCCAATATCCTCCATGATGTACTTAGTCGCAGCGTCTGTCAACTCTGGTGGCTCAATCACGATACAACGCTGCATCAAATTCAATGATTGCAAATTAGTACTTACTATTAAATTTACATAACACAGGAATGAATTTCATATTTGAATACTTACAAACACAGTAGCCTTCAAATCATTCTTCTCTCCCTCCGTCACGTTGGGCCACTCCTCATACTGTAGTGGGATGAGGTTCTGGTCATTACCCAGCAAACCCGTGAACTGGCCCAACAGAGCGGTGGGGCCCGCAGCCGTAGGCCCTAGAGGCCCCCAAGGCATGATGACCTTCTTGCCATCACGAAGGCTCAAAATCTGGCTACTAGCACTACAAAAAAAAGCGTTCTTTGGCGTCGGTTGAAACGTAGGAGCTTAGCGTCGGTCGATCTAACGACCGACGCAAAAAAAAGACGCGTTTAGAGTCGGTTAAACGTCGACCGATGCTAAATTAGTAAGTTATGAACCCTAAACGCGTCTCTTTCCTCTATCTCTTTCCTATCTTCTTCTTCTTTGAACCACTGCCGCCCCCCACCATCACTTTCCTATCTTCTTCTTCTTTGAACCACCGCCGCCCCCCACCATCACTTTCCTATCTTCTTCTTCTTTGAACCACCGCCGCCCCCATCCATCGCGCTCAAGACCGCCGCCGCTCATCTCGCTCAAGACCGCCGCCGCTCATCTTGCTCAAATCCGTTCAGCCACCGTCATCTATTCCTAAACCTAAGGTACTTCGTCTTCTCAGATCTACATTTTGATTTATGGATTTAGGGTTTTTGCTTTCCTCCTCAAGTGTTTTTGGTGTATCTGCAGAAGAAGAAGAAGTAGGAGGAAGAAGAAGCAGCTGTATCAGAAGAAGAAGAAGAAGAAGGAAGGAAGAAGACGAAGGGAAGAAGAAGGAGCGAAGAAAAAGAAGAAGCTGCATCTGCAGGTGATTTTTTTTGTGATTGTCAGCCTATTTAGCGCCGGTCGGTCAGTGCCCTAGCATCGGTCGACCGAAAACCGACGCTAAAGTTTAACGTCACCACATCTGGCGTCGGTCCGGTCGACCGACGTAGAAATTGCGCGGTCGTGACCGACGCCATAACGCGCGTCTGACCGACGCTAAACCCCTCTTTTTTTGTAGTGTAGCCACAGGCTCCTGAATCCTAACTCCTGCTAGATCGATGAGCTCTACCATCCAAGGACCTGAACGAGGAGCCATATCTGCAAATCCAAATCCAAATATTTATGAAACAATAGTTCGAGTATTGAATATAGAACAATAACACTTAGCTCAAAATAATTTTACCAAACACTAGTTAATCATCGAACTCTGCAATTCCAGGCCTGGCTAGGGGTAGTTCAGTGGAATTATCAAAATCAGTCAACTCTGGATTCATAATCATCTCACTCTCATGCACTAAGTTGCCTTCCTCATCACCCATGTCGTAGACATCTCTGGTTTTAATATGTACAGGAATACACCAGCCCTTATCCACCTTATCTTCCACATAGTAGACCATTCGGCCACCTTTGCTTCAATAAATGGCTCGTCATCTAAGCGACTTCCCGTGTAGAACAAGTGTGAGAAATTCAGTGTGTGAACCCCAACCTATCTTTCTTCACATACCTTGGATTGTGAGTGTTAGCCCATTTACACTTGAATAATACCACACAGAAATCTCCATAATAATTCAGCTAAGTATATCTTCTAACTTTCCATAGTACGCGAGTTCGCTTGTGTGAGGTCGATTGTCCACTTAGCTAGAATAACTATGAGTTTCATAGCTGCCGTACACACCACTATTCTGAGTACTGAGACCCTTATCATGACTAACTGTACGGAAACGATAACCATTCACGTCGTAACCAGTATACTGATAAGCTTGTCGAGAAGGTCCTCGCGCCAACAATCTTAGATTATTCGAATGTACTACTTCGGTATCATCTAGTATCTGTGAAATGACAATAAAAATAATACTGTATCACAAACTAGATGATTGGAAGTTGTCGTCATGCAAAGGTTAATGAAACTCATAGTATACTTACACGACTCCTAAACCATTGCACAAAGTCTCTATGTACAACTTTTTCAACTTCAGCTGTTGATCTTCCTCGTAATCGATGTTTTGTGATTGCTTGGAACTCCCTAGTAAGTTCATATTCAATAGAGAAGAATTAAAATAGAATAATAGTCACACCATAAGTGCAGTTTAGTATATGTACTTACTGTAGGAAAGGACTGACTTCGTTAGCCCCTATAAGGACATGTCGGTGTGCTTGTAACCATTCCATATCATTTAACTTATAGGGGTGTTCGCCGCCAACATGACGTCCAATTGAAGGGAACTTGGATATGCCAAGGGATTCATCTTTCACTTGATCATGGAGTCGAGACCCACGGTTGAACCAAGTTTCAACTCCATCTTCGTAGTATAAGGAGACAAATGTAATAATCTCCTCATAAATCCAAACTTCTGCAATTGAACCTTCTGGTTGGGATCGGTTTCTAACAAAAGATTTCAGCTTTCCAAGAAATCTGGTTTGGACAAGGAATTTGTTATTAGTAAAATCATAAAGTAAACGCATAACAATTGCATGTAACCGATTGTTATATTGTACATTTCTATAGGGTACATCCAACGATGATAGACTGGTCCCCCAAGTCTAACTTCTTCAACTAGATGGACCACTAGATGAACCATCACTGTGAAAAAAGACGGAGGGAATATCATCTCCAAACGACATAGAGCTACCACAATGCGTTCTTGTAACGTATCCAACCCATCAACATGAACCACTTTCGAGCATAATTGCTTCAGGCATGAACAGAATTCCACTAAGACAGATGAGACCTGTGCAGGCAACACATTCCGGATGGACAATGGTAGAAGTTCATGCATTAATATATGACAATCATGAGTTTTCAACCCTAATATCTTTCGGTTCTCCACATCAACACAACGAGATATGTTGCTTGAGTATCCATCTGGTACAACAATGTCTTTCAAGGTTTCGAGCATTGTTTGAATTTCTCGTTTACCCATTGTGTATATAGCTGCTGGACAAGTTTTCCCATCTGGTCTTGGCCAAAGCTCTCTTCTGATTTTCATCAGTTTCAAATCCATCCTTGCTTTCAAGTGATCCTTACTTCGATCTTTCTCATTTATCAAAGTGTACAGGATATTATCGCACACATTCTTCTCTATGTGCATAACATCCAAATTGTGTCTCAACTTATTGAACTCCCAATAAGGTAACTGAAAGAAACAACTCTTCTTCTTCCATTGTTCTGCTTTTTAAGCCAAATTCAGAAAGCTTTCTAAGCCAGTCATGTACTCTGGTGATAATCTTGGGGTGTTAATCCAAGATTTATCCATTAGGAGATACCTGATTTAGTGTAGGGAATTGATTCTCAGTACTGGAGATCATAATCTATATATAAGTTAACTTAGGTAAAATGCTAAGATGTTATAACATTAATTTAGAATCGTGTATTTCCAAATAATATACTAGTAACTAGTGTTTGTACGAAATTACCATGAAGTAGCTAGCAATATGCTATGAGTTTAGTTAACTTAAAAAACAAACCCTAACTCAACCAATAAATTCTAATATTAATCATATTCTAACAATTAATTAAAAATAACAAACAATTCTACTAATTAATCTCATTTTAAAAACAAATTATAACTGATCATAGTGAAAACATACATATTACTAGGAATTAGATTAATCTTGACAACATACATATTACTATACAAGTTTAATCATTTTTATGAAACATGCATATTACAATCAATTAATTTACGTGTAAAAAAAAAGACAACAAATGCATACCTTACACCGCGGTGAGTGACAAAAAAGGCAGAAGACAGAACCACGAGAAAATAACTACTCGATACGGGCACTGAGAAAATAACCACAACATGTACAATTAGAACTAATCAGAATAACTATTTCAATCCACAACAAGGCTAATGACACATACAATCTAGAAACTAAACGAAATTTAAATTAAAATATACAATTCAATACTATTCTAGGAGTCACAGCAATTTCAATTCACTACAATTCTAATAATCACAGCGTATACAATTCTAATTCTCTACAATCCTAATAATCAGAACATATACAATTATAATTCTCTACAAAATAAACGAAATTTAAATTACAATCTAAAAATTAAATAACTTACACCGAAACACAGGAGGAAATGTCAAGGAAGCACGGTGATGAGAACAGCGTCACAGCAGCTCCTAGCTCGAATGCTGGCAATTTCAGAGGATTTCAGAGGATTTGGGAGTTGAGAGAATTTCAAACTTTGGGGAGGAGTTTGCATACTGATTTCTGTCGTCTGGGGGGTTTTTATATGTTCGCGGTTTAGCGTCGGTCGATGACCAACGCTAAAACGCGTGTTAACCGACGTTAATTACACGTGTTTTAGCCGTCGATGACGACGCTAAATTGTTTCTTCTGACCGACGCTGAGCAAACCATCCGGTCAACCAGAAAATCGAACCATGAACGGCTTATAGCGTCGGTTGACGCGCTCATTTTAGCGTCGGTCGACTATCAACCGACGCTAAAACGCGAAGTCAACTACTTAGCGTCGGTTGTTGACCGACCGACGCTAAATTGCTACGTTTCAACCGACGCCAAACAGCTGTTTGTTTGTAGTGTCACCTGCGGGACCCACCCGCAGTGAACCTTCCCTCTTCCTTCAACCCTCGCCAAAAAATCCTCAGGGAATGTCTCTTCAATCGTCGAGCACCCTCGCGGCGGCTTCGTCGTCGCCACTATGAACGGACGGTTACAGAGCTCGAATCCCAGTAGCAGTTCCCGGAATTGGTCCTTCCCTGGAGTGAATTCGCTCCCGAATGCGCAGTAAACGATGGATTTTGGTGGGAAGTTGTTCATCCAATCATCCCATTTCCGAGCATCCTCCTATTAAAGATGCAAATGTGAGAAGGATGAAGTCGAAAGTAAGATTAAACTACCCTTACATAAATATATAATATATTCTAATACCTCCGTCTGCAGCAGCGATAACACGGGTGCTCTGTTTCGTCGCAGCAAGGGTCCGGTCAAAAACAGAGGTTTCTGGAACAGAGTTTCTATGTACGGATTGAATTGCCCGTCGATCTCTCGGCAGGTCCAGATCGCAACAGCCACACATCCGGCAATGCCCTGTATCACCCGAATCCCCGCCGAGTCCACTTCGCCTAAAGATTCAGTCAACCCTGTAAAAGCAGCTAGATGTTTCTCACGCGGAATCAGCTTTGACGACGCAGGATAGCCAACGGGTACACTCAATTCCCCATCAGCCGCCATTTTCATGGCGAGCGAGACCAAGGCGACCGCAGCTGCAGCAGCGGTATTGAAGAAAACCGGCTTGATGCAGAGCTCCCGTGCCAGAGCCGGCACCCAGTGTGCCAAATCGTAGATGACGATATCCGGATTAGCAGATGCGAGGATGGACTTGACTTGGTCTTGGGTACGGTCGAAAGCAATGAAGAGGTACTTGACGGCGGGGAAAGGTGCGTCGGTGGCGGTCTCGGCGCCCGGCAGGAGGCCGTGGACGTGAGGGACAGTCAAAGGGTGGAAAGTGATGAGATTTGGGTAGCGGGAAAGGGATTGGGATTTTGATTGGATGCCTTTGGGGACAAGGAAAGTGATTTTGTGGCCTCTTGATGCTAACTCGTTGGAGAGATGAAGGAATGGAGATATGTGACCCATGCCGAACCATGGAAACATGGCTACATGGATGGTTTTGGCGGCGGTTTCTGTGTTCATCTTCAGAAAAGGAAAAGAGAGAGATGGGATGAGTGGGAAAATGAATGAGAACTGAAGAATTATTATATCTTCGGATGTCGTCGGAATCAGATAGCTCATAAATGTCCAGTGTCCTACTCGATCCGATCGGGTTTTTTTAATCAAGTAGTCCAAAAGAATTGAATACAATAGTACTGAGAATGCGACGTGGCAATACATGCTCAACGTTGTCATTTTTGGCCCCAAGTAGTCCGTAGCCTATACAGGGACCAAGGCTATACTATGGTCTAGTACACCAAATTGATAAGAGCCCTTAAATATAAATAAATGGTTTAGATTAGATTTAATAAAATAAAGAAATAGGAAAATGATTAATTATATCCCGACTACAAGAAAATAGGGATACAAAATATCTTTTCAGATTTACCCCACCTCCAATTTCACCCAGTCGTTACCCCCATCAGCAATCCCCCCTACCATCGACTTCTCTTGCATGCCGACCACACCGCCGGCAACCACACCGTCGATTTCCCTTTACACAATCGCTCCCCCCCCCCCAACAACCACCGATTTCACCCCACCGCCGAAGCCACCCCCACACCGCCCGTCCCCCCACCATCGACTTTCTCTGCACGACGACCACACCGTCGTTCCCCCACTATTGATTTTTGCTCCCACCGTCGTTCCTGCACGACGCTCTTACTGGAAGAAAAAAAAACAACGTAACAGTTCAGAGTTACGCTTTTTGCACTATGAAGAGGCTGTGATTTAACTGCTTTAGATAACAACCGATTTCCCCTCTCATCTTCTTGTACTAGGACAACATCGTTAGATAACAGTCATAATTTAGAAGATTTCTTAATAAGCATGTGATTTTGCAGTCCCTGCTTGTACTAGGACACTTTCGTTAGATAACATCCTAGGGTGTCCAGTGATTTTGCAGTCCCTGCTTGTACTAGGACACCCAATTGATTTTGCAGATTTCTCAAGAGGCCTGTGAAGAGGTTGTGATTTTGCAATCCCTGCTTGTACTAGGACACCAATTGATTTAGCAAATTTCTCAAGAGGCTTGTGAAGAGGCTGTGATTTTGCAGTCCCTGCTTGTGCTAGGGCACCCTCGCTAGATAACAACCTAGGGTGTCATGTGATTTTGCAGTCCCTACTTGTACTAGGACACCCTCGTTAGATAACATCCTAGGGTGTCATGTGATTTTGTAGTCCTTGCTTGTACTAGGACACCTAATTGATTTAGCATATTTCTTAAGAGGCTTGTGAAGAAACTGTGATTTTGCGGTCCCTGCTTGTAGTAGGACACCCAATTGGAGAATTAGTTGCTACCTCGTTAGATAACAACCGTGATTTGGCTAGTTTGTATAATTAGCTGTTTGTACTAGGACACCAAGTTGGAGAATTAGCTGCTACCTCGAAAGGGTTGTTGCCTTGTTAAATATATTTATTCACATGATATGTTTTTGTCCATGTCAGATCATCTCTGTTTGCTAAATGCTACCGACACATTTTATAATAGTCTTAATTTTTTTGTCCGCCTATTCTTATTTGTTGTGTTTGATAACAACATTATTTTGAATCTTGTTTGCACGGTAGCTTATTTTGATTCATGAACTGATTGATTGTACTAGGACTTGATGATTGTGTTATTTTGTTTATATTCTAGTTTCTTGATGTTTTCAAGGTCAGTACAACACACATATATACTAGGATACCCTAAGATGTTGATTACACTAGGACACTTTAGGAATTTTCTGCACTAGGACACCTTAGGTTTATAGATTTGGGACTTGGAGAATGTCGTCCCCATGCTCCCCGAGCTATGTTAATGTTGCTGCTTATTTTTCTATTGTTTATTAATTAGGATGTGTCATTGTGTGATCATACCAGTGACCAAATAATGACAGTATACGACGGACCCATAGGGATTAAGATGATACCTACACTAGGACACCTTAGTTATTTTCAGATTTCTTAAGTGGCCTGATTTTGCTTTCCGGTAACTGAGTTCATTCTCTAGCAATTGTTCCTAGCATCACTACTCATCGTATCTTATGATTTTCCCAAATGTACTCTTGTTTCTATGATAAAAATAAAATAAAATAAAAGCTCTTTGAATGTTATTATTTTCATCTCAGAGTTTAATGCAGGGAAACATTATCTTTTCAACCATTACTTTACCTTAGCTCTTTGTTGCTTGTGTTTGCCTAATGAACTAGGACATCTTAGTTATTTTCATGCACAAGGATACTCATATATATGTACATGATGCCTCTTGCATACATAATTTTTCTTGGTTTGCAGGATGTTGGTTGCACTAGAACACCCTAGGATGAAGGTCATAACAAATCGGCCGAAGAAAAAAAATAATCAAGCGTCGGTGAAAAAAATAAGGAAACTGCGGCAGGAGATTTTTATGAAAGGAAGAGAATATACAGCAGAAGGAAAGAAACTACTGACTACTTATAAAAGGGTTCATTAGTTATATTCACATTAAATACCTTCCTAATAAGTATCCACTAATGTGTAAAGAAAAGATAATGATTAATTAGATAATGAATATTTTTATATTAAATCAATGGCTAGGATTCATTTGGTTTAGTGGACCAAAAATGCATTTGGTCACTGGAAAAAATGTGCAAGTAGTCGGCAGCTCGTCACAGGCTGAATATATGTTGAACCTAGGCATATTGTCTATTTTGTTCATAAACCTTTGATTTGTAAGCTAGTAGTCATTAACCTATGGAGATTGTAACAGATTGGTCAATCCATTAACTCTCCATCCAAAATTTCTGTAACTCTCCATCCAAAATTTCCGTTAAGCTGTTGAACCTAATATGAACCATTGATTATTTGTTGGACTAAATTAATAACATCTAGTGGTCGTGCCGGAGTGATTATCGGGCATGACTAGAAATCATGTGGGTTTTGCCCGCGCAGGTTCGAATCCTGCCGACCACGATTTTTTGTTGTAAAAAAAAACTAAATTAATGGCTATGATAAAAAAATATATGTAGTGAGAGTGTTAAAAATGGTAAATAATAATCTTATAATTGTGCTAATGTGATAAGAAAGTGAAAGAAAAGTAGGTAAAAGAGTACTCTATTTTCCTATTTTCTTTCTTCTAATAATAAAAAAATTAACATAACTTTTAAGGTTTAAATTATTTTTTCAGTATTTTTTAACATCAAAATACTTGTAATTAAATTACTAATCTAATTGAATTCATACGTTTGTATCTATCATTTTTTCGTACGTCTTAGGCAATATCAGACATTTTTTGTATCAGTGTGATTCGTACGATGTACACAATATCTTGTACGTTTTGATTAATTTACACAAGCTATCAAAACAATATGTATAAAAATGTATTCATTCATAATGTTACAATTTCACATTCACATGAACTAAACATACAAACTATTACATATTTGGAATGTCATCAATATTTTGTAAATCAAGGCATGTCGTCTTCTTATTTATGGTACTATGCAATAAGAAATGAAACTCATGAAGGTTAGTAAATGCAAATCAAGGAAAAAAAACATGAACTAATTAGATTGTTAATTTGTACAAATGAGGTTGTTCGTTCGTATGAAAGAACTATCACATTCGCACGAAAGAATTTGTTCATTTCGTACGAATGTCATTTTCGTATGAATGAACAAGTCATTTTTGTACGAATAAACTCATAAAATACAAACAAAACACACGAAATCAATATTTGGTATTGTTCCGCTCATGTGGATCGTGGCGTATTGAGGTTCAACCTGGAGATTTGATGGATGAAGAGTTGTTCGCCTTGTTCTTGGTCGCCAGACAATGCTCAAGACGTACCCCGCAAGGAGCACATGACCGTAGTACAAAATATGTGCACTGTTAGATATATTTATATTGAATTAGTTGAGTACAAAAGGGAAAGAGGATAAGTACAAAATATGAACAGAATTAGGAAAATGAGTAACTAAATATATTACCGAGATTTATCCTTATCGATCACTATGTACCCTACAATTTTAACCTAACACTTCTACATTCCAAAATCTTTCATTTCTATTATATATGACATCTCCTTGACGAGTTAGCTTAGAGGTGTAAGTATGCCAATCCATGGCCCAATTTTTATGGGCCGATGTTGACTCGACCCATGAAAATACACATAAAATAAAGTTATGGGCCTACACCCATTTGTACCCCTTAGCTCTTCCTTCAACCTTTCGCTTCTATGGAAACTTGAATCCTCTTGTTTAGAGTGTGAATTGTTCCTCTTTTCGAGGTAAATGTTCGAACAATGTAGAGATTAGAGAGCAACTTTGACATAAGCAACACAAATTCTTGACTCCATCGAATAAAATCTCAATCGTTAGAGTCGACGATCTTCAATAGATTTCAAATTTGTTAATAGTAGGATCTAGAAACCATGACCTCCTCCCCTCAAATTTAATTTTTTAACATTTTTTTCATCGATAGCTCTTATGGTATGGGTGAGATTCGGTCCAGACTCACTACAAAAAAAAATTTGTATTTAGCGACGAGAAAAATTGTCGATGAAGGTCATTTTTCCATCGCTAAAACTTTTGGCGACGATTTCAGATTGTCGGTTTTGGAATTAAAAAACTAACAGAACCAAACTAATACTACTTTTACTATTATTTTATTAATTTACAATCTGCGTAATTACAATCCCAAGTCATACTGCTATTTATACTACTAATGACCAAACACTAAACGTTATAATCCTACTATTAATAGAAGGCACCGTTTGGTTTAACTTAAACTATTAAGTAACTAACTTAATAACTAATAAACTTGTTATGCACGTGATTATTATCTAACAATCGGCACGGATCGTCGGCTATACGGCGTTGGCGAAAGTCCATGGCGACGATATCCTAAAATCCTCGGCAAAGGTTAACCTTTGGCGACGATTTTAGGCGTCGCTGAATCCTAACACTTTCGGCGACGGTTTGTATTCACCGATAGTTATGATCGTCACCTATAGTTTGTCGGCAGAAAATCGTTGCTAAAGCTTCTTCTTTTTTTGTAGTGGCTAAACGCCGTCGTTTTATGAGTAAGTGAATTTCAACAACAACTCAACCCAGAAAATGAGGTTATAGAGTCTATAGACATAGATTATGACAAACTAGTGATGTTGGGGGAAGGCGAAGGGCAGTTTCTGCAAACGGGACAAGTAGTGTTCATCCTAAGCCACTCGTCGATGCAATCGGCATGGAAGCAGTGTTTGCATTCCGGTATTAATCTGATGGTCTCCTTCCCACAGTATTCCGCTAAGCAGATTGCGCACGCCGTGTCGTTTGGTCCAGGCACTCTCTTGCTTTCTCCCAACACCACCTTCTCATATGACTCGATCGTTGATTCGTCCAATCCCGACATGGTAACAACCGTGGCTGCCGGTTCAGGTGTCACTGTCGCGGTCGGACTGATGTTGTTGATGTTGTGAGCCCTGGCTGCGGCCGCGACTGTTGTGAATGAAGAAGGCGAAGCAGGCAATACCAAATGCACAAGCTGCTGCTGGGATTGCTAGGGATAAGCAGATCACCTTGAATACCTTTAATCCAGATGCAGATGATCCACCTGTGTGTACGTGTTACAAACTAGGTTACAAACTCGTACTACAATTTTAATTCATTGCTGAGTGATTATGTTACTATGAGAAACGGGTAACGAAGTAATCATACTGACATTAATGGTGCACTTTTTCAGTCATTTTACAGCGTTATTGTGAACATGTCATCATAATTATAATTTAAAATTCAACAATTTGATTCAAATCTAAATCTAAACTCATCTAACTCATAAATTTTAGTTCATAACTAACTCTTCAATTAACTTAGATGGGTTCAAGTTTAAATTTGAACCGATTTAAGCTGAATTTTAGATTATATTTTTATGAGGTGTCATGGTGGTGTGGCAAAATGACCGAAAAAATATATTTTCGTTGACATAACAAGGCTACTTCGTAACCATTTTCGTAGGAATGAGATTACTTCTGTAATGGATTAAAATTTTAAAACGAATTTGTAATTTGGCCTATATATAATTTTGGAATGTATCAAGTATTTGACCAAAATGTTAAGATGTATCGACTCTAGAGATGTATTTATAACGATAAGTTGACTTCCAAAACAAAAAAAAGTCAACAAGCTGACCTTTTTAACAAACACATAGATTAACTAAACAAGGCTGCTGATCATATTTATAATCTATAATTCTATATCAACTCCCGCCCCTCTCCATGCTGGATTAAATAAAACGCCAAGATAATTTTAATTTCCCTATGACTTTATGCAAACAATTATTAAAAATTTAATTAAATAATATTAAATAAAAAGCATGATTCACAACGCCATTTCTTTGACTCAGTCAAAACTCAAAAGGCAAAAATGATAAGGAATTAATTAATTAGTGATTGGTTAGGCTCTTACTTATTCCTTCTTAAGCTTAGCTTAGGTAGGTCACACATTACTATAACCATTGTTAATTAGCAGACTAGTAATGAAAAATTCAATCAAATCAACAAGTTGAAAATTAGGACAATTAATATAGTATTAAGTTGCAAATTAATAAGGGACTGAGCTCCCTAGAATTAGGGTTTCCCTTGTGATAAGGGTTTTTGCGCCGTTATTGGATTTCGAGTCTGGTATCTCTGTTTCTTGTAATCTACCCTACGTGATTTGGCCTGTGTACGTGCGTAGAAGCTTCATACCTTGGTAAGCACGATGGCGACGACGGATCTTGGCATCTCACAGCTGTCAATTGAGGAAGAAGAAAGGAGGTTAGTTACTCGCTGTGTGTGGTTGGGCTCCTGCTCACCGATAAGGCATATAACTTTCCAGCCTTCCAGAGCAGAATGGCGAGCATCTGGAGACCGGGGAGGAGAGTCTCCATTGAGGAAATCGGTGATAAACTACTACTTTTCCGCTTCAATCATCAAGTGGACTTGGACAGGGTTATGAGTACAGGACCTTGGTCCTTTGACCAAAACCTTCTGATGATGCGAGAACTAAAACCAGGTGACGACCCGAAGGCAGTAGAGATAGTACTTGCACCATTCTGGGTGCAAGTTCACGACTTACCTCGGGGCTTTTACTCGGAAACTATTGGTCGTGCACTTGGTAATTTTGTGGGCCAATTTATGGAGTATGATACAAACAACAAACCCTCATACGATCAAGCATATATGCGGATAAGAGTGAATCTGGATGTACGAAAGCCGCTGAAGAGGGAGAAGCGGATTCGAGTCGAAGGAGGTGTTGGGACAATCTGTACGTTCAAGTATGAACGACTCTCATAGGCCGGATGTGGTGGTTCTTATTGAAACTTTTGCTAATAAGGCACGTATGGAAGCAGTAAGAGTTGCGATTGGGTTTGATGCTTGCTTCGCGGTGGACGCGATTGGACATAGTGGAGGGATGGCTGTCCTCTGGAAGAGTGAAGTGAATGGGAGAATCATGAATTTCTCAAATAATTCCATCAACATGTTAGTCGATGATGGTGAAGGAGGCGAGTTCCGTCTGACAGGATATTATGGTTTGGCCGATAGAAGCCGGCGGGAGGAAGGTTGGAACCTTTTAAGGAGACTGGCGGGCAGTGATGAAGAGCGTTGGCTTTGTATTGGAGATTTTAATGATCTGTTAAGCAATGAGGAGAAGAAGGGTGAACACGAGCACCCTAGATGGTTGTTAGAAGGATTCCGAGCTGCAGTTCTGGATTGCGGTCTTACAGACATCCCTCTACAAGGCTACCCATTTACGTGGGGACGGGGAGGAAGAGGAAGTAGAAGAGTTGAAGAGCGTTTGGATCGTGCAATGGCAAATATGAATTGGCATATTAACTTTCCTACAGCCTGTTTGAAGAACTTGATATCCACGGTTTCTGATCACAGCCCCATTCTTCTCAATATAAAAGGAGAAGCAGAAAATACTCGGAGATCACGATTTCGTTATGAGAACGGGTGGGGAAAAGAAGACCAATTCCGAGCGATGGTGGAGCAGACCTGGAGAGCGGAGGCTGGCCGGGATTTGCTCACTAAGCTGGAGATTGTAATACAAGCTATGGAAAATTGGGGCAGAGATTATAAAAGACGATTTCGGAAGCATATCCAAGAAGGCACTAAGCGTCTCGAGGAATTACGAGAACTTAACGATGAAGACAGTTGGGATGAGTACGTGCAATGCCGAGATGAAGTGGCAAGATGGTTACAGGACGAGGAAACCTACTGGAAGCAAAGGGCGAAACAGTTCTGGTGGAAAGACGGTGACAGGAATACAAGTTACTTCCACGCTACGGCAACAGCTAGGAAAAGGCGTAACAAAATTAAAGAGCTTAAGGATGGCAGCGGTCAACTTTTGGATAACGAAGATGATATTCGATCACATGCCAAACTGTACTTCGAAGAACTCTTCACCAGCACAAACTGTGTTGTCGATCCGGTGGTAAATGCAGTACCAAAGCGAATTGGAGATGCTGAAAACAGGGTCTTGGCAGCCAGATTTACAAAGGAAGATATCAGAAGTGCTCTGTTTAGTATGAGCCCGGACAAAGCTCCGGGACCGGACGGCCTCAATCCCTGATTCTTTCAGCAGTTTTGGCATGTTATTGGAGATGAAGTGGCTGCCGAGTGCATTAATTGGTTGGAGCTGAGATGTCTGCCTCGTGAGGTTAATCGTACGAATATTGCGCTAATCCCAAAAGTTGACAGGCCAGCTTCAATGAAGGATTTACGCCCTATATCACTATGTAATGTTCTTTATCGGGTCGTAGCTAAGGTTTTGGCAAATCGGATGAGAAGTGTGATGCCGCAGGTGATTGGGGTGGAACAATCAGCCTTTATCCGAGGTCGGTCAATTGTCGATAACGTCATGATTGCTTTTGAGGTCCTTCATAGTTTGAAGAAAAGGCAGAGAAACAAAGTTGGAGAAGTTGCACTCAAAGTTGATATCTCGAAAGCCTTTGATAGGGTTGAATGGAACTACCTGGAGGCAATTCTTCTGAAATTGGGTTTTGCCAGGGACTGGGTGAGTTTGATCATGCACTGTGTAAAGGGAGTCTCCTTTAATGTGCTTATTGACGGAGTCAGAACGGACGAGGTTAAGACCGAGCGTGGCCTGCGCCAGGGCTGCCCTCTCTCGCCCTTCCTTTTTATTATCTGTGCAGAAGGTCTCTCAAGTTTTCTGAAGAAGGCGGCAAGAAGAGGACAAATCCATGGCACGAGTGCTGCGCCAGGCCGCCTACTATAACCCATCTCTTTTTTGCAGATGATAGCATGTTCTTCTTCCGAGCAGACATTCAGGAAGCAAGGAAGATGAAGGAAATCTTTGAGACCTATGCAGCTGCGTCAGGACAGGTTATCAATTACGAGAAGTCTGGCATGCATATAACAAGGAGTGTCCATCCGATGTTGAAGGACGGGGTGGCTGCCATTTTGGGCATTCTCGATGATCTTGACACTGGTCGTTACCTTGGAATGCCAGCCATGGTCGGCCGAAACAAAAGATGAATTTTTGCTTTCCTCAGGGATCGTGTTTGGCAGCGACTTCATTCTTGGGTTGGTCGGAGAATTTCAAATGGAGGACGGGAGGTTCTGGTGAAGGCGGTTGCTCAAGCAATCCCAATTTACTGTATGAATGTTTTCTTAATTCCTCCCACGATTGCAGATGAGATCCAAAAGATGATTAATTCCTTTTGGTGGGGGCTTAGAGAGAATGGCAGCAAGGGAATTTCGTGGATGAAGTGGGAACGCCTCTGCGTTCGGAAAGAACACGGTGGTATGGGTTTCCGAGACTTTACTGGTTTCAATCTTGCATTGCTTGGGAAACAAGGCTGAAATTTATTTCCAACCCAGATGCTCTTGTTTCGAAGGTCTACAAAGCTAAATACTTCCCTAAGACAGATTTTTTGTCGGTTGGGCTTCGTACCAATCCGAGTGCCGTTTGGCGTAGCATCTGTGACTCCCGGGCAGTGATTAGAGGTGGATTTCGGTGGAGGATTGGAACGGGAGCTGCTGTAAACATTTGGGATCAGCCTTGGCTACCTGACAAACGAAATTTCCATGTGGAGACACCAAGCGTGGCAGGCTTGGAGGGGCTGTCGGTCAGTGAGCTGCTTATACCCGGACTCAGAGCATGGGATGTGGAGCTAATAAACGAGCTCTTTTCCCAGAGAGATGCCACTGAAATCTTGAGTATTCCACTTCGACAGGCCGGCGATGATGCTAAGATTTGGGGATTGAGCCGCAATGGGGATTATACTGTTAATTCAGCATATCGCCTTGCCATGGAGACCTTAGTAGACAGATCTAGCTTTGAGGTGCCGGGTAATTGGACGGAGCTTTGGGGAGTAGCAGCCCCACCGCGGATGAAGGTGATGATGTGGCGGATTGCAAGGGGAGTTCTGCCGACTCGCATGGCCCTTCAGCGCCGTCGAATCCAGGTACCCATTGAATGTGGGAATTGTGGCAAAGAAATGGGTGTTACAGGCTGATGTAGTGAAGCTCATGGATGATTCTGAGGGTATGACAGACTGGATTTTCAAAGCAATTGGCGAGCTCTCAGAAGACAAAATTCAATCCATTTTTGCAGTTATAAGTGCTCTGTGGAGGGAAAGAAATTCCAGGGTTTGGACGGCACAATCACAACAGGCGAGGATTACAGTTAGCTTGGCTCTTGATTCAATCCATGAATGGGAAAAGGCACAACAAGCCCCGAACGGTAATGTTGCTGTCGGCAGAGCCGATTACTGCAAGAGCTGGCACCCCCCTAATGCAGCGACCCTAAAGTGTAATATTGATGCTGCCCTCTTCTGAGAGCAGAGTTCGTGGGGAGCTGGTATGATAATCAGAGATTCAGAAGGTGCTGTGGTGGGGTATCGGATGAGCTCTGCAGAAGGTTGTCCGCTGGTTAAGATCTGTGAGACGTTAGCCGTGCTTGAAGCGCTCCGCTGGCTGAATGATGAAGATTATGAAGATGTTATCATTGAGACTGACTCGCTGGAGGTTGAACGAGCTATGAATCAGGCGCCGGAGGACTTCACCGAGTTTGGGACAATCATTCAAGAGTGTAAGAGTTTAGTCCGCCCAGGGTACATTTTTCAGAGCATTAGGAGATTCCGAAACGAAGCAGCTCACTTGTTAGCTAGGCATGCTCGTTTCTTCGCTTCACCCACTGTGGGGATAGCATCTCCGGATTGGCTTACTGTTGCTTTAAACACTGTTTGTTTGAACCAGGAGCATTAATAAGATGATGGTTTGACTTTCGAAAAAAAAATATATATATATATATAGTATTAAGTTGTGAAGAGTTTGAGTTAATCTAGGCAATTAGATCATATGAAAATGATTTAAGGACTCAAAGCCGTTGTCAACAAACCAACTAAAATGTGACATTGTCAAAAAAAAAAAAGGATAATAATATAGTATTGAGTTGAGTTAAGAAGAGTTTGAGTTAATCGAACCTTGGATTATATGAAGATAATCCAAGGACTCGAATCAACAAAAATGGGGCGTTGTCGTGAAATAGGACAATGATATAGTATTGCGTTGAGAGGATTTGGAGCTAATCTAACCCTTTAAATCGATGGTGATGATCCAAAGGCCTAAATTAGTCGCGTTGTCACCAAACCAACAAAAAACGGGGCATTGTCGAAAAATAGGATAACAGTATAATATTAAGTTGAGAAAAGTTAGGGTTAATCTAGACCCTTAGATCATATGGAGATGATCTAAGGATCCAAAGCAACCGCACGCTGTCACCAAACCAAAAAAAAAATAAGCATTGACGAAAAACAGGACAATAATATAGCATAGAGTTGAGAGGAGTTGGAATTACCTAAGCAGCCAATCTCTCGAGTAGCGTTATCCCTAAACCTACAGAACCCGCGTCGCGATTCACAATCGACGCAATCAGGAGAATCCCACACCAACATCAGATCATCGTGCAACGCAGTGGACGACCCTTCGCTAAGCTGAACTGGCCACGAAACGGGGACCTTCACCGTCGCGAAAACAACGCACAACGACGAGGTCGAAGTCATGGAGTCAATAAAGGCCGCGGAAGAGCTTGCCAAGACAGTGGTGGTTGAGTTACTAAGGCAACCAATCTTGGATGAGTAATTACTGGACCTTAGAAGCTGGGCAGAGCAGCTGAGGAAAGTGTAGTTCTTGACGAAGGCCGCGGAGAAGGGAGAACCGGAGAGGTCGAAAGCGAGGAGGCGTTTAGGGAGGCAGTTATCCGGGTCGTTGATCCATATCTGTCGGGTCATGTAATTGATGCTGTCGACTAGGAATTCATCCGAGGGAGGGAGTTGGAGAGTAGTGAGGCTTTGTTGGTTGCAACCGAGGTTGAAACCGGGGCTGTAGCCGCAGTTTCGTGGCTGATGGCCCGCGAGGCGGAAGGGGAACCGGACTGCGACGCTGTCTGCGGTGCATCGGGAGATTTGGCAGCTTTGTTTTGGTTGTAATGGTGACGAGGAGGTTGAAGAGGAAGCAGAGGAAGAAGAGCTTATGGTGTTGAGGAGACAGAGGAGGAGGAAAAGTGTTTCTGAGGTTGACATGGTAGCAGTAATGGAAGAGGTTAAGGGATGGATTGGCATATATATTATGTGTGTGTATTACAATTTTTTAATTGGTTTGTTCGTGAGTTTATGTTAAAAATTATGTAGAAATACTTAATATATTTTGGGAAAATGGTGTTTTGCTCCCTTTACTCTGCCAAGTTAACAAACAGCCCCCTATACTATGAAATAATCAGTTTACCCCCTCCTACTATGCCAACTTAACAAACAGCCCATTCCATTCAAAACTCCATCCAAAATTCCGTTAAGTGATGACTCACCAATATGACTCATCCACAATTAATGACTGTACATTGCCACATCATTAATGACTGTACATTTTAAGTACAAAAGGCAATAAAAATACTAATTTTAAATTTATAAATTAAAAAGTATATATTTAATTTTTTATGGATTTTTATTTTTAATGTTTTCAATTAAATAAATATTTTAGATTTAAAAATTTCAAAGTTATTTTAGAAAAAAATGTATATTTATTTTAGAAAAAATTTAATTTCATTTTTAATATTAAAATCCATAAGGGAAATATTTTAAAAATTATATTTTTTATTTTTTATATATAAATTAAATTTAATTATTTTTATAATTTTATTTTTTTTCTTTTTAGTTCAGTTGAGATGGATGAAAGTCGTTGATGTGGCAATGTACAATCATTAATTGTGGATGAGTCATATTGGTGAGTCATCACTTAACGGAATTTTGGATGGAAATTTGGATGGAAGGGGCTGTTTGTTAAGTTGGCATAGTAGGAGGGGGTAAATTGATCATTTCATAGTATAGGGGGCTGTTTGTTAACTTGGCAAAGTAGAGGGGGGCAAAACACCATTTTCCCATATATTTTTAAATTTTGGGTCGAGTTAAAAAGTGGTTTTGAAATTTCAGAATGTTATGGATTGATTATGAAACTTTTGGATTATGTTACAATCAAATATCACAATCGTTGGTGAAAGCATTTTTCAACCAATTTGTCATGTCATTATTGACACGTCATAAAAAATATGATAAGAATTTAACTTAATTTGATTCAAATTTAACTCGCTAAATTTTTATTTGAGTAGTTTTCACTACAAGAAAATCCGTCTTTTTGTCGCGGATAAATTCACTATTTGTCACAGTTATAACCGCGACAAACCATATCACTCGCAGATGCGACTTCCGCGACCAACTCGGCCCATACAACCAGCGCTTATCGCAGAAATGGCTTTCCGCGACAAACAGGACGCCTCGCGGATGGTTTGTCGCGGATATATCCGCGACAAACTCTCTTGAATCAGTCACTGGTTCGTCCGAAGTTTCGAGTCAGATTTTGGTTCGATTAAAGAATATCTGCGACTAACAGGAAGAATATCCGCGACAAACTGTAACAACCCTATCCGCGACTAACTCTTAAACATCCGCGACAAACCATGCATCTATTTTTCCAAATCCCGCTCAAGCTCAAGCTCTCGCACGGCCTTCACGAGCATCAAGCTCAAGCTCAGCAGCTCTCCGATCCTGCACAATCTGATCCAAATCCCGTTCATCCTCCAACGAATCGTCCAATCCAACAGTCTCATACTAGTCTTGCTCGTCCATTCTCCGGTAATCACTGATCAATCGAATCGGAGCATGAGTAAACTGAAACGGCAAAAAATTAGGTCAAACTTAATCAGTAAGAGAACGAACTACTCACTCCATGAAAGTTTCGTGGAAGAGATCCTCTGCTTCCTCATCTTCATCCTCGACGAGGATATCCTCGTCTAGTATAATCTGAGGATCGACGGAGGCTTCGTCGTCGTCGTCGTAGTCATCGGTGTTGTTTTGGCTGGTGTTGTCAGAAGACCTAGAGAAGGGGAGATAACTATGAGAGGAGGAAGGAAAGGGAAGAGAAGAAGAAAGAAGAGAAGAAGACTTACCGTCGCACTGCTTCTTCAATCGCGCGTCAATGGAGGAGAGAAGGAGAGTGTCTGATGAGAAAATCTCGACTGTGAGGATGGGGAAAAGGGTATTTTTTTCAGGGTTTGTGGCAGATAAATTAAGACATCCGCGACAAATATAGGTTCGATTCAGCTTTGGTTTGTTTTCGATTCAGGTTTGGTTTGATTTATATGGTACAAGCTTGGTTTGGTCAGGGTTTGTCGCGGATGATGGTTAAATAACCGCGACGAGTTTGTCGCGGTTAAACTAGTCGCGGATATATATTAAATAACCGCGACGAGTTTGCCGCGGTTAAATTAGTCGCGGATATATATTAAACAATCGCGACGGGTTTGTCGTGGAAGCACTTTTCACGGATATTATATTTTATCCGCGACAAACTTAGTCGCGGAAGCTATCCGCGACTACTTTTCCGCGACAAAAAGACGGATTTTCTTGTAGTGTTTGGTAGAGTTAGGTCGGCCCAAATCAAACAACTAATACATTTTTTATTATACTTTTTATGACGTGTTAGTGATGATGTGGCAAAATTGTCAGAAACTATTGTTGTCGGCGACTGCAGTACTTGATCGTAACATGATTCAAAGTTTCAAAACCAACACGCAACATTCGAGTATGTAATGAGTATTTGATCCATTATTCATGGTTCTACAAATTTTGTATTTTATTTGCATTTGATTTTTTTATATGTGAGTTTAATATTTGTAGTATCTTTTACCTTTTTCCATAATCATAATTTAAAAAAAAAATCAAATAATTCATGTATGATAATGAGTTGGAGTGAAATAGTAGATTATGAAGCTTATGGGCATTGCCTTTTCATGATTATGAGCATGATTTTATATATCATTGCTTATCTATTTGTTGGAATTCAAGACTAGAACTTTAGTGTGCTCATTGTGATTAAAAAGGGAATTCATTGAATTTCTCATGTAATTTTAAACCATTTGAAAACTATTCAAGTGAAATCAAACAATTTAGAACTCTTAAGCCTATAAAAATCATGTCATAAGAAGAAACTATTAGAAGAAAATGTGTAATTTGGATTATAATCTATATTTTATGAATTACAATTTATATATGATTATGGATAATAATGAAAAAATTATAATAATATTCATAAAAAATTATAATATATGATAAATTGTATTTTAAGAAAAAATTATGATATTATAAGAGATACAAATAAAAGATGAGTAAAACTTGATATAACCTCTACTTATTATAAGAGATACATGTGTATAAATAGGTGTACACATGTACAAGATAGAATTACGTGTGTACACATATACAAAAATGTATGTAAATAAACGTGTGTATATGATATTATACCTCTACTTTCCTGTCGTCGAAGCTATGGTACCAGCTATCGAAATCTAAAATGTTTAAATAATGATTCAATGGTTGAGATTACTCAACGAAATTTCCTTCATAGAAAGCAAACTTAGATCCTATCAAATAAATTCCATACATGAAATTCAATCATCTTGAACCTAATGGCTTATATTTCAGGGAGAAATGGAAAATATACTCTCAGCAAAAAAGTGAGTAATATAAAAAATATTACAACATGAATCTTGAGCACTAATAATAACACATAGTTGCATAACAATAAGTAGTTTACAAATCAATAAAGACTACGCAGATTGCAGATGAAATCATCTGTGTAGGAATCCTGAACACCTTCCCCATAATCATGGATCGATACATGTCATGATTCCTTTTCAACAAACCACCAAATTCACTCTCTTCATCCATCGCCATCTCAATAGCTCTGCTCAATTCCTCCTTCCCAATCCACCCACCCTCCTCCACTCTCTCAACCTCCACCGCCACTTTCAGCTCCTCCGCCATGAACATCGTCGTCGCCGATTGCAAAATAATGTTAGGCATCAACACAATCCGGCACTCGCTAAACAGAGCCTCCCACATTGAACTGCTCCCACAGTGGCTCCCAAAGCAACCCGCCGACTCATGACCCAGAATCCTCACCTGCGGGACCCACCCGCAGTGAACCATCCCTCTTCCTTCAATCCTCGCAGCGTAATCCTCCGGGAATGACTCTTCAATCGTTGAGCATCCTCGCGGTGGCTTCGTCGTCGCCACTATGAATGGGCGGTTACATAGCTCGAATCCGAGCAGCAGTTCCCGAAATTGGTCCTTCTCTGGGGTGAATTCGCTCCCGAATGCGCAGTAAATAATAGATTTGGGTGGAAATTTGTTCATCCAATCATCCCATATCCGACCATCCTGTTCAAGATGCAAAAGATGCAAATGTGAGAAGTAAGAGATTGAGAGAAACCAAACATAGTTAGGGTTTAATTTTCTTAGATATTGTGTTAGAATGACTGCTAGGGGTGAGAGACCCGGACCGATCAAACCGGGTCTCGGGTATCCCAAAACTCGGTGAAAATTAGTTCATCTTGGGGCCGGACTATGTAAATTAGTTCCCATAATTGCCATCTAGCCGACCTGGAAACTCGGTTAACCGGTCCAAACTTAGTCTGACCCGGCCCGATTCCTACTCCTAAGAAATAAAAAGAGAAGGAAAAGCCTACATAATATAAATCAAATACCTACCTCCGTCTGCTGCGATAACAAGGGTGCTCTGTTTCGTCGCAGCAAGGGTCCGGTCAAAAACAGAGGTTTCTGGAATTGGGTTTCGAGGTACCGAGGGAATTGGCCATCAATCTCTCGGCAGCTCCAGCAGGCGACAGCCACACTTTCCCCAATTCCCTGTACCACCCGAATCCCCGGCGAGGCCACCTCACCGAAAAAGTCACTCAACCCTGTAAACGTCGAATTTCCCCCACCGTGGCTCATGATCTAGAATCCTCACACTACAAAAAACAGCTGTTTGGCGTCGGTCATACACGCGTTTTAGCGTCGGTCAAAATAAATAGCGTCGGTCGGTTAAAACGACGCCAGATTTGATGACGCTAAAATTTAGCGTCGGTCGTTTGGTCAACCGACGCTAAACCGCGTGCCAACCGACGCTATAGTGTATCGGTCGAACCACCAACTGACTCAGTGGTTAGACAATAGCATCGGTCGATTTGTGTAACTGACGCTAAGTTGATTAACCGACGCTAAAATGCGGGTGTCTGGTCAACCACGCGTTGACCTGCATTATCATTTAGCGTCGGTTGTGACCGACGCTATTATAGGTCCAACCGACGCTATTACAGGTTCCAGTGGGCAGAATTCTGCTTGATTTTTTCATTTTCTCATACTCTTCTAGTGCCAATACCTGCATAAATTTTCCTGCATACATCAATTCCATTTTCACATGCACCTTAAACAATAAATAAACATCCTGCATACATCAATTCCACTTTTCCAATCAATAAACATACTGTATATAAATGTCGAAAACATCCTCCTAAAACATTCTACTAAAACATTGTTCTAACACATGCACCTTAAACATCCCCCTAAAACATCTAAATACACATGCTACCTACTCATCGTCCTCGTCATCGTACGAGTCCATGTCTGAGGGGGGGGCATACTCCCTTTTCCCCTTAGAAGATGAACCCACCAACTGGTTGAGCCGCTGAACCTCCTCCTCTAGATGGCTCAAGCGCTGAACCTCCTCCTCCAGATGGCTCAAGCGCTGGACCTCTGCCTCCAACACCCTCACTCGATCATCGGCGGGACAATGGCCGAAGACGTGAGTGGTAGTAGCTGAACTACTACCCTGACTCGATCCACCGGCTGCTCCACCACGTCTCCTACTCATATTAACCTGAATAGACAAAGACAACAAATAATTAGAATTTGACTAATTAGAATAGACAAAGACACCATATATCATATACTACATTACATTACCTGGGAGGGGGTCACGCCAGTTCCCATACCGCGAACTCTACCACTGTGCTCCTTCGGATAGACAAGTCCGAGTGCATCGTTCGCAGAAGGAAATGTCGGGACTGTGGGATCCTGCATCAGCTCCAGAATCTGAGGCTGCACATTGATGACACAAATGGGTTTCACAAACCAAAGTTAATAAAATAGACACTATTGGAGATTATTTTGTTAGATTGGAATAGGTGATCAAGTACTTACCACATTAGGATCAGTGTAAGTCTGATCCTTCTTTGTGTGAGTGATAGCATACAACTCACCTCTACTGGGCGCATTTCCTCCCCTTTCAGCTGCCTACAAGTGTACGAAATAAACAATATGAATACACTTTCTAAAACGTCCTAATACTCAAAAAATTATTGGAAAGTTGAACTGGATTATTACCAAACTCCAGTCCTCTAACTCGCAACTTCTTTGACCCTCCAGTGTGGGGTGAGGTGTAAGTCCTCCGGGCGACTGAATTCTTGCGAGATCTCACCTACAAAATGTTATTCATTTAATTCAATGATTGCAAATTAGTACTTATTATTAAATTTACATAATGCTTAATTTGTAATCGACTTACCACATTATCGGGTCTCAGCCTGATATCCACAAACTGTGCCCACATAGGCGGAGAGATCCTGCCCGGCTTGTGTTCTATTGCCAACGCCCTAGGGATCTCCACAAACTCATCCTAGTCGAAGTCCTGGCCCGCTTCTTCAGCTTCCTTCTTCAATTTATTCTTGTATGTGTTAACCACATAACTTCTCCAAAGGCGGGTTTTGCAGTCCTTCCATTTCCTGCCAATATCCTCCATGATGTACTTAGTCGCAGCGTCTGTCAACTCTGGTGGCACTACAAAAATCCGGCACTTTAGCGTCGGTCAAAACCGGAGTATAGCGTCGGTTGATGACCGACGCCAAAGGTTTTAGCGTCGGTCAGAAAAGCGACGCCAATTTCACCGACGCTAAATTTTAGCGTCGGTTGTTTAGTGACCGACGCCAAATTCTTTTCATAAGCGACGCTAAATTATGGTCCGACCAGTCCGGTCGAGAACCAAACCAATTTTTAGTGTCGGTCATCAGGCGACGCTAAAAGTAAGAACCGACGCTAAATAGGTCAACCGAAAACCAAACACGTGTTGACTGTGTCCTTGTTAGCGTCGGTTATCAACCGACGCTAAATGGCCTATGACCGACGCTATTTACGGGTCATTTTAGCGTCGGTTCTGACCGACGCCAAATAAGTATGACCGACGCTAAATATGTTGTACAGGTCAAAAAATTTCTGGCCATTTCAGCTCCTTTTCTCATACTCTTCTAGTGCCAACCTGCAAACCTGCAAACCTGCAAACCGCAATTTCATTCATGGAATGCAATACTAATTATACCACACATTACTAACCAATGACATAGATAACTAATATGCATAACGTACTGTATAATTCTAATAATATTAATAACTACATATGTCTACGTGTAATATATCATCATAAATATTCACTCTCCCTCATCACTCATCATCCTCACCCTCACTCTCCTCCTCCTCATCCTCATCCTCACTTTTGTCCTCCTCCTCCACCACCTGCAAGGTGTCTTTCCCCTTCCCTTTAGTCGGAGCGGAGGATCCTGAAGCTCCTGATGCCAACTGTGCAATTTGCTCCTTTAGAAATCGAACCTCATCCCGTAACTCTGCTACTTCTCCTTGTACAGGGCAATGTCCGAAGTCATGCATGGCAGTAGCTGATGGCGTGGAACTCTGGCTAGCTGCACCCTTCTTCTTACTCAAGTTGACCTACAAAAAAGAGACAACAAAATATTAAAATTGTTAGTGTTATATAAATTGAAACCAATCCAGATCATAATATACTATATGTACCTTCGTGGGTGTAGCACCAAATCCCAATCCTCGAACTCGACCACTATGCTCAGTGGGGTAGACTTGCCCCAATGCATCGTTAGAACTTACCCAAGTCGGGACGGTTGGGTCGTTCAACAACTCAAGTATCTTAGGCTGCATAGTGGCCACCAATTACATTTTTCGAACCAATCTCTGAAAAGTGAAATGACAAAAAGTTGGAAGGAAAAAAACATGAAATGTCACTTACAACATTAGGATCGGTGTATGTGCCATCCTTCTTCTTGTGAGTGATGGCATACAACTCACCTCTCGTGGGCCTCTTTCCCGTTACGGCTTCCTACACTTGCATAAACTAAACAATATAAATTTCTTTTAAAATAATTTAACTAAATAAGGTGATTTTAGGATGAACTCTTACCAATTCTGATCCTCTCACTCTCAACTTCTTCGACCCTCCAGTGTGGGGTGATTTGTATTCCGCCCTCCTCAAAGAGTTAAGCCGAGACAGCTCCTACAAATTAAGAATTTTTAAGTAACACAATTTGTATCACGAAATAAATTTACTTCAATGAAAAGCATTCATATATTTCGCTACATACCACCATATGCTCACTCAACCTCAAGTCCACATATTGCGTCCACATAGGCGCAGGAACATTAGGAGGTCTCCTCTCTAGTGCCCACGGTCTCGGCGGCACCACAAACGCTTTTGGGTCGAAATCTTGGTTGTTCTTTGTAGCTTCAGCTTTTAAAAACTTTTTGTACGGCCCAGTCACTTTCCTTGCCCACAGCTTCGTTTTGTAATCCCTCCACTTCTTTCCTATATCACTCACGATATAGTCAAGAGCTCTATCTTTTGCCTCCTCGGGTTCAATGACAATACTTTTCTGCAACAATAAATTTTATAAACATTAGTATTTATATAACCTAGGTCGTTTGAGAGTAATATTATTTTATACATACCCATATAGGGCGACCAATGCGTCCTTCTCACCATCAGACACATTCGGCCATTCCATGTATGTGATCGGGAGAAGGTTGGTGTCTCTGGAGAGCTGACCATGGAACTGTCCAAGGATCGTAGCTGGACCAATACCTAAGGGTCCTGTAAGACCCCAAGGAATGACAACCTTCTTCCCATGGGGAAGACTCATCATCTGATTACTAGGAATGTCGACCAGAGTCTTCACTCCATGTCCATCGATGAGCTCCACCGCATGCTTTCCTGAAGGAGCCATGTCTGTATAACAAAAAACATTTAATTGGATTAGATGTGTAAAACGTAGCAAATAGATTAACTTGTACTATAATAAGTTAAATGAATATATTACCAAACCCTAATCGAACTCTGCAATTATTCCGGGCCTAACTAGTGTGTGACAAGATTAGTATATTCATATTTTTTTTACAACCATATCACAGCTGAATTACATAGACAAGCACGTACCCGACTCCGAAACCATTGTACGAAGTCTCTATGGACAGCTTTCTCAATTTCTGCTGTTGATTTTCCTCGAAGTCGTTGTGTTGTAATAGATTGGAACTCCCTACGGGACAATGAATGATTTTTATTGAAATTCACCTACGTTAAACATGTTGAATAACGAACCATGTCACAAGTCCAAATAAGAATTATACTTACTTGAGAAATGGACCGACTAGTTGGGACCCCATAAGGACATGTCGATGCGCTTGTAACAACTCTGTATCTGTCAATCGGAAGTGATTTATACTACCAACATTGTGCCCAATAGATGGAAGAATGGACAAATCACGTGAATCATCTTCTAATACTTGATCATGAAGTCGAGATCCACGGTTGAATCTAGTCTCGACTCCAACATCATAGTATAGGGATGTGAAATTTGTGATTTCTTCAGAAATCCATCGTTCAGCAATTGAACCTTCTGGTTGTGCACGATTTCGTACAAAAGATTTTAACTTCCAAGAAATCTGATGAGGAGAACAAGTTCAGTATGAATAGATTATTGGAATTGACAGCGTAATACAGAACATTGAAATTGATAGTTGTACCTTTCTATAGGGTACATCCAACGATAATAGACTGGTCCCCCAAGTCTCACTTCCTCGGCTAAATGAACCACTAGATGCACCATGACTGTAAAGAATGATGGTGGAAATATCATTTCCAAACGACACAGAGCTACAGCAATTCGTTGTTGTAGCGTATCCAAACCCTCAACATGGACCACTTTTGAGCATAATTGCTTCATGCAAGAACAAAATTCGACCAACACCGAAGAGACTTGTGATGGCAATACATTCCGAATGGACAAAGGTAATAACTCATGCATTAAGATATGACAGTCATGAGTTTTCAAACCCAATATCTTCCGGTGTTCCACATCAACGCACCGGGATATGTTGCTAGAGTATCCGTCTGGTACGGAAATATCTTTCAAGGTCTCTAGCATTGTTTGAATTTCTCGTTTACCCATTGTGTATATAGCTGCTGGACAAGTTCTTCCATCTGGTCTTGGCCATAACTCTCTTCTAATTTTCATGATTTTCAAATCCATCCTTGCTTTCAGATGATCCTTACTTCGATCTTTGTCATTTATCAACGTGTAAAGAATATTGTCACACACATTCTTCTCTATGTGCATAACATCGAGATTGTGTCGCAATTTATTGAACTCCCAATAAGGCAATTGAAAGAAGCAACTTTTCTTCTTCCATTGTTCTGTCTGCCTTTTGTTCCCTCCATCATTTCTAGACCTCTTCTTTGGCGGTGCACCCTTCTCACTATCACTCGTCTTCCCAAAAGTGACAGTGACATTCTCCACCTGTTTCAGTATTTCAGAGCCAGATAATAGTTTGGTTGGCTCTCTGAAATCGACATCACCATTGAATTTAGACTTTTGTTGTCGGAAAGGATGATTTGCAGGCAAAAACCGTCGACTTCCTATGAAACAGTTTTTCAAACTGCCTCCCAACCGTAACGGTTCTTGGTCGAAATTACAAGTTGGACAAGCTTGCCCTGTGTAAGTGTTCCAACCAGATAATACGGACAGTCCGGGAAAATCACTAATAGTCCACATTAGGGAAGCTCTCAATTGAAATACCTCCTTTTTGGCTGCATCGTATGCTTCTACACCTTCCCACAAAATTTTGAGCTCATTGATTAAAGGTTGTAGGTAGATATCAATATCATTGCCAGGGGCTTTCTTTCCAGGGATGATACTTGACAAAATCATACCTGTTGATTTCATGCATTCCCATGGAGGCGTGTTATATGGCATAAGAATAATAGGCCACGTACTATGACTAAGACTCATATTCCCAAATGGATTGAAGCCATCAGTAGCAAGACCAAGGCGTATATTTCTAGGATCAGATGCAAAATCAGGGTATCTATTGTCAAAGTCTATCCACGCTTCTCCATCTCGTGGATGCCTTGCCATTCCGTCACTAACTTTTTCTGTAGAATGCCACACCATACTCTTAGCTGTTGTAGGACACATAAATAACCTTCTCAACCTCGGAATCAAGGGAAAGTAGCGATATGTTTTCATCGCTTTTCGTTTTTTCTTATGTTCTTGACTTACACCCTCATGCCCATCATCTTTGTATCTGGACTGCTTGCAAATCTTACAAACACTCTCTTCTATATCATTCCCCCAGAACAGCATACAGTCATTCTCACATGCATCAATGTTCGTGTACCCCATTCCAAATTTTGAGATCATTTTCTTTGCACCATATCCCGATTTCGGTATGTTAGCAAACTCAAAAGCGTCATGCAACAACTCAATGATCAACGACATTGCTTTATCGCTGATGTTGTGCATTCCCTTGATATGATAAAGCCTCAAGATGAAAGATAATTTTGAGAACTTTGTACATCCTTCATATAAGGGTGTTTCTCCATCCTTCATTAAATCACTAAAGTTGACATTGGTCTCATCCGGCTCCTCTGTGTCATTCGGGTAGCTCATGTCATCCTCTCCAATGGGGTGATCTTCAAATACAGTGTTCATATCATCTTCTAGAACATTTTCTACTTCATTACCAATAACAATATCTTCAGAGGCTTGTATTGTACTACTGACCTCCTCTGGAATAACACCAAAAGCATCATTAACCAGATCTCGAAATGCTCTAGTATGCTCATAGTTTTGCACTACTGCATTTGCACTCTGAGAAGATTCAGCAATAAGGCGCTCTCCATGTCGATACCAAACAGTGTATGTTGTGGGAAATGGCTTGCGAAGCAAGTGTTCGTATACATCATCCCTATACAGCCATTTCTTGAATCCACATTTTGGACACGGACAAATTATTTGCTCTCCTTCATGATTATGCGCGAAAGCGAAATTCAAAAAGATTTCTAAACCATCCCTATACTCCTGTGACAACCGATGCTTGGTTATCCAAGACTTATCCATTTGGAAGATGCCTGATTTAGTGTAGGTGATGGAATTAATTAGAAAGTTAAATCGTAATATCTATCAGTTAACTATATAGCTATATTATATTAGGTAACAATGGGATATGCAATATAATTATAATTATGTTGACTCATAATAAAGTACCAATTAGTTAATGACATGGCAAATTACTGAGAAAACTAACTCATACAATAACACTTTAATTGCAAGATTAATAACATAGCAATGTAATAACATATCATTTTAATTGCAAGATTAATAACATAACAATTTCATTGCAAGATTAATACCATAGCAATTTAATAGCAATTTCGCATACCAATTGAACATAGCAATTTCAAATAACAAATTAACATAGCAATTTAACATACAATTGAACATAGCAATTCCAAATAACAAATGAACATAGCAAGAAGCTAATAACATAGTTAAAAGAATGCATACCGTACACCTGGGATGAGACGCGAAACAAGGAGAAATGAGGATAGAAGAAAGACGGTCACTGATAAATGTACGACACAATTAGTAATCAGTAAGCATAATAATCCTAAAAAAAAACAATGAGACGACACAATTGCAAAATTAATATATACATACCTACTACCGAAGAAGAGAAAACAACGAAGAGACGGCGTCACCGCTGCTCCTAGCTCAAACGAAATTACGCCTACCAAAATAAACACAATTTAACTCACTAACTAATAATACACACTTATTCTGAAATAGATTATTTCACTAACTAGATAATAATATCAAAATCCTAATTCATTAGTTCACAACCTAACAAACTAACTACTAACCCTAAAATCCAATAACTAACTAATTCACTAACTAAATACAACAATATGAAAAAAACAAACTACATACCTTAGAAGAGTTGAGAGAGTGGAGAGAGTTGAGAGAATTGAGAGGAGTTGCAAACTGCACAAATGATTCTGGCTGTCCGGCCAGGGGTTTTATAGTTTGGGAATTTAGCGTCGGTCGATGACCGACGCTAAATTGGACATTGGGCCGACGCGAAATTCCCGTGTGTTTAGCGTCGGTTGGAACCGACGCTAAGCCCATTATACCAACCGACGCCAAATAATGACTGGTTTGCACCGCCGGTTTGGCCCGAATCAATTTTAGCGTCGCTTTTTGGATAGATGTTAGCGTCGGTCGGTGTATGACCGACGCTAAACCCTCGGTCAAACGCGAGTCAAGGGTTTAGCGTCGGTTATCTGTCGACCGACGCTAAATTCTTTCCTACCGACCGACGCCAAACGTCTCTTTTTTTGTAGTGTGGCTCAATCACGATACAACGCTGCATCAAATTCAATGATTGCAAATTAGTACTTACTATTAAATTTACATAACACAGGAATGAATTTCATATTTGAATACTTACAAACACAGTAGCCTTCAAATCATTCTTCTCTCCCTCCGTCACGTTGGGCCACTCCTCATACTGTAGTGGGATGAGGTTCTGGTCATTACCCAGCAAACCCGTGAACTGGCCCAACAGAGCGGTGGGGCCCGCAGCCGTAGGCCCTAGAGGCCCCCAAGGCATGATGACCTTCTTGCCATCACGAAGGCTCAAAATCTGGCTACTAGCACTACAAAAAAAGCGTTCTTTGGCGTCGGTTGAAACGTAGGAGCTTAGCGTCGGTCGATCTAACGACCGACGCCAAAAAAAAAGACGCGTTTTAGAGTCGGTTAAACGTCGACCGACGCTAAATTAGTAAGTTATGAACCCTAAACGCGTTTTTGCTCTATCTCTTTCCTCTATCTCTTTCCTATCTTCTTCTTCTTTGAACCACCGCCGCCCCCCACCATCACTTTCCTATCTTCTTCTTCTTTGAACCACCGCCGCCCCCATCCATCGCGCTCAAGACCGCCGCCGCTCATCTCGCTCAAGACCACCGCCGCTCATCTTGCTCAATCCTAACACTTTCGGCGACGGTTTGTATTCACCGATAGTTATGATCGTCACCTATAGTTTGTCGGCAGAAAATCGTTGCTAAAGCTTCTTCTTTTTTTGTAGTGGCTAAACGCCGTCGTTTTATGAGTAAGTGAATTTCAACAACAACTCAACCCAGAAAATGAGGTTATAGAGTCTATAGACATAGATTATGACAAACTAGTGATGTTGGGGGAAGGCGAAGGGCAGTTTCTGCAAACGGGACAAGTAGTGTTCATCCTAAGCCACTCGTCGATGCAATCGGCATGGAAGCAGTGTTTGCATTCCGGTATTAATCTGATGGTCTCCTTCCCACAGTATTCCGCTAAGCAGATTGCGCACGCCGTGTCGTTTGGTCCAGGCACTCTCTTGCTTTCTCCCAACACCACCTTCTCATATGACTCGATCGTTGATTCGTCCAATCCCGACATGGTAACAACCGTGGCTGCCGGTTCAGGTGTCACTGTCGCGGTCGGACTGATGTTGTTGATGTTGTTGATGCCCTGGCTGCGGCCGCGACTGTTGTGAATGAAGAAGGCGAAGCAGGCAATACCAAATGCACAAGCTGCTGCTGGGATTGCTAGGGATAAGCAGATCACCTTGAATACCTTTAATCCAGATGCAGATGATCCACCTGTGTGTACGTGTTACAAACTAGGTTACAAACTCGTACTACAATTTTAATTCATTGCTGAGTGATTATGTTACTATGAGAAACGGGTAACGAAGTAATCATACTGACATTAATGGTGCACTTTTTCAGTCATTTTACAGCGTTATTGTGAACATGTCATCATAATTATAATTTAAAATTCAACAATTTGATTCAAATCTAAATCTAAACTCATCTAACTCATAAATTTTAGTTCATAACTAACTCTTCAATTAACTTAGATGGGTTCAAGTTTAAATTTGAACCGATTTAAGCTGAATTTTAGATTATATTTTTATGAGGTGTCATGGTGGTGTGGCAAAATGACCGAAAAAAGTATATTTTCGTTGACATAACAAGGCTACTTCGTAACCATTTTCGTAGGAATGAGATTACTTCTGTAATGGATTAAAATTTTAAAACGAATTTGTAATTTGGCCTATATATAATTTTGGAATGTATCAAGTATTTGACCAAAATGTTAAGATGTATCGACTCTAGAGATGTATTTATAACGATAAGTTGACTTCCAAAACAAAAAAAAGTCAACAAGCTGACCTTTTTAACAAACACATAGATTAACTAAACAAGGCTGCTGATCATATTTATAATCTATAATTCTATAT
Source organism: Linum lewisii (assembly GCA_034768395.1). NCBI lineage: Eukaryota > Viridiplantae > Streptophyta > Magnoliopsida > Malpighiales > Linaceae > Linum > Linum lewisii. Next base: position 63,288,664 of record CM068299.1, read on the forward strand.
CAACTCCCGCCCCTCTCCATGCTGGATTAAATAAAACGCCAAGATAATTTTAATTTCCCTATGACTTTATGCAAACAATTATTAAAAATTTAATTAAATAATATTAAATAAAAAGCATGATTCACAACGCCATTTCTTTGACTCAGTCAAAACTCAAAAGGCAAAAATGATAAGGAATTAATTAATTAGTGATTGGTTAGGCTCTTACTTATTCCTTCTTAAGCTTAGCTTAGGTAGGTCACACATTACTATAACCATTGTTAATTAGCAGACTAGTAATGAAAAATTCAATCAAATCAACAAGTTGAAAATTAGGACAATTAATATAGTATTAAGTTGCAAAATTAATAAGGGACTGAGCTCCCTAGATTGGGTAATTTTCGATGGTTTCTCCTTGTGATAACGGATTTTTGCGCAGCCACGTTATTGGATTTTCTGAGGTCTCGGTGATCTCCAGCTTATAATCTGACTTACTTAAACTTATTTCCGCTTCAATCATCAAGTGGACTTGGACAGGGTTATGAGTACAGGACCTTGGTCCTTTGACCAAAACCTTCTGATGATGCGAGAACTAAAACCAGGTGACGACCCGAAGGCAGTAGAGATAGTACTTGCACCATTCTGGGTGCAAGTTCACGACTTACCTCGGGGCTTTTACTCGGAAACTATTGGTCGTGCACTTGGTAATTTTGTGGGCCAATTTATGGAGTATGATACAAACAACAAACCCTCATACGATCAAGCATATATGCGGATAAGAGTGAATCTGGATGTACGAAAGCCGCTGAAGAGGGAGAAGCGGATTCGAGTCGAAGGAGGTGTTGGGACAATCTGTACGTTCAAGTATGAACGACTCTCATAGGCCGGATGTGGTGGTTCTTATTGAAACTTTTGCTAATAAGGCACGTATGGAAGCAGTAAGAGTTGCGATTGGGTTTGATGCTTGCTTCGCGGTGGACGCGATTGGACATAGTGGAGGGATGGCTGTCCTCTGGAAGAGTGAAGTGAATGGGAGAATCATGAATTTCTCAAATAATTCCATCAACATGTTAGTCGATGATGGTGAAGGAGGCGAGTTCCGTCTGACAGGATATTATGGTTTGGCCGATAGAAGCCGGCGGGAGGAAGGTTGGAACCTTTTAAGGAGACTGGCGGGCAGTGATGAAGAGCGTTGGCTTTGTATTGGAGATTTTAATGATCTGTTAAGCAATGAGGAGAAGAAGGGTGAACACGAGCACCCTAGATGGTTGTTAGAAGGATTCCGAGCTGCAGTTCTGGATTGCGGTCTTACAGACATCCCTCTACAAGGCTACCCATTTACGTGGGGACGGGGAGGAAGAGGAAGTAGAAGAGTTGAAGAGCGTTTGGATCGTGCAATGGCAAATATGAATTGGCATATTAACTTTCCTACAGCCTGTTTGAAGAACTTGATATCCACGGTTTCTGATCACAGCCCCATTCTTCTCAATATAAAAGGAGAAGCAGAAAATACTCGGAGATCACGATTTCGTTATGAGAACGGGTGGGGAAAAGAAGACCAATTCCGAGCGATGGTGGAGCAGACCTGGAGAGCGGAGGCTGGCCGGGATTTGCTCACTAAGCTGGAGATTGTAATACAAGCTATGGAAAATTGGGGCAGAGATTATAAAAGACGATTTCGGAAGCATATCCAAGAAGGCACTAAGCGTCTCGAGGAATTACGAGAACTTAACGATGAAGACAGTTGGGATGAGTACGTGCAATGCCGAGATGAAGTGGCAAGATGGTTACAGGACGAGGAAACCTACTGGAAGCAAAGGGCGAAACAGTTCTGGTGGAAAGACGGTGACAGGAATACAAGTTACTTCCACGCTACGGCAACAGCTAGGAAAAGGCGTAACAAAATTAAAGAGCTTAAGGATGGCAGCGGTCAACTTTTGGATAACGAAGATGATATTCGATCACATGCCAAACTGTACTTCGAAGAACTCTTCACCAGCACAAACTGTGTTGTCGATCCGGTGGTAAATGCAGTACCAAAGCGAATTGGAGATGCTGAAAACAGGGTCTTGGCAGCCAGATTTACAAAGGAAGATATCAGAAGTGCTCTGTTTAGTATGAGCCCGGACAAAGCTCCGGGACCGGACGGCCTCAATCCCTGATTCTTTCAGCAGTTTTGGCATGTTATTGGAGATGAAGTGGCTGCCGAGTGCATTAATTGGTTGGAGCTGAGATGTCTGCCTCGTGAGGTTAATCGTACGAATATTGCGCTAATCCCAAAAGTTGACAGGCCAGCTTCAATGAAGGATTTACGCCCTATATCACTATGTAATGTTCTTTATCGGGTCGTAGCTAAGGTTTTGGCAAATCGGATGAGAAGTGTGATGCCGCAGGTGATTGGGGTGGAACAATCAGCCTTTATCCGAGGTCGGTCAATTGTCGATAACGTCATGATTGCTTTTGAGGTCCTTCATAGTTTGAAGAAAAGGCAGAGAAACAAAGTTGGAGAAGTTGCACTCAAAGTTGATATCTCGAAAGCCTTTGATAGGGTTGAATGGAACTACCTGGAGGCAATTCTTCTGAAATTGGGTTTTGCCAGGGACTGGGTGAGTTTGATCATGCACTGTGTAAAGGGAGTCTCCTTTAATGTGCTTATTGACGGAGTCAGAACGGACGAGGTTAAGACCGAGCGTGGCCTGCGCCAGGGCTGCCCTCTCTCGCCCTTCCTTTTTATTATCTGTGCAGAAGGTCTCTCAAGTTTTCTGAAGAAGGCGGCAAGAAGAGGACAAATCCATGGCACGAGTGCTGCGCCAGGCACGCCTACTATAACCCATCTCTTTTTTGCAGATGATAGCATGTTCTTCTTCCGAGCAGACATTCAGGAAGCAAGGAAGATGAAGGAAATCTTTGAGACCTATGCAGCTGCGTCAGGACAGGTTATCAATTACGAGAAGTCTGGCATGCATATAACAAGGAGTGTCCATCCGATGTTGAAGGACGGGGTGGCTGCCATTTTGGGCATTCTCGATGATCTTGACACTGGTCGTTACCTTGGAATGCCAGCCATGGTCGGCCGAAACAAAAGATGAATTTTTGCTTTCCTCAGGGATCGTGTTTGGCAGCGACTTCATTCTTGGGTTGGTCGGAGAATTTCAAATGGAGGACGGGAGGTTCTGGTGAAGGCGGTTGCTCAAGCAATCCCAATTTACTGTATGAATGTTTTCTTAATTCCTCCCACGATTGCAGATGAGATCCAAAAGATGATTAATTCCTTTTGGTGGGGGCTTAGAGAGAATGGCAGCAAGGGAATTTCGTGGATGAAGTGGGAACGCCTCTGCGTTCGGAAAGAACACGGTGGTATGGGTTTCCGAGACTTTACTGGTTTCAATCTTGCATTGCTTGGGAAACAAGGCTGAAATTTATTTCCAACCCAGATGCTCTTGTTTCGAAGGTCTACAAAGCTAAATACTTCCCTAAGACAGATTTTTTGTCGGTTGGGCTTCGTACCAATCCGAGTGCCGTTTGGCGTAGCATCTGTGACTCCCGGGCAGTGATTAGAGGTGGATTTCGGTGGAGGATTGGAACGGGAGCTGCTGTAAACATTTGGGATCAGCCTTGGCTACCTGACAAACGAAATTTCCATGTGGAGACACCAAGCGTGGCAGGCTTGGAGGGGCTGTCGGTCAGTGAGCTGCTTATACCCGGACTCAGAGCATGGGATGTGGAGCTAATAAACGAGCTCTTTTCCCAGAGAGATGCCACTGAAATCTTGAGTATTCCACTTCGACAGGCCGGCGATGATGCTAAGATTTGGGGATTGAGCCGCAATGGGGATTATACTGTTAATTCAGCATATCGCCTTGCCATGGAGACCTTAGTAGACAGATCTAGCTTTGAGGTGCCGGGTAATTGGACGGAGCTTTGGGGAGTAGCAGCCCCACCGCGGATGAAGGTGATGATGTGGCGGATTGCAAGGGGAGTTCTGCCGACTCGCATGGCCCTTCAGCGCCGTCGAATCCAGGTACCCATTGAATGTGGGAATTGTGGCAAAGAATGGGGTTACAGGCTGATGTAGTGAAGCTCATGGATGATTCTGAGGGTATGACAGACTGGATTTTCAAAGCAATTGGCGAGCTCTCAGAAGACAAAATTCAATCCATTTTTGCAGTTATAAGTGCTCTGTGGAGGGAAAGAAATTCCAGGGTTTGGACGGCACAATCACAACAGGCGAGGATTACAGTTAGCTTGGCTCTTGATTCAATCCATGAATGGGAAAAGGCACAACAAGCCCCGAACGGTAATGTTGCTGTCGGCAGAGCCGATTACTGCAAGAGCTGGCACCCCCCTAATGCAGCGACCCTAAAGTGTAATATTGATGCTGCCCTCTTCTGAGAGCAGAGTTCGTGGGGAGCTGGTATGATAATCAGAGATTCAGAAGGTGCTGTGGTGGGGTATCGGATGAGCTCTGCAGAAGGTTGTCCGCTGGTTAAGATCTGTGAGGACGTTAGCCGTGCTTGAAGCGCTCCGCTGGCTGAATGATGAAGATTATGAAGATGTTATCATTGAGACTGACTCGCTGGAGGTTGAACGAGCTATGAATCAGGCGCGGAGGACTTCACCGAGTTTGGGACAATCATTCAAGAGTGTAAGAGTTTAGTCCGCCCAGGGTACATTTTTCAGAGCATTAGGAGATTCCGAAACGAAGCAGCTCACTTGTTAGCTAGGCATGCTCGTTTCTTCGCTTCACCCACTGTGGGGATAGCATCTCCGGATTGGCTTACTGTTGCTTTAAACACTGTTTGTTTGAACAGGAGCATTAATAAGATGATGGTTTGACTTTCGAAAAAAAAAAATATATATATATATATAGTATTAAGTTGTGAAGAGTTTGAGTTAATCTAGGCAATTAGATCATATGAAAATGATTTAAGGACTCAAAGCCGTTGTCAACAAACCAACTAAAATGTGACATTGTCAAAAAAAAAAAGGATAATAATATAGTATTGAGTTGAGTTAAGAAGAGTTTGAGTTAATCGAACCCTTGGATTATATGAAGATAATCCAAGGACTCGAATCAACAAAAATGGGGCGTTGTCGTGAAATAGGACAATGATATAGTATTGCGTTGAGAGGATTTGGAGCTAATCTAACCCTTTAAATCAGATGGTGATGATCCAAAGGCCTAAATTAGTCGCGTTGTCACCAAACCAACAAAAAACGGGGCATTGTCGAAAATAGGATAACAGTATAATATTAAGTTGAGAAAAGTTAGGGTTAATCTAGACCCTTAGATCATATGGAGATGATCTAAGGATCCAAAGCAACCGCACGCTGTCACCAAACCAAAAAAAAAATAAGGCATTGACGAAAAACAGGACAATAATATAGCATAGAGTTGAGAGGAGTTGGAATTACCTAAGCAGCCAATCTCTCGAGTAGCGTTATCCCTAAACCTACAGAACCCGCGTCGCGATTCACAATCGACGCAATCAGGAGAATCCCACACCAACATCAGATCATCGTGCAACGCAGTGGACGACCCTTCGCTAAGCTGAACTGGCCACGAAACGGGGACCTTCACCGTCGCGAAAACAACGCACAACGACGAGGTCGAAGTCATGGAGTCAATAAAGGCCGCGGAAGAGCTTGCCAAGACAGTGGTGGTTGAGTTACTAAGGCAACCAATCTTGGATGAGTAATTACTGGACCTTAGAAGCTGGGCAGAGCAGCTGAGGAAAGTGTAGTTCTTGACGAAGGCCGCGGAGAAGGGAGAACCGGAGAGGTCGAAAGCGAGGAGGCGTTTAGGGAGGCAGTTATCCGGGTCGTTGATCCATATCTGTCGGGTCATGTAATTGATGCTGTCGACTAGGAATTCATCCGAGGGAGGGAGTTGGAGAGTAGTGAGGCTTTGTTGGTTGCAACCGAGGTTGAAACCGGGGCTGTAGCCGCAGTTTCGTGGCTGATGGCCCGCGAGGCGGAAGGGGAACCGGACTGCGACGCTGTCTGCGGTGCATCGGGAGATTTGGCAGCTTTGTTTTGGTTGTAATGGTGACGAGGAGGTTGAAGAGGAAGCAGAGGAAGAAGAGCTTATGGTGTTGAGGAGACAGAGGAGGAGGAAAAGTGTTTCTGAGGTTGACATGGTAGCAGTAATGGAAGAGGTTAAGGGATGGATTGGCATATATATATGTGTGTGTATTACAATTTTTTAATTGGTTTGTTCGTGAGTTTATGTTAAAAATTATGTAGAAATACTTAATATATTTTGGGAAAATGGTGTTTTGCTCCCTTTACTCTGCCAAGTTAACAAACAGCCCCTATACTATGAAATAATCAGTTTACCCCCTCCTACTATGCCAACTTAACAAACAGCCCATTCCATTCAAAACTCCATCCAAAATTCCGTTAAGTGATGACTCACCAATATGACTCATCCACAATTAATGACTGTACATTGCCACATCATTAATGACTGTACATTTTAAGTACAAAAGGCAATAAAAATACTAATTTTAAATTTATAAATTAAAAAGTATATATTTAATTTTTTATGGATTTTTATTTTTAATGTTTTCAATTAAATAAATATTTTAGATTTAAAAATTTCAAAGTTATTTTAGAAAAAAATGTATATTTATTTTAGAAAAAATTTAATTTCATTTTTAATATTAAAATCCATAAGGGAAATATTTTAAAAATTATATTTTTTATTTTTTATATATAAATTAAATTTAATTATTTTTATAATTTTATTTTTTTTCTTTTTAGTTCAGTTGAGATGGATGAAAGTCGTTGATGTGGCAATGTACAATCATTAATTGTGGATGAGTCATATTGGTGAGTCATCACTTAACGGAATTTTGGATGGAAATTTGGATGGAAGGGGCTGTTTGTTAAGTTGGCATAGTAGGAGGGGGTAAATTGATCATTTCATAGTATAGGGGGCTGTTTGTTAACTTGGCAAAGTAGAGGGGGGCAAAACACCATTTTCCCATATATTTTTAAATTTTGGGTCGAGTTAAAAAGTGGTTTTGAAATTTCAGAATGTTATGGATTGATTATGAAACTTTTGGATTATGTTACAATCAAATATCACAATCGTTGGTGAAAGCATTTTTCAACCAATTTGTCATGTCATTATTGACACGTCATAAAAAATATGATAAGAATTTAACTTAATTTGATTCAAATTTAACTCGCTAAATTTTTATTTGAGTAGTTTTCACTACAAGAAAATCCGTCTTTTTGTCGCGGATAAATTCACTATTTGTCACAGTTATAACCGCGACAAACCATATCACTCGCAGATGCGACTTCCGCGACCAACTCGGCCCATACAACCAGCGCTTATCGCAGAAATGGCTTTCCGCGACAAACAGGACGCCTCGCGGATGGTTTGTCGCGGATATATCCGCGACAAACTCTCTTGAATCAGTCACTGGTTCGTCCGAAGTTTCGAGTCAGATTTTGGTTCGATTAAAGAATATCTGCGACTAACAGGAAGAATATCCGCGACAAACTGTAACAACCCTATCCGCGACTAACTCTTAAACATCCGCGACAAACCATGCATCTATTTTTCCAAATCCCGCTCAAGCTCAAGCTCTCGCACGGCCTTCACGAGCATCAAGCTCAAGCTCAGCAGCTCTCCGATCCTGCACAATCTGATCCAAATCCCGTTCATCCTCCAACGAATCGTCCAATCCAACAGTCTCATACTAGTCTTGCTCGTCCATTCTCCGGTAATCACTGATCAATCGAATCGGAGCATGAGTAAACTGAAACGGCAAAAAATTAGGTCAAACTTAATCAGTAAGAGAACGAACTACTCACTCCATGAAAGTTTCGTGGAAGAGATCCTCTGCTTCCTCATCTTCATCCTCGACGAGGATATCCTCGTCCAGTATAATCTGAGGATCGACGGAGGCTTCGTCGTCGTCGTCGTAGTCATCGGTGTTGTTTTGGCTGGTGTTGTCAGAAGACCTAGAGAAGGGGAGATAACTATGAGAGGAGGAAGGAAAGGGAAGAGAAGAAGAAAGAAGAGAAGAAGACTTACCGTCGCACTGCTTCTTCAATCGCGCGTCAATGGAGGAGAGAAGGAGAGTGTCTGATGAGAAAATCTCGACTGTGAGGATGGGGAAAAGGGTATTTTTTTCAGGGTTTGTGGCAGATAAATTAAGACATCCGCGACAAATATAGGTTCGATTCAGCTTTGGTTTGTTTTCGATTCAGGTTTGGTTTGATTTATATGGTACAAGCTTGGTTTGGTCAGGGTTTGTCGCGGATGATGGTTAAATAACCGCGACGAGTTTGTCGCGGTTAAACTAGTCGCGGATATATATTAAATAACCGCGACGAGTTTGCCGCGGTTAAATTAGTCGCGGATATATATTAAACAATCGCGACGGGTTTGTCGTGGAAGCACTTTTCACGGATATTATATTTTATCCGCGACAAACTTAGTCGCGGAAGCTATCCGCGACTACTTTTCCGCGACAAAAAGACGGATTTTCTTGTAGTGTTTGGTAGAGTTAGGTCGGCCCAAATCAAACAACTAATACATTTTTTATTATACTTTTTATGACGTGTTAGTGATGATGTGGCAAAATTGTCAGAAACTATTGTTGTCGGCGACTGCAGTACTTGATCGTAACATGATTCAAAGTTTCAAAACCAACACGCAACATTCGAGTATGTAATGAGTATTTGATCCATTATTCATGGTTCTACAAATTTTGTATTTTATTTGCATTTGATTTTTTTATATGTGAGTTTAATATTTGTAGTATCTTTTACCTTTTTCCATAATCATAATTTAAAAAAAAATCAAATAATTCATGTATGATAATGAGTTGGAGTGAAATAGTAGATTATGAAGCTTATGGGCATTGCCTTTTCATGATTATGAGCATGATTTTATATATCATTGCTTATCTATTTGTTGGAATTCAAGACTAGAACTTTAGTGTGCTCATTGTGATTAAAAAGGGAATTCATTGAATTTCTCATGTAATTTTAAACCATTTGAAAACTATTCAAGTGAAATCAAACAATTTAGAACTCTTAAGCCTATAAAAATCATGTCATAAGAAGAAACTATTAGAAGAAAATGTGTAATTTGGATTATAATCTATATTTTATGAATTACAATTTATATATGATTATGGATAATAATGAAAAAATTATAATAATATTCATAAAAAATTATAATATATGATAAATTGTATTTTAAGAAAAAATTATGATATTATAAGAGATACAAATAAAAGATGAGTAAAACTTGATATAACCTCTACTTATTATAAGAGATACATGTGTATAAATAGGTGTACACATGTACAAGATAGAATTACGTGTGTACACATATACAAAAATGTATGTAAATAAACGTGTGTATATGATATTATACCTCTACTTTCCTGTCGTCGAAGCTATGGTACCAGCTATCGAAATCTAAAATGTTTAAATAATGATTCAATGGTTGAGATTACTCAACGAAATTTCCTTCATAGAAAGCAAACTTAGATCCTATCAAATAAATTCCATACATGAAATTCAATCATCTTGAACCTAATGGCTTATATTTCAGGGAGAAATGGAAAATATACTCTCAGCAAAAAAGTGAGTAATATAAAAAATATTACAACATGAATCTTGAGCACTAATAATAACACATAGTTGCATAACAATAAGTAGTTTACAAATCAATAAAGACTACGCAGATTGCAGATGAAATCATCTGTGTAGGAATCCTGAACACCTTCCCCATAATCATGGATCGATACATGTCATGATTCCTTTTCAACAAACCACCAAATTCACTCTCTTCATCCATCGCCATCTCAATAGCTCTGCTCAATTCCTCCTTCCCAATCCACCCACCCTCCTCCACTCTCTCAACCTCCACCGCCACTTTCAGCTCCTCCGCCATGAACATCGTCGTCGCCGATTGCAAAATAATGTTAGGCATCAACACAATCCGGCACTCGCTAAACAGAGCCTCCCACATTGAACTGCTCCCACAGTGGCTCCCAAAGCAACCCGCCGACTCATGACCCAGAATCCTCACCTGCGGGACCCACCCGCAGTGAACCATCCCTCTTCCTTCAATCCTCGCAGCGTAATCCTCCGGGAATGACTCTTCAATCGTTGAGCATCCTCGCGGTGGCTTCGTCGTCGCCACTATGAATGGGCGGTTACATAGCTCGAATCCGAGCAGCAGTTCCCGAAATTGGTCCTTCTCTGGGGTGAATTCGCTCCCGAATGCGCAGTAAATAATAGATTTGGGTGGAAATTTGTTCATCCAATCATCCCATATCCGACCATCCTGTTCAAGATGCAAAAGATGCAAATGTGAGAAGTAAGAGATTGAGAGAAACCAAACATAGTTAGGGTTTAATTTTCTTAGATATTGTGTTAGAATGACTGCTAGGGGTGAGAGACCCGGACCGATCAAACCGGGTCTCGGGTATCCCAAAACTCGGTGAAAATTAGTTCATCTTGGGGCCGGACTATGTAAATTAGTTCCCATAATTGCCATCTAGCCGACCTGGAAACTCGGTTAACCGGTCCAAACTTAGTCTGACCCGGCCCGATTCCTACTCCTAAGAAATAAAAAGAGAAGGAAAAGCCTACATAATAAAATCAAATACCTACCTCCGTCTGCTGCGATAACAAGGGTGCTCTGTTTCGTCGCAGCAAGGGTCCGGTCAAAAACAGAGGTTTCTGGAATTGGGTTTCGAGGTACCGAGGGAATTGGCCATCAATCTCTCGGCAGCTCCAGCAGGCGACAGCCACACTTTCCCCAATTCCCTGTACCACCCGAATCCCCGGCGAGGCCACCTCACCGAAAAAGTCACTCAACCCTGTAAACGCTGCAAGATGTTTCTCCCGCGGAATTAGCGCCGACGACGCAGGATATCCAACGGGTATACTCGATTCGGACGATTCCCCATCACCCGCCATTCTCGCGGCGAGCGAGACCAAGGCGGTCGGAGCAGCAGCGGCGATATTGAAGTAAACCGGCTTGATGCAGAGCTCCCCTGCCAACGCCGGTAACCAGTGAGCTAAATCGTAGATGACGAAATCTGGATTGGCGGCGGCGAGGATGGACTTGACTTGGTCTTTGGTACGGTCGAAAGCCATGAAGAGGTATTTGACGGCGGGGAAAGGGGCATCGGTGGCGGTCTCGGCGCCGGCGGGAGGCCGGCGACGTGAGGGACGGTCAAAGGGTGGAAACTGATGAGATTTGGGTAGTGGGAAAGGGATTGGGATTTTGATTGGATGCCTTTCGGGACAAGGAATGAGATTTTGTGGCCTCTTGATGCTATTTCGTTGGCGAGATGGAGGAATGGAGATATGTGACCCATTGCAAACCATGGCATCATCGCTACATGGATTGGTGAGCTCCCGTCGTCGCCGCCGCCGCCGCTGCCGCTTTTGTTCATCTTTCGTTCCGTTGTGACAGTCGAAAAAACGAAAAGCGAGAGATGGGATTAGACGATTAGTGGACAGAGTACACCGACAATAGAAAATGAGATGAATTATATCGTCGGATAGCTGTCCTCATGGATCTGTAATGTAAATTAAGAATATATGAGATATCTTTCTGTACAAACGCTGGACCAGAAGTCCAATAGTAACTGCGAATGCGATGTGACAAAAGTTTTTTTTGAGTAATCTCATTCTTTCATATTTTTGTCTACTTTTATTTGAAGGTTTTTTTTAAGTCAAATAATGCATCCTTAGACTTTGGATTTTATTACAAACTAGTCGTAAAATTTTAAAATGTTACAGACTGGTCTCGAGATTTTGAATAGTGTTGTGATTCAGTACTGCAATCGTCGGCGACAAAATAATTCTGACCATTTTGCAAGATCATCACTGACACATCATAAAAAAATATAATATTTTATTATTATTTCATGACGGGTAAGTGATGACATGACAAATTGGCACTGACACGTCATAAAAATCTAACATTTTTTTTATGATGTGCCAGTGCTGACGTGGAAAAAATGGTCGGAATATGCTGTCATCGAAAACTGTTGGATTGAATCGTAACACGATTCTAAGTTATCGGAACCAGTCCGCAATATTTTGAAGTTTCAAGATCGCTTTGTAACTCGGCCTAAAGTTTCAAGATGCATTAAATATTTGACTCGTTTTTGTAACTCAGCCTAAAGTTTCAGTTTCGGGAACAGTCCACAATATTTTAAAGTAATCATTATTTAAAGTAGTTATTGCAGTGTTTAAAGTCGTTATTATTTTTTCCAGATTTAATATAGCTTAAAAATATGATTTTAAAATTTCATCGAAAGTATATCGAGAGCGGTCTTGTTGGATTCGTCTTTGAAAAACTATGATATTGGCGCAAAAAAAATCCAATTCTGAGTTCGAATATATGATTTTTATAAGAAATTTAGGGGGAATTGTTTGTTCGGGGCATAAAAATCCAAAATTAGAAAAAAATAAAATAAAAATTAACATGCCTAAACTACCCTTCAGCACACTTCAACACCTGAATATATGTGTCATTTTCATCTATCATTAAGACAAAAAAAGCAAGAACAATTTGAACTGTTCATTACTGTAGTAGTATTGTAGCTTAGGAACAGTGTTTACCAACTGTTCATTACTGTAGTAGTACTGTAGCTTAGGAACAGTGTTTACCAATAGTAATCTGTCAATTTCATATTCCTCTTTTGCCGCCTCCCATCCATTTATGCGGGCCTGGCCCATTTCCACTCTTTTTCTTTTGGTTTTCTAAATAAGCATTTATCAATTGTCATTTTATATTTAATTAGTTTGAAGCCTCATAATTTCATAGATACTACAACTCCATCAACTGGTGAAGCAGATATGTAATGGCTTTAAAACGGCAATAGTCAACAAACACACTAAATACCAATTTTTTTCCCCAAAGTGGAGCTGTATTTCTATTTTTGTAATTGCTTCATGTACGGGTGAGCAACGTGTCACAAAGTTCGATTAAAGTCTCCGCGGCATCATGCGACACCATAATCTAGTTATTAAGACAAAAAAGCATAAGGGTTTTAGACTGTTCATTACTATTCATTAGGAATAGTACTCCCCTTTGATCCGACGTCGTTCTTTGGTTTTATATATAGTTTTAACTTTCTTTGTCTTTATGTGTGGGGTCAGTGGTCCCCATCATGCATCAGTTTGATTTAGGGGTGTTGACGAGCCGAGCCGAGCCGAGCTTTGCCCAGCTCGAGCTCGGCTCGTTTGGTTTGAACTCTGGATCGAGCTCGGCTCGAGCTCGAATCGAGCTCGATCAATCGAGCTCGAGCTCGGCTCGGCTAATTTTTTTTTGGCTCGAGCTCGGCTCGGCTCGGTTCGAAACTGGCTCGTTAACGAACCTAAACGAGCTCAAGCTCGAATTGAGCTTGTTTGCAAGCTTTCGAGCTCGGATCGAGCTCATTTACAAGGTTTCGAACTTACTCAATTTTCTAAATTATTACTTATCATTAATTTGTAGGCATACTCAAAAATCAAAATGAATATTATTGTTTACCACATCTAGAATTTTTAAAAATAATCAAGCCAAAATCGAATCATTTCATGAGCCAAAATCGAGTCATTTCACGAGCCAATCGAGCCAGTTCGCAAACTCCGAAACCGAGCTAGCTCGCGAGCTCCAAAATCGAGCTATCTCACGAGCTACTTAATCGAGCCAGCTCACGAGCCATTCTCGAGCTGATCGACGAGCTGTGTAACGAGCTCTAACGAGCCAGCTCGCGAGCTGCATTGTTCGAGCCAACGAACCGAGCTGGCTCGCGAGCCAGCCGAGCCGAGCAGGCATGAGCTCGAGCTCGGCTCGTTTATAAACGAGCCGGCTCGCGAGCCAGCTCGGTTCGTTTCGAGCCGAGTCACGGGCGAGCTTTTTCCGAGCCGAACGCCGAGCCGAACACGAGCAGCTTGGTTCGTCAACAGTCTTTTTGTTTTTTATAGGACACCTACATAATTTCTCCTCACCGAATTTTATCATTTTCGTAATATATTATTCGTTTTCCTGCATTTTCCCAATGTTGTTTTTTTTCTGTACGTGTATAATTTAAGAAATAAAAAGTAGAACACTTTTACCGAATTTTATAATTTTTTTTAATATTTTTTTCTTCTTCCTACAGTTCTCCAATACTGTTTTTTTGTGTGCCATTTTTCACTTACTGGACGCCTCTTTATTATCACTAGAATTTCCCGCGGGATACAGCTGAAAGTTTTGGAGGACAAGTAATAGTAGTTTTGAGACAGTAATGTCAAATATCGAGATGGTAGTGAAACGGGCAACTGTAAAGAACCAAAAGAAATAGAAGAGTGTTGATTAGCACATAGCGAGATAGTTGTGAAATGGGCAACCGAAAAAAAATCAAAGAAATAAAAGAGTGTTGATTGACTAATTGACATAATGCGTATGACACAAGAAAAAAATCCGTGGAACAATGAAGGAGGGGCGAGACCGTTCTTGCAACATCAATTGTGGAGATGAGAATGCTACAAGCCAATAAACTTACCCTCACAACTCACAAGCCCACCCAACACAAGATGACCCACAAAAGACCACTCTTCAAAACCTATGATCCAAGCCTTAAATACTTTAATGGAGGGAAGCAAATACTATTCATTCAATAGTAACTCCCCTTCTCCCTATATATATAGATAAATTTTTAGAATTTCTCATTCTTGCTCAAGTTTGTTTTGTTCTTTATCATACATCTGAATTTTATTTTTTACGGATAGGCATGGTAATTGATATTCGGAAATTGGGTATTCACTCAAAATTCGGCCAATTTTGGCCGCGATTATCCATAAACCGGGTAAAGTTGACGGGTATGTGCAAACATGGTACCCAGTTAACCAGTTAGAACTGGAATGAGTCATGGGGACGGGTTTAAAGGTATCCGCCCATACCCAACCCGGTGGGTACTCAGTATGGAACAACATTGTATTAACCACAATATATCATCTATGTTTAACTGATCAAACCCATTTTCTCCTTCATTCATTCAGTTCTTCACTTCAACTGATCGACCGAGCAGTCTATCTTTCCTCTCGATACCCTAATTGCTCTTAAAATCGTAGCTCTATCTCGAGTAATTTTTTGTTATAACTGAATTCAGTCAAAAAATTATCATTATCACAAAATTTTCAAGACAGTTGACTCGAGTTTGAATAAATATGAAGAAATTAAGATATAGAAATAGATATAAGGGTTATTTGATTCTTAATACCTCAAAATGTTATGACATTTGATATGTCAAGATATTGGAGGTTATTTGATATTGAGGAAGAATAAATACAATTTTTGTATTTAGTTGTTTATTTTTTGTGTAAGATAATATTTTGATTTAATATATCTATCTATCATTATCTTCTTCAACACTTAATAACAAGATTAAGTATGAATAAATCAAACAAGGTAAATCTCAGGTTAAATGTATATTTAAAGAGTATGGGTAAACTCACAAATTGTTAACACATACACGAGAGAAGTTCATAAATTGGAAGTATCCACCCTGAACCATGACCGAATCCAAATGAAAAGATTTGTCACTAATCGAATCACCTAATCATGTGTAATTCATGTTTTTAATGGATTTATGTTAACTTCAAATAGACTCAATTACTGAATTTTAATTATGTATTATAATTACGTAAATTTTAAAATTCTCTCAGTTATAAAGTTAGATAATTGTTAGTAAAAGTAGACTTAATTTCATATAATTATATATTTATTTATAGGTTATCCACGAGTGAGCAGTGTCTTACCAGCTCCATTTCGAATCTCGCGGCATCGCACGGTTTTACTAATCTAGTTTTAATTAAATCCAATGTTTAAAATTTGATAGATATTAGGATAATTGTTTGTACGCGATCTACGTCCAACCAAAATTGGTTGGAACGTTCCAACCCGGTACCACCAAGGGAAAATTTAGAAAAATAAAAAATTCACACCCCTGCCTTTCCCTTTCCCCTCCCCGCTCCAGTCGTCGTTGAGGAGTTCCTTGGTTGGGACGACGATTTCCCTCTCAAAATCACATCCAGCCTTCTCTCCTTCTCCTCCTCCAAATAAAAACTCATACCAGAAAAGAGATAAGAAACCAAATTCACTAATTCAGTCAGGCGAGAGTGAGACAGTGAAATCCCATTCAACAAACATGTCCCCAGCCATAGAAACTTCGGAGCTCCGTCATTGTCGATTGGATCTCAGAGGCAATCAACGATGGTTCCCTCCGCCGCGTGGACCTCGATACCGGAAAAAATGGATGGGCTTCACCTCTCGGTGACCTATTCGGCTCCCGATTATAATATCGCCGTCATGAATTGCAGATCCGGTGGCCGGATACTCTTCTTCGTTTGGATTTTAATATGAAACATTCTCGGGGATTTGCAGCTTCCACGTTTGTGACTCTTGGCCGACCGCTTCGTTGTGGTCGTGGAGGAGGAAGGCCTCGGAGCTGCCGCGATGACGATTGAAGGAAGGGGTAGGAAATGAGGCAGAGTCAAATATGTTGAGGCCGTCCATACAAATTGAAATCGGAAAAGCTGAATTGGTTGATTGTAATCAAGTGGAGGAGTTATCTAGCGGTGGTATAAAAGGGATTTGGTGAAGAAATGGTGGTGATGATAGTAATCAAATGCAAAGTTGCAAAATCAATTGCATGAACAACATGTGGCATAATTGTTTTGGCTATGTGCCACCACACAAATGGCCAACATGGCTAAAGTCATAAAAGACGAGATTAATTTGGTATTTGTCATAAAATAATTAGTTTGATAACTAACTAAAAATATGGTAAACTAGTTATCTAATCGAATTAACTAGTTAAATATAACAAGTTAACTAGTTAATCAATTAACTATTAACTAGTTAAATTTAGTTAATGAGTTAACTAGTTATCACGTTGTTAACTAGTTATCTAATTGAGTTAACTAGTTAAATATAACAACTAGTTATCTAATTGAGTTAACTAGTTAAATATAACAAGTTAACTAGTTAAATTTAGATAACGAGTTAACTAGTTATCACGTTGTTAACTAGTTATCTAATTGAGTTAACTAGTTAAATATAGCAAGCTAACTAGTTAACACATTGTTAACTAGTTATCTCAATTGGTTAACTAGTTATCATCTTTAAAAAAATGTTAACTAGTTATCTTAGTCATGATGTTAACTAGTTAACTCGATAAGTTATCTAGTTAACTAATTATGTTAATTTGATAACTAGTTAACTAATGTTGATAACAAGTTATCAAACAAAAAAGTTGTTAACTAGTTATCAGATAAAAATCATGTTAAGTAGTTATCAGTTAAAAAAACATTGTTAACTGGTTAGCAGCAAAAAAATGTGTTAACTAGTAATCAACTAAATTTTTGTTAACTAGTTATCTAAATCATGATGTTAAGTAGTTATCAAACAAAAAATGATGTTAACTAGTTATCAGGTAAAGACCATATTAACTTGTTATCAGTTAAAAAAACACTGTTAACTAGTTAACAGCAAAAAAGTGTTAACTAGTTAACAACAAAAAAAGGTGTTAACTAGTTTTTTTAAAGAAAAAAATTTTAATTTTTTTTTTTAATTTTCAAAAAAAAAATTGTCGGAGTCTCGCCGGAGAGCCAACGGCAGCCCCTGGGAATTAAATTATTTATTTTAAATATAATAATTAAATTATATGTGTAAAGTCCTAAATACCCCTAACAATCTAGACCATTGGATTGGTCAAAGGGTCAAATGGTGATCTAATGGTTGAGATGAAGGTTGGAAGTTTCCAACCCTTGAAAATGGTTGGATGGGATCAGCTACCTTAACTAATTATTAATTAAGATAATTTTTCCCCGTTTTATGTCTTTTTTTGTCGTGATAACTCATTGGCGGGAAAATTATAATTCTCGAATAATAGCTAAAGATAGAATTTCTTTTGAAGTTATGGAGGAAAAAAGAGATAAAGGGGCAAGATAAGTATCATAAAAGAAAATACTAGAGATCATATTGTTATCTTCTTAGGCAAGAAACGTTGATAAGTTTAGAGGAATTCGGAAGGAAAAATAGTGCAAAGCGAGCAATATCATAGGTTTTTTTTTTTTTGTTCTTATAGATCAATAGGGTTGTATATGAGCCGAGCCGAGCCGAACTTCAACCTAGCTCGGGCTCGGACTCGCCTTAATTTTTTTTGGCTCAGGCTCGGGTTCGGGCTCGTGACGAGCTCGGATAAGTTAGCTCAGGCTCGGCTCGTTTATTGGTTGCCTGGGCTTGGGCTCGTCTCGAGATCGCCTCCTTTACTATGTTAAACGAGCCTGGCTCGGATTCGGCTCGTTTATAATGCTAAACGAGCTAGATTTGGCTCGTTTATAATGCTAAACGAGCCAAATCTTAGTTAGACTCGTTTACCATCGTAAACGAGCCAAACTCGGGATAAAAAAATATCATAAATATAAGAAATTAAGCATTCTACAAAAATAAGATATATGTGCTACAAAATATAGAAAATACAAAAAATTCACAAATTTCAATCCATATGAACGTTTCCAACGTGCATCTCAAGAAACAAATTAGGAACCATAAAAAAGCAAAAGACGCCAAAGAGCAGGATGAGAAGAATGATGTACTGTTGGTCGTGGGCTCGTGACTCACAGAGTGGGGACTAAGAGTAATTCTAAGGAATTAGCCATTACGGTAATTAGTAATTACCATATTACTTCTTTTAGGGTATTAGTTTGTTACAATATTAGGGTTGGTTATGTTGGAACCTACGCTTCGATTTACCAAGTACGAAAAGTGAGGACTTTCCTGAGACCGAATTCTTGTTGACAATACACGACGTGAGTTCGTGTACCCAGATTGGAAAGGGGGATCGCATGATCACTTAAGTCCCTTCAACCTTAGAATTCGCTCTCTTACGACACTCTAGTCGAAAAGTAGAGGCTTTGGCTTGTAATCAACTTGAACCAAGTTGTGACTCAGATTATAGTAGAGTCGTGAACGAACTCACTTTCCGTAAAGAACATTCCTACCCTTTTCCAAAGCCTAGGGTTACAAGGAATTCCTTTATGGGATAAAACTACTAACACCTTCAAATTCAAGGCTTATGAAATTGAAGAACCTCTGAGAACTTTGAGAGGAGATGGATGTGTGTAAATTGGTGTGTTCTTGAAGTGAGGAGGAGACTTCCTTTTATAGTCCATGGAAGGGAGTGAGGGTGGAGAGTTGTGTTGGTTCAACCATGAATCAACACAACCCTTCATTCAAAGAAAATTAATTTTCCCACCAAATTTTCCCTCCATTTCTCATTCTTATATTGGCGGCAACTAAGGGTTATTGGGCCTGATTTTTTAACCAAAAATCAGCCCAATATTGACCCAATAATCAGCCAAAAAACCGGTCAAAAAATCAGACCAAGAATAAGTTCATTTGGATTTCGAATCTAACCGAATATTCATACCGCAAAAATTTGAATTTTAAATTCAAGATTCCTAAAATCCAAATTAGAAACTTTGGTTTATTAATATATTTTACCATTCAAGCCATCATTAATTTTAGTGTTACTATGAATTAATATTTAATAACCTAAGTCTTCTTAAGTCACATTCACCATGTGACTACCATGGAATCCAAAATTCCAACAGGCTATTTAATTACCATTTAGGGATTAGGATTATATGAGTTATAATTGAGGCAGCTCGCGAGCTTAGCTTAACGAGCTAACGAAACGAGTTGGCTCACGAGCCTGCCGAGCCGACCAACATACTGGCTCGAGCTCGGCTCATTTAGGTGACGAGCCTGTTCATGAGCTAGCTCGCTTACGATGAGCCGATCTCACGAACAAGCTTGTTTGGGAAAAAACTGAGCCCGAGTCCGAGCGGCTCGCGAGCAGCTCATACAGCCCTATAGATCAACATTAAGGCTTTCAAAAGATTTATTCATGCGTCTGATTTCATGAATGATAGCTCCTGCAGCTTGGTGCAATGCGTTTTTATGGGCAATTATATGCTTAGCCATTTTTCCGTCTCCAATCAAGATAACTTCTTGTAAGTTCATCGGAAGACACCATTTTATAGCCTCTCGAACTACCAAACTTTTAATTGTAAAAGCATTTGTGATTGTGAAAAAAAAATTTCCAGAAGACGGTTAATCCAAACATGTTTATCACATGAAAATCAATCGCTCCATCGATCCCTTTAGATGTTGCCTCATCAACTTGTATATAGATGGTCTCTCAACTCACAATACCTTTATACATCGAGATTCGGGAATGCACCTATTTACAAGAGTGAAATAGATATTAATAAAAATAATAATTATAATATCAAGTTGAATTCACCCACCATCAAAGCCTCGAAGGTGAATCTGTCTCCTCTATATTTGCATTCGGGGCTAATAAATCAATTCCCATTATAGGGCAATAGTGTAGTCAATTCCCAAAGAAGGGCTGATTTTGCCACCTCATCAGTAAATCGCTAGTGGAAGTGGCGATTTCTCTTTCTTTCTCTACATTTTTCCTATTTTACTGAACATGTTGCTTTCAAATATGAGAAAATAGCACTTTGGTTCTTCTACTTTGCCAACTTAACAAATATCCTCTATTACATAAACCGTTCTTTTTAAACTTCTTACTTTGACCAATTTATATTTTGGGTCCTTCCATTTCAACTAACGTCTTCATGTTGTTAAATATGTGCACATAGATTCTATTTTGAGATTTGTATGTTCGTATTTCGAAAAGTGTTTATAGTTGACTAATGTTACTCGTATAGTACTGAATGCGCACCAATTAACATCATGAAGATGTTAATTAAAATAGAAGGACAAAAATACAAAGTGGTCAAAGTAAGAGGAGTAAAAAGATGAGTTTATACAATAGGGGGATATTTGTTAAGTTATAAAAGTAGATGGATCAAAATGCTATTTTCCAATATTTTTGAAAGCAAAATGTACAGTAAAATAGGAAAAGTGTGCAGATAAAAAAAAAGAAATCGCCACTCCCACTGGCGATTTACTGATGAGGTGGCAAAAATAACCCTTCTTTGGGAATTGACTACACTATTGCCCTATAATAGGAATTGATTTATTGAACTACCCCTCTGTGGGAAAAAATCCCATCAATCCCTTTAGATGTTGCCTCATAACTTGTATATAGATGGTCTCTCAACTCACAATACCTTTATACATCGAGATTCGGGAATGCACCTATTTACAAGAGTGATTTAGAAGTTGAATGTGCCGATTCTCCGACCTGCGAGAGTTGTGGTGCTGCTGATGAAGATGTTAATCATATCTTGTTCAGTTGCCTGAACTTGAGTGGTATGTGGTCTCATTGCTGTCCTTCTCTCCATCTCCCTGAGAACCAAATGCCCTTCTATGAGTGGTTCATGAGTCTTAGATCATCTGCTACAACTCAAGAGGTTCTGAAAATCACAGCTTGTTGCTGGGTTTTATGGAAAACAAGGAATGCAACTATCTTTGAAGGTACTAGTCCGAACGTGATTCAGATGAAGAGGAGTTACGACAGAGAAGTCAATCTCTTCCTTGAAGGTTTCAGTATTGACTCGGTGACCAACCCTAGCCCGCGTGATATCAACCTTAATAGTGTTCCACTGTCGAGGAGCTACGATCGTAAGCTCCTATGCGACGGCTCGTTTCAGGACGACGTCCAGAAGGCAGGAATCGGGGGTGATTATGTTCAACTCCGAAGGCCACGCTATTGATGGAGTGGCAGGGTCTTTCTTTTGTAGAGCTCCAATCGTTGCGGAAGCGTACGCTTTGCTCAGTGCGGTCCGTTTAGCTTGTCGGGAGAATCTTTCAGCTATTATCCTTTCAGACTGCCAGCAACTTACATCTGCCTTGACGGGTCACCATTCCTCATGGCCGTGGGAATGCAGACTGCCAGCAACTTACATCTGCCTTGACGGGTCACCATTCCTCATGGCCGTGGGAATGCTCGGCTATCATCGCGGATATCGTTCTTCTTTTGTCCTCGAATCCTTGTATCGAGGTATCCCACTGTAGCCGGACCGAAGTAAAGCTCAAGGACAACGTTGCCAACCTTGCCAGACGTGGTATTTTGCTACCCGGATGGCTCTCAACCATGGTTCTGTAATTTTTGTCTTCTCTGTAGTCGCAGAACCTTGATGTATTTGTGGTGGTGACTTGGTTGGTTCCACCATGGCTGCTCCTGCTGGTTGGCAGTGAGCCTGTTGATTAATATAATCGGCAATCCTTATCAGAAAAAATTTAGAAGTTGAATACTGAAATAGATATTAATAAAAATAATTCTATATATAAAGGGAGAAGGGGAGTTACTATTGAATGAATAGTGTTTCCTTCCCTCCATTAAAGTATTTAAGACTTGAATCATAGATTTTTAAGAGTAGTCTTTTGTGGGTCATCTTGTGTTGGGTGGGTTGTGAGTTATGAGGGTAACGTTTATGGGCTTGTAGCATTATCATCTCCATAATTGACGTTGCAAAAATAGCCTCGCCCCTCCTATCATTGTTCCACAATTATTTTTCTTGTGTGCTACGCATTATGTCAATTAATCAATCAACACTCTTATATTTCTTTGGTTCTTTCTCGGCTGCCCATTTCACAACCATCTCACTATGTGCTAATCAACACTCTGTTGAGCCAAACAAGCAACCGGATGGCAAAGGATACAAATCAGTAAAGATTTGCCTCAAGGAATAAAATCAAAGGTTCAAAACCAAAGTTGGAAACCTGTACAAAGTTTCCTTTTCCTTCAGCTCATCAACGGCTACATATCAAGAAGGAGATCTTGCCCATTCAATGTATTGAGTATTATATAAAGAGTATAGAGGCAAATCAGAAGGTGTGGCTTTTGATTTGAAATAGCAAAAACAGCAAGAGCAAAAGATCGGAGAGATCGTAAGCTAAAGTATACGAAATATCGGTGGTGCAAGCGGGGAGCTTTCATAGTGCTGTACGGGGAGTAAGCACTCAAATCACTCGAGTATTTGTATCCTTGTTTCTTGTTATTCAATCAATAAGAAAAACAATCTCGAAGGAATTCCTTCGAGCGTGGACGTACATCAAAGCTAGTAAGCTTGGTGGAACCACGTTAAAAATCGCGTGTTCGTGTTCTTTACGATTCTGCTCGTATTTTATGTTTAGTTCCTTTATATTAATCATTTGGGCTGATCTGTGAACAACCCAAATATCTCTCTTCTAACCTGTCAATTTAAGCCCACATATATAAACACAACATATAAGCTTCTCCTGCTTCATTTCGCATCCCGAACGTCTTCACTCTCTCTCTCTCTCTTGGCGAGCTGTGCTAGGGTTTTCACTCCCACACTCAAAACACGATCGTGATTAAGAAACAGAGAGGACTCGAACTCAACAATTGGTATCAGAGCGGGTCACTCTCACGTTTGAATCGACGATTCATCGGTGCAAAAGACTCCAGGTGTTTTCGTGTTCTTATCTCACTTGTGAATTTCTTTTCGATTGTTGTTTCCTTCTGATTAATCATGAGCGCGATTGGAGATTCTTCTTTTTCACCAAGTGTTGTGTTCCTTGCAGATGGTTTCTCACAGAACCGGCCTCCTAAGTTCGAGGGTGCTCATTACGGTTACTGGAAAAACAGGATGAAGTTATTCATCCAATCCACCAATCCAGCTCTCTGGAGAATCGTCACTGACGGACCAATTGAGGTAAAAACCAAAGCTGATAAATGGTCTGATGATGATATGAAAAATGTTCAAAAAAATGCTCAAGCTATGAATTTGATGTATTGTGCATTAGGAAGAGAGGAATTCAATAGGGTTTCTAGTTGTAAGTCGGCTAAAGAAATATGGGATAAACTGTGTGTCACTTATGAAGGAACCAATTTAGTCAAGAGCTCAAGAATTAACATGCTAAAACACGAATTTGAATTATTTCAGATGAATGTCGGGGAATCTATTCGTGATATGTGTGATAGGTTTCAAAATATTGTTAATAAGCTTGAAGCTCTAGGAAAGATTTATGAGAATGAAGATCTCGTTAGGAAGATTCTCTGGTCTCTACCCAAACAGTGGAGACCTAAAATCACTGCTATCGAGGAATCTAAAAACTTGGCTGAAATTAATCTAGATGAGTTGTATGGGTCTTTAATCACACACGAGGAAGTTCTAAAAAGAGAAGAAGTCATGGATGAACCTAAAGGAAAGAAAAATATTGCTTTTAAAACTGAAATTGACTCACTTGATGATGATCTTGATGATTATGATGATAATGAACTATCTTTGCTTAGCAAACATGTTAGTCGTCTCCTTAAGTTTAGACGTGATAAGAGGAGAAATGGAAGCAACTGGAATAAGACTAAAGGGGCTGAATCTGAGAGCTCTAAGGAGTCCAAAAATCTGTCTAAAAATGGTGGTAAAATGAAAAAGGAATCTAGTGTGCAGACTAACAGTGCAGGTTGCTTCAACTGTGGAAAACTTGGGCACATCAAAGCTGAGTGCCCTTGGGTAAAAAGGGAGAAAGCATTTCAAGCTACCTGGGATGGTACTGATAGCGATGAAGATACTTCTGAATCAGAAGAGGTTCAAGCATTCATGGCCACTACCACTGACCTCGAAACCTCTCAGGAAACTGAACACAAACTCGATGTAAGTATGACTCACTGCTCTTCTGACTCTGAATCTGAATCTGAATGTGAAGATTTAAGTCACGAAGTTCTGTTAAGTACTATCCATGAAATTAACCAAGAGTTCATCAGTGTTAAGAAGAAGTTTGTTTGTCTTAAGCAGGAGCTGAAAGTTAAAACTGACGAAACAAAGCTTTTGTCTAATGAGTTGAAAACAGTTCAAGGACACCTCACTGATGCTAAATTCTATGAAAGAAACTTAAGAATGAATTTAAGAAATTTATATAAACAGAATAGAGAGTTTAGAAGGTATCTAGGGTACAACGATTATTTCTGTCTTAATCCATGCTATCCTAGGAATTTTGAGCAAAGGTCATGGGTAGAAAATTACAATAATCTAGACATTTCATACAATAGATTATCTACTGTTTCCGAAAGAAAGGCATCCAAGCTTGTCTGGATGCCTAGACAGAAATGACTATCTTTGTTTCAGGTATGTTACCAGTCGAGTGTTATGACCGATGATTGGGTTCTAGACAGCGGGTGCTCACATAACATGACCGGTAACAGAGATCTCTTTCATGATCTCAAACAGGTAAACAAAGGTAAAGTTAGTTTCGGTGACAATAGTTTCAGTAAAATTATTGGTATTGGCTCTATTAAAATAAATGATAAGACTTTTCTAAATAAAGTGTTTCTTGTTGAAGGACTTAAACATAACTTGTTTTCTATTAGTCAGATTTGTGGTGACACCAATAGGGTTATTTTTTAATCTGATTTGTGCTATGTTGAATCTATTCAAGATCATAAACTTTTGTTCACTGTTTTCGTAGAGGAGATATCTATGTTGTTAACTTGGTAAAAATGAATAATTCTAAAGAAATCTGTCTGCTGACTATTAAGGAAAATGAAAGACTTACTTGGCATAGGAAGTTAGGTCATGTGAGTATAGGGATTTTGTCTAAGTTAAGCAGTCTTGATCTTGTAAAAGGGCTTCCTAAACTTGATAAAACCAAGGATTTTTTTTGTGACGCATGTGCTAAGGGTAAACAAACTCGTTCTAGTTTCAAAAGCAAATCGGATATCTCATCTAAAGACTGTCTTGATCTTATTCATTTTGATTTATTTGGCCCTGCTAGTTCTGCTTCTTTAGGTGGAAAGTCTTATGTGTTTGTTCTTGTAGATGACTTTTCTCGGTACTCTTGGATTTTTATGCTTGCTAGTAAGGATGAAACTTTTTCTAAGTTTAAGAATTTTGTGCGTAGAGTTCAAAATGAGAAAAATAAGGTTATAAATGAGATCCGTAGCGATCATGGAGGTGAGTTTGAAAATCATGACTTTGAAAATCTGTGTAATGATTATGGTATTCGTCATAATTTCTCTGCTCCTAGAACTCCGCAGCAAAACGGGGTCGTAGAACGAAAAAATAGGACTCTGGTTGAAATTGCCCGTACTTTGCTTCATGACTTTGGTTTGCCTAAGATCTTTTGGGGTGAAGCTGTGAACACTGCTTGTTACATTACCAATAGAGCTTTAGTCCGTTCTCGTATTAAAAAGACTCCCTATGAAATCTGGAAGGGTAGAAAACCCAACATTGGTTACTTCCGACCGTTTGGCTGTAAGTGCTTCATCTTAAACACTAAAGATCAACTAGGAAAATTCGATGCCAAATCGGATGAAGGCATTTTTCTTGGGTATTCTGATTTAAGTAAAGCTTATAGAGTTTATAATAAACGAACCTTTAAAGTCGAAGAATCCATAAATGTTATTTTCGATGAATCTACTTGCATTGATGTTGAGTTACAGGATTTGGAAGATGAAGACTTTGGCCTTGTGAGAACTCCTGTCATTGCTTCATCATCTGCAAATGCTACTCCCATTTCACAAGAAACTGAAAAAGAAGCTGTTGTCCCTGCAGTCCTTAAACCTACAGAGGGTACTAACCCTCCTCCTCACATAGCTAAAAGACATCCTCCCTCCTTGGTTATCGGTAATCCATCCTCTGGTATGATCACTCGCTCAAGAACTGTTTACAATGCATTTGTATCTATTGTGGAACCAAAAAATTACAAGGATGCGTTGACTGATGAGAATTGGATTTTAGCTATGAATGATGAACTTAATCAATTTGAACGTTCTGATGTCTGGACTTTAGTTCCTCTTCCTGAAAATAGATCTGTGATAGGTACTAAGTGGGGTTTTAGGAACAAATCTGATGAAAAGGGTAATGTGATTAGGAATAAAGCTCGTCTTGTAGCTCAGGGTTACTGTCAAGAAGAGGGAATTGATTATGATGAAACCTTTGCTCTGGTTGCTCGTTTAGAAGCTATTCGTCTGTTGTGTGCGTTTGCTAGTATAAATCATATTAAGCTCTTTCAAATGGACGTTAAAAGTGCCTTTTTAAACGGTGATCTTAAAGAAGAAGTTTTCGTGGCTCAACCTCCTGGGTTTGAGAATTTCGAATTTCCTGACTATGTTTTCAAACTGAAAAGGCTCTCTATGGATTAAAGCAAGCTCTAGAGCTTGGTATGAAAAATTGAGTAATTTCTTACTGAATCAAGGTTTCTCTAGGGGATCAGTTGATACTACTCTTTTCATTCATAAGCATGAATCTGATCTTTTGATAGTTCAAATTTATGTTGATGATATTATTTTGGTTCTACTAACGATCTTCTTAGCAGAGACTTTGGTACTAAAATGCAAGAGTCTTTCGAAATGAGCCTTATCAGTGAGTTATCATTCTTTCTTGGTCTCCAGATCCGACAAGATCCCTCAGGTATCTTCATTTGTCAGACCAAGTACTGTCGTGATATGCTTAATAAATTTCACATGTCTAAACTTAAGCATGCTCCCACCCTTATGTCTACTACTCTTAAGATCGATAAAGATGAAGCTGGAAAACAGTTTAATGAAAAACAATATAGAGGCATGATAGGTTCGTTGCTTTATCTGACTGCTAGCCGGCCTGATATCTCACATAGTGTTGGTGTGTGTGCTCGATTTCAGTGTAATCCCAAAGAGAGTCATTTCATTGCAGTTAAAGTATTTTAAATATGTGAATGGCACTAGTGATCTAGGTCTTTGGTACCCTGCTGATGCTTCATGTGATTTACTTGGCTATTCTGATTCGAATTTTGCTGGTAGTTTGTATGATCGTCGTAGTACGTCTGGTGCCTGTCAGTTTCTAGGGTTCTCTATTGTGTCTTGGTTTAGTAAAAAATAGAGTTCAGTAGCTCTTTCTACCGCTGAAGCGGAATACATTGCAGCTGGTAGTTGTGCTACTCAACTCGTCTGGATGCGTTCTCAACTGATTGACTATGGTCATTCTTTTGGTCGACACCCCTTTTCTGTGATAACTCTAGTGCGATAATATGACTAAAAATCCTGTGCATCACTCTAGGACAAAACATATTGCGATTAAACATCATTTTATTATAGATCTTGTTCAATCCCGTGAAATTGAGTTACTATTTGTGAATTCGGAGAATCAACTTGCTGATATCTTTGCAAAAGCTTTGCCTATTGATCGTTTTCTGTTTTTGCGTACGCACATTGGTCTTTTTTACTTATCAGATGTCGAGTCAATTAAATGTTTTCATTAGTTTCCTTGTTTTAAATTCTTCCGTGATTGACTTTCCTTTTGTGTGTCCTTTCCTCTTTCCTTTTCATAAATGCATTTACTTCTCCTGCCTTTTCCTCTTCCTCTTTTTTTTTCTTTATTAATGCTGCTCTGTTCCGTTCTCTTCTTCAACCCTGCTTCTCTTCTTCTGCTAACTTTCTCCCTCTCAGCAAAATGGACCACTTTGACCACACTTTTACCCAACTTGCCAATGAGCATGTGCTTCACACTAACGACCATTTCCGTTCTTCCTCTTTTCGAGCTATCTACAACCACTTCTTCCTTGACCGACCCCTCATTCCAAACGTCTATCTCAACCCCATTGACTTCGGGAAGTACGGCCTTTACCCTGATCGCCTCATTGCCAATCTCGGCTGGAGCTCTCTTGCTCTCCCTCGGCTCTTTACTTGCTATCCTGATGCAGTTTATCAGTTCTACACTAACCTTCGTCTCGAGGGCAATCTTCATCAAGGGAGGTTTAGCACGTTTGTGGATGGACATATCATTTTTGTCACTCCGAATCTTCTTTCTCAGGTTCTTGCTCTCCCTCGGGTAGGAGTCTCTATTTTTGATGAAACTGACTTTGCCTTACTTAATTTAAACCCTGGCGCTGCTCTTTCTAAATGGACTGGGGATTCCTATCCTTCTCTCGCGTATGCCTCCGTTTCTGCACTTCCTGACTCTCTGAAGTTGTTCCATTACTTTCCTACCCGTATCTTTCTCCCACGGTCTGTCGGCCGATTTCTGGTCACTCCCATGGATACTTGGCTGATGCATTGTGCCACTACTGGCGTCGAGGTTGATTTTAGCTCTCTCATGTTCACCGCCATGACTCGTTTTGGAAACCATCTTCAGGAAGGTGATCTGCCATTTGCTGGAGCTATTTCTGCACTCATTGAACGACTTGGTATCCGCCTTCTCACCCGCTTTGCCACTGGAGGAAGTACCCTTGATGTACGTCCTCAACATGTTCTCAGGTGCATTGGTTGGTCCGGGTGTAAGCCGTTGAATGGCTCAGGGGGAGAACGTATGATGCTGATGAACTGGCTGCTGATACCGAACGACAGCTGCACATCTGGAGTGGTGTCGACAACGCTTCCAGCTATGCGTCTAGCCCTGACTGGATGATTTAAGGTTCCGCATAACTACGGTGCTGTGTTATGTGTTTTATGGTTGTTTTTAGCTTTTGAATTCCAGCACTATGTTCTACGGTTGCTTGTTTGTCGTCTTGCTTTTGAATTGCCTAAACAATTTTTGGCTGCCTTGTTTGTTTCCTGATGGTCCCGAGGTTTACTTAAGCGAACTCTTCTCTTTAAAAATTGTTGTTTTGTTTTTTCTGCATTTTTACCTTGAAGAACTGTCTCTTTTGATTTCCACTGTTTGTTGGAGTTTCTCTGCCTTCTAAGCTTTTCACAGGTCATCTACCGAGTTCATCAAGGATCAAATGAGCCATTCACTGGCTTAGGGGGAGAATGTTGAGCCAAACATAGCAAGCCACCGAATGGCAAAGGATACAAATCAGTAAAGATTTGCCTCAAGGAATAAAATCAAAGGTTCAAAACCAAAGTTGGAAACCTGAAAGTTTCCTTTTCCTTCAGCTCATCAACGGCTACATATCAAGAAGGAGATCTTGCCCATTCAATGTATTGAGTATTATATAAAGAGTATAGAGGCAAATCAGAAGGTGTGGCTTTTGATTTGAAATAGCAAAAACAGCAAGAGCAAAAGATCGGAGAGATCGTAAGCTAAAGTATACGAAATATCGGTGGTGCAAGCGGGGAGCTTTCATAGTGCTGTACGGGGAGTAAGCACTCAAATCACTCGAGTATTTGTATCCTTGTTTCTTGTTATTCAATCAATAAGAAAAACAATCTCGAAGGAATTCCTTCGAGCGTGGACGTACATCAAAGCTAGTAAGCTTGGTGGAACCACGTTGAAAATCGCGTGTTCGTGTTCTTTACGATTCTGCTCGTATTTTATGTTTAGTTCCTTTATATTAATCATTTGGGCTGATCTGTGAACAGCCCAAATATCTCTCTTCTAACCTGTCAATTTAAGCCCACATATATAAACACAACAGATAAGCTTCTCCTGCTTCATTTCGCATCCCGAACGTCTTCACTCTCTCTCTCTCTCTTGGCGAGCTGTGCTAGGGTTTTCACTCCCACACTCAAAACACGATCGTGATTAAGAAACAGAGAGGACTCGAACTCAACACACTCTTCTATGTCTTTTGGTTTTTTTCGGTTGCCCATTTCACTACCATCTCAAAATTTGACATCACTATTAATCAAAACTACCATTACTTGTCCTCTAAAATTTTCCGCTGCATCGCGCGGGTAATTCTAGTAATTATAATATCAAGTTCAATTCACCCACCATCAAAGCCTCGAAAGTGAATCTATCACCTCTATATTTGCACTCGGGGTCACATGGTGAATTTGAATTTACTCCAACACACTCGGAACCATCTGGTGAATCTGAATTCAGTCCAATGCACTCATCGTGTTAATGGTGTAGACTCGTCAAACAATGATTAGAAAGTTGGTAAAAATAATTACAGCCTAGAGGATGGAGGTGATGTTAGTGACAAGGTGACATTTATAAAGTCATAGCATCACTATAATCATGTAATGCATCAAGACTCAATGTATCCCATTTTCAAAGAAATTACTTAATATAATATAGTAACACTTGCTATGATGGGAGCCGGATCCAGCTCCAACCATTTCTTGGGTTGGAATCCGGTCCAACCCATTCTCAGCCATTAGATCACCCATTGACCCATTGACCAATCAAATGGTCTAGATTGTTAGGGGTATTTAGGACATTACACAAATAATTTAATTATTATATTTAAATTAAATAATTAATATATTTCCAAGGACAGCTGGTGGCTCTCCGGCGGCTGACCACCGTTGCCGGCGACTTTTCCGGCGAGACTCCGGCGAGTTTTTTTTTCTTTCAAAAAAAACTAGTTACCACCTTTTTCTGTTAACTAGCTAACAATATTTTTTTATCTGATAACTAGTTAACATGGTTTTTAACTGATGATAACTAGTTAACATCGTTTTTTGTTTGATAACTTGTTATCAGATTTTAACCTGATAACTAGTTAATAATATTTTTTATTGATAGCTAGTTAACATGGTTTTTAAACTATAACTAGTTAACAATGTTTTTTTAGTTAACTAGTTAACATGTTTTTTAAACTAATAACTAGTTAACAATGTTTTTTAACTAATAACTAGTTAACATGGTTTTTATCTGATAACTAGTTAACAACGTTTTTTGTTTGATAACTTGTTAACAGATTTAGGTGATAACTTGTTATCAACATTAGTTAACTAGTTATCAAATTAACATAATTGGTTAACTAGATAACTTATCGAGTTAACTAGTTAACATCATGACTAAGATAACTAGTTAACATTTTTTTTAAGATGATAACTAGTTAACCAATCGAGTTAACTAGTTATCCATTCGTGTTAACTAGTTAACATCGTGATGAAGATAATAACTAGTTAACAATTTTTTTACTTGATAAACAGTTATTTTTGTTAATTAGTTAACCAACCGAGTTAACTAGTTGTTGTTAACTAATTAACCAAACGAGTTAACTAGTTATCCAATCGAGTTAACTAGTTATCTAATCCTAGTTAATCAATAGAATTAAGTAGTTAACTTATCAAAATATATGATTCTTAATTATTTCAAAAGATTAAAATATTTACAAATGTCAAAATACCAGATATTTACAAATGTCAAAATACGAAACGGTCTCATCATCTCATGACTGCAAACCTGCAATAGCTGATTTTGAATTATTAATAAACAATCTTCACAGTTATAATAATTACAAATCAATCATTTAATATTTTAAAATTGCAAGTTGGTCCTCCTTCTTCATCCCCACAATCCAACTCCTGCTCCACGGTGCCGCTCCTCCACGTTGCAGATCAGTTATTATAACTAGTTTTGTACCCGGCCATTGGCCGGTTTAATTTAATTTAATTATTTTAATGATATTGTTTTTAATTGTTTATATGTGTGGGTAACAGGACGGGCATGTGTAATCGTCACTATTGTTTGAACATCGTTCTTCTTCCCTAGTCAGATACCATTGCTTGCTATCTGTCATCATTTCACTTAACTTACCATCAAAGTCATTGGTCAAACATGTGACTATTCAACTCAAAATCTGACCAACATGTGACTTGACTAACCTACTTATTAAACTAAACTAAAACCTAGTCCATTTAGCTGGCATACAACCTCTAAATCCAACATGAACTATGAAAAAACTTTAAGTACATTTTTACCGCACAATGATTTCACTCCAACCGAACAATGAACCCATAACATGTCAAACTCAAATAATCGTATTAATTCGTGATCTAGTGAATCCTAACTACTTTCCTAAATCAACATACTCTAATGGTATAAAAAATAAATATAATTCTTCCAAATATTTCAAACAAACTCGTACATGACCCAACTTTATACATGATCAAGACCATCGACCCATCAAATAAGAACTTCAAATTTTAGTAACATATGAATATAAAAATCCATATCGTAGTTAAAACAATCAACATCGGGCAAGTATGCACCACTGACACCTCTAAAAGAAGTTGATGATAATTTTTATTCAGTATTTAATCCTTTTTTGTTCTTATTATCTTTGTGTAATCTTAGTTGAAGTATATTTTATTGAAGTTAATCTTATTTAACCTGTCAATATTTATAAAATATTTTTTATGAGAAAAATTATAAGATATCATTTTGATGGGCCCAGCCCGACGAAGTCCTAAGGCCCACACGACGGCCCACGAGGCGACCCACATGGCGGCCCGAACACAGCAGCTAGGGTAGGGGGTCCGGACCCAGGCGGTAAACCAGATGGGCCGAACAGGCAGGCCCAGGAAGTGGAGTGAAGCCCAAAGCGACGGCCCAGCTCGGCGGCCTCCTAGGGTTACTCGGCGACACTTAGGTTTCCAAGACAGAGCGGACACGTGTCAACATCCTACGGGAGCTACAAACGAGTGGCTAAGATTCAGCCTTGGCGACCAAGGCAGGGGTACTATAAATACCCCCGTACACCCTATTAACCAGGGGACAACACTTTTACCCAGCGGACAAACGCTCCGCGGTACGTTACTCTCCTTCCTCTCCCATTCCTTAAACTGATCGCCTCCCCTTTTCCTTGAACTGACTACCCCTCACGCTACTTACGAGGTACAACATTCCGCGAGGACCAACAAGCTTGGGCCTCCGTTATTGGACCAGGCGACCAGGCTGGAACAATTGGCGCGCCAGATAGGGGGACGGTCAGGCGACTTTTCAAGGCGAATGGCTTCATCAGCGATGCCTACTCTGATGGGCGAGGATGGCGAAAGAGGAGATGGAGTAACACCCGTCAAGTATGTCAACCCAGGTTCTCGAGCAGACACAAACCTCACAAGAAATATGGAGCGCGAATTCGAGGGCGACTCGGAGTCCCAGAGTACTATTCCGACCGGCGATGCCTATGAGCTGTTGGAGCAGCGATTTCGATCCCTTGAGCAACAGAATGCTGAACTCACACAAATGTTGAAAACGGTGATCGCTCAGCAAGCTCAAGCTCTCAGGGCCAACACTCAGGACAGGCAATCGCCACAGGACTCCCATTTGGAAGCGTTACAGCAATTCCTCCCTGCTACTCAAATCTCCCCTGCACAGATGGCGGTTCGCCAACCTCTGTCCAGGGCGATACTCGCCGAGCCACTACCTAAGGGGTTGGTTCCGCCCAACCTAGATAGGTATGTAGGTACTGGCGACCCAGACGAGCATTTGCAAGCCTTCCAGATCGCCATGCAAATGCAGCAGGCCGGCGACGCCGCATATTGCAGAGCTTTTCCGGCGACATTGGGAGGGCGAGCCAGGGAGTGGTACATGAATCTACCAGAGGGCATCATAACATCGTGGGAGGGCTTTGCGAGGATCTTCTCACAGAAGTATGAGTGCAAGAAAACAAGGACGGTCCCGTTGCAAGCGCTGGTGAGCTTAAGGCAAAAGCCGAACCAGTCGCTGAAGGAATTCTTTGATGAATGGACTGGGGTCGTCCAATCCATCAAGAGGGTAGATCATGAAATCGCTGCGGCAAGTTTATTCCAGTCGACTCATAACGGCAGGCTGCGGGAGTCGCTGCTACAGGTGGCTCCGAAGTCGCTATCCGACTTGGAAACCAGAGTACACAAAATTATTTTGATTGAGGAGCAGTTAGCAGAACCTTTACATGGAGCGGCGAAGATGGAAGAAAAGCCCGTTACAGGGAACAATCAGGCCAAAGGGCAGCCCTCCGAGACACGGCCATACGGGAAATATCGCCCAGGGGAACAAAGGCGTTACCAAGAGAAAGGATACCCAGGGGAGCATAGGGGTTATCAGGAGAGAGGATATCAAGAGGAGAGGGCAGATTATACACCCCTCTCAGAGTCGCGAAGGAAGATTCTGCTGTACATGCAGCACAAAGGACACCCCATCAACTGGCCGGGGCCAATGTTCACCTCGGCGGATCAGCGAAGTCGCCAAAAGTTTTGCGATTTCCATGACTCTCATGGGCATACCACCGAAGACTGCAGGGAATTGAAAATGAAATCGAAAGGTGGATAAACGAAGGACGTCTCAGGGATTTCATTGTCAGCTCAAAGCGGAAAAACAAGCCGCAAGAAGATGATCGCCGAGGACAAGGAGAATCACAAGACAAGAAGGGTGATGTTTTCACCGACTTAAGGAGCCTATGGACAATGAAGATAGCAAGAAAAAGCCTCGACCTGAGGTAAACCACGTTTATCAAACCATTTTCGGTGGGGAAAGTTGCCCAACAAAGAAA
Source organism: Linum lewisii (assembly GCA_034768395.1). Classification (NCBI taxonomy): domain Eukaryota; kingdom Viridiplantae; phylum Streptophyta; class Magnoliopsida; order Malpighiales; family Linaceae; genus Linum; species Linum lewisii. The sequence goes on from CM068299.1 coordinate 63,323,741, forward strand.
GTCAAAAAGGAGGAAACAAAGGAGGTGATGATGATAGACCAAGTCAGTCGCCCAACGTTGGGATTCTGGGAAGAAGACATGGCCAGGGTAGGAGGCCCGAGTTTGGAGGCGATGGTGATTCAAGTAATCACACACAATAGCCGAGTGGAGCGAGTGATGGTTGACGAAGGAAGCTCTGCGGACATTATTTTCTGGGAGCTGTACAAAAAGATGAACCTGCCAGCTAGCTTGCTCAGGCAGACAAAAACTACCATCTCAGGATTTTCAGGACACACAGTTCCCATCAAGGGAATAGCCACGATGGCAATAACCATTGGGGGATGGAGACTTGCAGGTCACCCGATCCATCGACTTCCATGTCATGGATTGCCAATCCACGTACAACATGATCCTAGGGCGACCTGCACTCGCCGCCTTTCAGGCGATCTCCTCCCCAGTGCACCAAGTACTGAAGTTCGCTACTAATGAAGGAATAGGTTTCGCCTGGGGACACCCGGACATCGCCAGAAATGTTACAGGGCGGCGACTAAGAGCACGTGCCTCACCATAAGCTTGGAGGCAGAGAACGAAGGAGAAAGAGTCGTTCCAGCAGAATCAGACGTCCCAATACCGCTGTTCGAAGAAGATGAAAGTAAGACAGTTCGAGTTTCATCCTACCTGAGCGATAACAAGAAACAGGAGTTGGTCAAGTTGCTCCAAGAGTTCTCGCACCTGTTCGCATGGTCACCAAGCGACATGCCAGGAATTGCTCCAGACATCATCAAACACTCTCTAGCGATCGAGCCCGGGAGCCGCCCGGTCCAGCAAAAGCGCGGAACATCTGCAGAGAAAGGCAGCAGGCGGTAGCAAATGAAGTGGACAACTTTTGAAGGCAGGGTTTATTAAAAGAGGTACAATATCCTGAGTGGTTGGCTAATGTAGTTCTTGTCAAGAAATCGTCAGGAGCATGGCGAATGTGCGTCGACTTCACCAACCTTAACGATGCTTGCCCCAAGGATCCGTACCCCTTGCCCAACATAGAGCAGCTGGTAGACGCAACGGCGAACAATGAAATGCTGTCCTTTCTGGACATGTTCTCGGATATCATCAAATACCTTTAAGCAAGCAAGATCAAGAGAAAACGGCTTTCATGACGCCCACGGCGAACTACTGCTATCGAGTGATGCCATTCGGGCTCAAGAATGCTGGCGCGACTTACCAGAGAATGATCGACAAAGTCTTTGTCAAGCAGCTCGGCCGAAACTTGGAGGCGTATGTGGATGACCTCTGGTCAAAAGTAAGAGATCTAATGACCATCTTGGCGACTTAAGGGAAACCTTCAATACACTACAGGAGTATTCGCTTAGGTTGAACCCTTTGAAGTGCGTGTTCGGGGCAACATCAGGAAAGTTCCTAGGATACCTCATAACCAGAAGGGATTGAAGCTAATCCAGCGCAGATCGCGGCGATTACAGCGATGACCCCTCCAAAAACTGTGAAGGAGGTTCAGGTTCTATCTGGAAGACTGACGGCAATCAATCGATTCATTCCCAGGATCGCCGACCGATGCGCTCCGTTCTTTGCGACTTTAAAGAATGCATCAAAGTTTGCATGGAATGATAAATGTAACAAGGCTTTTGAAGAGCTAAAGCAGTTTTAATTACCCCTCCTGTACTTGCATCTCCGAAATCAAATGAAGATTTATTTCTCTATATCGCGATCTCTCCAAAGGCAGTTAGTGCGGTCTTAGTTCGAAGAGAGGACAAAGTCGAACACCCTGTTTTTATACAAGTAAAACCTTGTCGATGCTGAAACAAGGTACCCGGCGATAGAAAAAATGGCATACGCTGTGGTCTGCGCGGCCAGAAAGTTGCGACCATATTTTCAGGCACACACGATACATGTGCTCACGAACCTTCCGATTAAGAATGCGTTAAGATCTATGAGCGTGGCAGGACGATTAGCTAAGTGGGCGATCGAGCTAAGCGAATATGACATTCGGTACCAACCACGAACGGCGATCAAGGCCCAGGTCCTTGCTGACTTTGTAGTCGAAGGTGCAATACAAGAAGATACCGAGGAAGGCGATGAATGGACGTTATTCACAGATGGCGCCTCGAGTAAAGGAGGGTCGGGCGCAGGGATAGTCCTAAGGTCTCCTGGGGGGATCCTCCACGAGGTCGCATTGCGATTCGCAACCAATCGAACCAACAATGCAGCTGAGTACGGGCATTAGAGGCTGGCTTGCGAATCGCTAAGAGTATGGGAGTTACTAACATCAGAGTTTTCTCAGACTCGGCGATAGTAGTCAACCAAGTTAATGGGAGCTTTGAGGTAAGGAGGAGTCGCTCCTCCCTTATTTCGATGAGGTAAAACTGCTTATATCGGAATTCAAGAAGGTGGTTATATCCCAGATTGCTAGGGAGGAGAATTGCCACGGGATGCATTATCGAAACTAGCAACGGCGACTGATTTTGAAGAAGGGCGAATGGTCACAGTGGAAAAAGAAACAAGGAGGAAGCAGTGTTTTCACGTGATTAACGGAATTGGGAAAAGCGACTGGCGAACGCCTATTATTCAATACTTGGATAACGACACTGTACCAAGTGACCCGTTAGAAGCGACCAAGCTCCGGCGAAAAGCAGGAGATGTACTATAATAGGGGGAGAGCTGTATCGGAAATCAGCTATGGGTCCATACTTGCGATGCCTGGGAGAGGAGGATGCAGCTTGGGCCCTAGAGGAGGTACATTCAGGAGTATGTGGTACTCACTTGGGAACAAGAAGTTTGGAAAGGAACTTAATATACCAAGGCTTCTATTGGCCAACAATGAGAAAGGAGGCTGGCGACCTGGTGAAGAAATGCCACAAATGTCAGGAATTTGCAAGTTATCACAAGTTGCCAGCAACGGCGCTCCAGGCGAATGTCAGCCCGTGGCCATTCGCGAGGTGGGGGATGGATATCCTAGGACCATTTCCGGAAGCTTCCGGGAAAAGGAAATTCCTCATCGTGGCGGTTGATTATTTCACCAAGTGGGTTGAGGCAGAAGCGATGGCAAGTATCACCGCCAAGCAGATACAAAGTTTGCATTTAAAAGTATCGTCACCAGATTTGGTATACCAGAAAGTATTATATGTGACCATGGAACTCAGTTTGACTCACAGGTCTTTAAAGAATTTTGTGATGATCTGAGGATAAATCTGAGATTCGCTTCGGTCGCCTACCCACAAGCCAATGGACAAGCAGAGGCAGCTAATAAGCTTATTCTACAAGGATTAAAGAAAAGAGTGGATGGCTGTAAGGGCGTATGGGTCGAGGAGCTTGATCATGTACTATGGGCTCACCGTACGGCTTATAAAACGGCGACAGGTAGACTCCCTACACATTGACGTACGGGACTGAGGCGGTCCTTCCGATAGAAATCTCAATCCCATCTATCCGAATACAGGAATACAGGGATGAGGTCAACGAACAAGAATTGATGCTTAACGTAGATATGATTGAGGAAAAAAGAGAAAAGGCACAGATGCGGCTGGTCGCTGAAAAGGAGCAGTTAGCCAGGCGGTACAATTTAAAGCTCCGACCACATCACATCGCGCTCAATGACTTAGTGCTGCGAAAGATCTTCAGGCCGGCGTCGGGGCGGCCAAGCTCAACCCCGGATGGGAGGCCCATACAGAGTACGACGAGTGGTAGGGGCCAACACCTTCAAACTAGCAGAGTTAGATGGAGCAAAGATCCCCAAAACTTGGAACTCCATGCATCTCAGGCGATATTATTTTAAAAAAGACACTTGTAAACCGAGGCTAGTTTTTAAGGCAACTAAGGGCCCTAATGATTGAATCTAATATATGTCTTCGCGCCATCAAATTTATCATGTAAGACCTAAGGGCATTGGGATCGCTGTGTAAGACCTAAGGCATCAAATTTATCATGTAAGACCTAAGGGCATTGGGATCGCTATGTAAGACCTACGGGCATTAACAAATCGCTGTGTAAGACCTAAGGGCATAAAATTTATCATGTAAGACCTAAGGGATTGGGATCGCTATGTAAGACCTACAGGCATTAACAAATCGCTGTGTAAGACCTAAGGGCATCAAATTTATCAGGGTAAGACCTAAGGCCATTGGGATCGCTATGTAAGACCTACGGGCATTAACAAATCGCTGTGTAAGACCTAAGGGCATCAAATTTATCATGTAAGAACTAAGGGCATTGGGATCGCTATGTAAGACCAAACGGGCATTAGCAAATCGCTGTGTAAGACCTAAGGGCATCAAATTTATCATGTAAGACCTAAGGGCATTGGGATCGTTACGTAAGGCCTAAGGACAGCAAAGGCGACCAAGAGAGGTGTAACAAGATAAAAAAAAAAACCAAAGATTGAAAACTCGCGAGGAAAGAGTTTAATAAAGCAGTTTTTACAAAAAAAGAAAAAGAGAAAAAGAGGAAACCAACAAACAGCACGTGGAAACATGAGGATTGTCTAAACAGATAGCAACAATAGCAACAGGTTGAAAGCGAGATCATGGGTCTTTAGCGCCGGAGCTCTTCTCGCCAGCCTTGGAAGGAGAAGCGGCGGAATTGAAGTCCCTGCCGCTGGTCGAAGGGGCTTGGTCGGATGATGGCGGCTGAATCTCTGATCCATCGGATTCAGATCAGGCAGGCCACGGCTGGGCAGTGGCCGCCACATATTCAGCATCTGCCGCCACTATCTCCCGCTCCAAGCGAGCAGCATCCCCGAAAGTAAGTCTCCTCCTCGGCATCAGGAAGGTCGGGAACCCAAAGTTATAGCGATTGAGACCTCGAAGGACGGCTCGAACAATTTTTTCGCCCTGGCCAGCCCTTGTTGGGAAACAGCTCGTAGAACTCATTACGACAGCTGCGCATTACTACGCGCATACTCTCGCCGAGAGCATGAGTGTAATAAGCCACAGTCTCATCGTACTGAGCCTTGGCAGCAGCAAGATCACGATCCGCCGCCGACTCAGCGCCAGAGAGTCATTCAGCAGCTCCTTGGCTCTGTCCCTTTCGGCGGCTATCTCCTCCACCTGAGCAGCCTTGGCAAAGAACCTCATCCAATTCGGCTTCAAGGGCGACAATGTGCTTGTAGCAGATTGCAAGTCCTCCTGGACGCCCTCCATCTGGGAAATCCGCCCGGTCGCCTCAGCCAGGTTTTCCTTCAGCGACTCAGCAGCAGAGGTCGCTGCATCTGCCCGTCGCTAGGATAAAAAGACAAGCAAACAAACAGCAACGTGCGGGTTTAGCAAGGATCGTAAGGTGGCAAGTCGGAAAAAGTATATATAAAAGGGGAGAAACAAGAGGCAGACGAATAAATACCTTCTCCTCGTTATGGTAACGGGTGAGATCCATGCGCAAAGAGCCAGATTCTCCACATCCTCCTTCAGCCCTCCGATTCTCCTCCTGCATGTGTTTGCATGCAAAGGAAAGATCGCCGAGCTCGGCCACGGCTAGGCAACAAAACAAATAAAGGGTTTTAAGAAGCAGCGAGTAGAGCTAGGGAAGCAGGACAGAGCAAATTGACTTCTCATTTACCTGAAGGAGGCGGGAAGAAGTCCCCCCCATGCAGGTCCGTAACCTCCGAGCCCTCACCAGGAGCGTCACCCCCTCGTAGACACATCGAGGGGAACTCCTCCGTGATGTCACTCGCCATCCGGGGTGAATGTGGGATGCCACCGGATGACGACGCCGAAGTAGGGAAGGCGAAAGGGACCCTCACCTTCGCGACCAGCAGGAGCAGGGCGATCAAAGAGGGTGTTAGCTCGCTCTGTCCAGCTGGCCCGGCGGGCGCGGTCGGTGTTGACAGGAGGCGGGCGAGAGCGGTCGCGAGCAGGCTCGGTGGGACGAAGATCAAGCTCCGGAGCTGGCGTAGACTCGGGATGCTCCGGATCCCGGGAAGGGGAATAGGTTCGTCAGGAAGGTAGGAGTCGTCATATGAGATGACGTTCCCATCGGCAGGATGCTCTAAGGGCTCCCTCGCAGATGGATTGACATGCGCCGAAGGCGATTGGCGACGAGAGCGGCGGAGGGGGGTTTTCAGTCTCAGCATCGCATCCTCCACCTCTATCACTGGTGGAGGCGGCGGCGGTGGATTGCTGGAGCCCTCACCTGCCTTTCTCCCGGCTTGGAAACCCAGCTTTCTTCTTCCTCTTTGAAGAAAGGAGGCTTTCATCCGTCTCAACCGCCTTCCTCTTCCCCTTAGATTTCCTCGGGCGAAGGTTGGGCAGAAGCAGGGGCGATGGGAGCGCCTCAACGGCTGGGACGAGTCTCGGCGACAGGACCCACGCGCGGTTGGTACTAAGGAAACCACCCACGAGGCTTACGGCACCTAGGAAAGGTACACCAAAGATTAGTATAAAAAGAAGGAAAGAAAAGAAAACACAAAAAAGGCGACAAGATAAAGGTTATACGTTCCTAAGGGTTTGGCTAACGACGACTCAATCACGCAAGATGAATGGCGACAGCTAGGAAGGGAGGAAAACAATCGGCACCGCCTAAGACATAAAGTATACTCCTCGTATTCCCGCCTGGGCAGTCCGCAGGCCAGATGGTCGATAGATTGATGGCAATCAAGAAGGATCTGGCGACGAAGGAGTAATCTCATCGGGATAGGATCAAGCTCGGCGTTGAAAGAACTCACGTCACCAGAAGACCAGGATGAAGGGAGCAGCGCGAAGCCCAATGGCATCTGTGTCGCTGGGGCGGAATAGAAAAACGAATGGTAACCATGTAGGGCGAGGTTTCGGTGATGAGTAAGTGCCCTTTGTGTAAGATCAGCTCGGCGAACGAAACTGATGCCATTAGAGGTGTGCTTGGCTATAATGAATTAATTGGAACAACCGAAGAGTGGGGGCGATCTTCTTGGTCGCACACTGCATTCAAAGGCAGAGGCTGTAGCCCAACACCCGACGTTAAAGGCGCCAAGAGAAGCGCCAAAGCACTCAAGCAGGGCGACCGTGAACGAGGATGGCGAAGGCGAAGGCCATTGGTGAAGGCCTCGGTCCAGAGCGCCGTGCCACCCTGGCGGGCAATTGCCAATAGTGGAAAGCCCGAAGGCCACGGCGAATTCCCAGGTAGACGGCAGCATGGCGAACGGAAGAACGCGGACGATCTTCTCCACCGACCCTGAAGGAAAGTAGCCCGGGCCGATGACCGTGCGCTCGTCACAGGTGGCTCTTCCCCACATAGATCGCCAGTTGCCAATGGAGTAGGGCCGGTGACTCTAGTCGCCTCAGATCAATTCTGACCCCCAATGACGGCCCGCTCGAATCCTTTTTGGGGGACCCCAAAAAGGCAGGGCGGGAGATTCATCAAAATCTCCTCTGCTACGTCGGAAATTTTGGGCAGACGAGGTTTCTGGCTGTAGATGGAGGGTTTAAGGGTGCCCGTTCAGGGAATGACTGGAAGAAGAAGGGGAGGGACGAAGAGGAGGTGAAGGAGAAGGGTGAAAGAATCGGTACCCGGCGGAATAGGAATGACTTTGGTTCTAGCTATCGGAGGCGGAATCCATGGTTTAAAAAAAACACAAGAAGCAGAAAAAAAAGAGAGAAGGAAACACAACAACGGCAGGACGGCAATGGGAGTGAGAAAAGGGGAAGAGTCACGTACCCCGGGGGCGTCGGGGGCTCCAGACATTTTAAAAAAAAGGCAGGAAGAGATAAACGTTTTCCCGGGGATCGGAAGAAAGAGAAACGAACTTTTCTGATCAACAGAAGGAGAAGAAGTGGAGGACTCGCCGGAAGGAGTAAGGAGGCATTGGGGGGGCAAGAAGACGTAAAAATGGGGAGTCAAGGTGTCAGAGAAAGAAAGAAAAAAGGAGGAAGACGGTAAGAAGGGGGTTTTTTAAAAAGGGGGCAATGGGGAGGGGAACCGCCGGGGGAATTTTTGAGTCCCCGGGGTTAAAAAGGCGTTGGGGGAAGGCGAGCCGCGGCTTTCTTGGGGCACCCGGGCTGAGATGATTTTAAGGGATAAGGAATTTTAGGTTTTGGGGCAATTACAAAAACCCTGTTTTCCCCACTTTTTCCGCAAGGTGGGGAAAAAAAAGCCAAAACCCTGGGGTAAGAGGTGCGGAAAGACGGAAAGAAGGGGCAAAAATAAAAAGCACGAAAAAAAGCCCAGGCGAAAAACCAAGACACCAAAGCGACAAAATGAAAGGGGAAAAAGGGATAAAAATAGAAATGCAATAAGCGACACAACAAAGGGGAATCCTTTTTTAAGAAACCCTCCCAAAAAAACTCGCATTGGGGGGGGGGGGAAATTGATGGGTCCTTTGGGGCGACCCCCGGCCCCGAGCATCCAATCTTAAAAAAAACCCTCACCAAGCAAAGCTGACAAGGGTTGGGGGGGAATTTTTGGGGGGGGCCCACCCACAAGCCTAAGGCCCCACGGGGGCCCACGGCGACCCACAGGGGGGCCCGAACACAGAGAAAAGGGCGGGGCCGGACCCGGGGGAAACCCAGGGGGCCGAACGGGCGCCCGGGAAGGGATTTAACCCCCAAAGGACGGCCCACCGGCGGCCCCTAGGGTCCCGCCCTTTGGGTTTTCCCCAAACAGAGGGGGACAGTGTAATTTTCCACGGGGCAAAAAAAAATGGCTAAGTTTCCCCTTGGGGGACCGGGGAGGGTACTATAACCCCCCCCAAAACACCCATTAAAAACCGGGGTAAACCCTTTTTTAAACCCGGGGGAAAAAAACCTCCGGGGTACGTTACCCCTTTTCCCTCCCCCTTTTTCCTTAAATATCGCCCCCCTTTTTTCCTTGAAGATCCCCCCAGCATTGAGGTACACTTTCCGCGGGCCCAACAAGCTTGGGCCCCCCTTATTGGACCGGCCCGGGCGGAACACTTTTTTTTTTTTTTCATTTTTTAAATATATAAGGATTAAAACAAATATAATAAAATGAATATTTTTAAAAATTTCTAAAAAATTTCTAATGAAATTTTGTATACAATTAGAAACTGTTTTTTCAAAATTTTTAAAAATTTTTTTGAAATTTAAAATTTTTTTTCCCCTTAAAAACCAATTTTGTTAAATAATTTTTTTTTTTTTTATTCAGAAGTTTTTTAATTTAAAAAAATTCAACATTTAATGAAAGGAAAAAAGGGAAAAAAATAATTTTTTTTTTAAAAATTTTAATGATATGGGAAATTTTTGGAAGTTTTAACTCAGTGTCAAAACCCAAATATCCCCTGCCACTTATGTTTTAAGATTAAAAATCTAATATTTAATTTAATTTTTTACCCCTTAAATGACTTGAGAAGAAAACAATTCCTTCCTTTTGGACCCCCACCCCGGGGATTGACGGAAGGAGGGGTTCGACAAGGAAAAAACCGGGGACCCATCCCCCCCTTTGAACAAAACGTTTTCTCTGGTGGGGGCCAGTTGGAAAGGAATGGGGGGGAAACCAATTGGAAAACCCCCCTTCTTTTCCCACTTAAGGTTTAAAATTTTTCGGGTCCCCCGTCGAGGGTTCCGACCCCCTTTTTTTCGTGCTTTTCTCCCCCGGGGATTTTAAAATTTGGGGGAAATCGAGAAATTGGCCTTTATTCGGGGGAAGGGGCCGAAGGAGATTAGAAACAGGGGGGGTGGGTTCTTCATCTAATCAAAGGGGTTTTTTGACGACACGGCAATGGGTGCTTCATCTGGTCTAAAGGCAAAAAAAAAGAGAGGAAGAGGAAAGAGTCAGGGGTTTTTTTTCTAAAAAAACCAGACTACCCCCCGGTCAATTGGTTTAAAATTCCAAACCCAATTTTTTTGGACTGGGACCGGACCCCCTATGTTTTTCGGGGCTAAAAAAAAATAAACTTCAATTTCACCTTTTGTTTTTTTTCCTGTTTTTTACAAAAAAACCCAAAATTTAATAAAACACACTTCAGACTTAAAACAACTCCATAAGAGCCCGAGTTTGCAGATGAAATCATCTGTGTAGGATCCCCCAAACCTTTCCCCCCAAAAATTTTTCGAACAAAATCATGAATTCCTTTTAACAAACCCCAAATTCCTTTTTAAAACCTCCCCCACCCAAAGCTTGCTCAAAATTTCCCCCTTTCCCAATCCAAAACCCCCGTCCCCCCCTCAATTTTTTCCCCGCCAACTTTCCTCCCCCCCATGAAAATCGCCCCCATCGACTGCATATTTGCTAGGTCAACAAAATTTTCCCGGCACTCGCTAAACAGGGGCCCCCCCTCGAGTGCTCCCCAGTGGTCCCCAAACAACCCGCCAATTGTGACCCGAATCCTCACCCGCGGGGGCCCCCCGCACGAACCATCCCTTTTCCCTTTTTAATTTGCTGGAAAACCCCCCGGAAAGACTCAAAACGTGGGGGACCCTCCGGGGGCTTGTCGTTGCCACTTGAACGGCCCTTTTTAGAGCTGAATCCCAGTAGAGTTCCCCCGGAATTTGGTTTCTTTGGGGTGAATTCGCCCCCCGAAAGCCCAGAAAAAAAAATTTGGGGGGAATTTGTTCCCCCCAAATCCCATTTCCGCCTCCCCTTTAAAGAGCAAAAATGAGAAGGGGGGGGGTTGGGGAACCAAAATAGAAAAGAAATAAACAAAAATTCATAAAAAAAATCTTAAAAAATTTTAATACCTCCGCGTCGTCCCCCGACAATGAGGGGGTCTGTTTCGTCCCGCGGGGTTTTCCGGGCCCCAAAAAAAGGGCTTCTGGAACAAGGGGTTTTATGTGGGGGTTGAAAATTTCCGTCGATCTTCGGCACTCCAAATTTTGAGAGCCACACTTCCCCCGCGCCCTTTCCACCCGAATCCCCGCCGGTCAACTTTGCCTAAAGATTCCCTGGACCCCCCAAAAACGGCGAATGTTTCTCACGCGGAAAATTTGCTTCGACACGGGGATATCCAACGGGGTAAAACCTTTCCCCTCCCCCCCTTCTCGCAGGAGCGAGACCAAGGGCCGGCTGCAGCGGGAAATTTTTTTGAAACCGGGGTTTTCGAGCTTTTTGCCAGAGCCGGCAACCCGGGGGCCAAACGTAGATGGCAATAACCGGGGTTGGGGGGGGCGAGGATTACTTTTTCTTGGCTTGGGTACGGTCAAACGTGAAAGGGATTGACTGTGGGGAAAGGGGGGGGTGGCGGGGCCCGGCCCCCGGGGGGAGGGGGCCTGACGTGGGGGGGGGTCAAA